>OX235276.1:41326552-41354992 GCA_944472155.2 Trichobilharzia szidati | reverse complement strand
CACATGACGGTGATCTGTAAATGCTGCCCACCAGATATTTACAGTACCCAACGGTGAAATGGTGCGTCGGTGGCATAGCGGTTAGGACGCTCGCCAACCATGCACATGGTCCGGGGTTCGATCCCCGGCCGACGCACTCCTTTACCTCACCAAGCCAGATATAATGCTGGTGAAGAGGAAAGGTTGCGCATGAGGCTAGCAACCTCATCCTGTAAAATAAACACTGCTACAGAAACTTCAAGCCACTAGGTTGAAGCCCTATGTTCCACTGGGGAACGTGAAGGATAAAAAAAAACGGTGAAATGGCACCATATGGAGTCAGGGAGCTCAATGAGGGAGGGTCCATCGCGTGAACACATCTGAGCTGTTTGTCGACGTATATGGCGACTCCACCTCCTTCTTTCAGGTCCCTGTCTCGCCTGACTAGGACTATATCATTTATACTGACTTCGCTGTCTGACACCGTAGGGGTTAGCTAGGTTTCCGTCAGTATTATGATTTTGGAGTTCAGCTGTGTTTGTAGGTATCTAAGTTCAGCTATTTTGCCTCTTAGACCTCTCACATTACTGTACAGGCAACTGGTAGTCAGTCTCACCACGTCCCCGTATTGGGGGGTGGTTGACGTGATGTGGGCTGTCGGTTGAGGAGTTATCCTACGAACTAGTTGGCCGATTCCTGTTGGCGTTTTTTTCTTCTAGTTCAATCGGAGCACTTGGATGACACTGGCTATCATCGTCCGTGCTGCACCGCTGTATTGTGACTAAGGGTTGGGGATGTTCTATGACAACGCTTTGTTCTCTCCTTTGCATACGAGGCCGGCTCTCACAGCAGTGAATGTGTCTGCTGACCTTGTCCTTGGTCTCGTACTATCTCTGGAGAGCAATAGTCAAGTGGTCTCGGGAGCTGAACTTGACAGCCAACAGACGTGGCGTGTTAATTGACATAAGGTGAGTGGGTCGGGGCAGTCTATAAATAGAGACAGCCCCTGAACTTCCCAGACCCATCTGGGATGCCAATCATCTCCATTGCTGTACATCGTGACTGTGCTTCTCGCAAGCGTTCCCAGTTCCCAGTTCGGGAATGCCGTGAACAACCATGGAGGCAGAAGGAATAAGCTCTGGCGACTCCCTCGCCATCTGTCTTTCCTTCCATGGCCTGTCTGGCCTAACACGTATATTGCAGGTCCACCCTATAGAAAGGACTTGAGAAGTCAGTAAAACTTTTTCGACATCCTCGATAGAGCCCAGTGTTACCCTCAGTGGGGATGGTTTGCCTTGAGGAGCAGCAGCGCCCCTATACAATCTGCACAGTTTTACTGGTTGGATGTCCAGACCCAGTGTGCTACATAAGTTGGACCACTGTTCCTGATCAAACAGGGCCCTGTTTTCCAGCAGACTACTGCTACAGTCTGGTACATTAAAGAGGATTACGCACTTTGATCTGATAACCGTGGATTTAGGTTCGGTCCTCGCACATTTTTGTCATCCCCTTTAAGACCGTTTTGTTTCGTCTGGATATTGTTGTGTGTCGCAGTGTCGTGGCCACTATTACTGGTAGACGACAAGGGTCTTTTCCCAGCGACAGATACCCTTGGTGCTTCAGCCTCTATGTCTGGGGCAGTTATGGCAGGAATTGCAAGTATAACCAGTGTGGATTTTGGAATCCCCGATTTACATGCAATTGTGCTGTTTTCTGAGTTGGTGGGAGTAAAACATTTCACTTTTTTCCTGATGCCTCTATGCCATCTGTAGCTTTCGAGGAACTACACGAGGCTGCATTAGGACTGCAACTTAGGCATATATACCAGAACCATGGGCTTGGGTTCTTACGCATAAAATCGTAATATACCTTTGGTACCCCGGTGTCACATCTACAATGTACCCATTGCTTACAAAAGTTGCATTCGAAAGCAGAGTCTACTTGTTCGACAATAGAATTGCAGACCTTGCAATCGTCTGCCTTCTTGAGGAACGTTTTCGTCGTCTTGCGACGTCGTGAACGTTTCTTATCGGCTTCACAACAATCACGTAACAGACCAACAAGTCCTGTATATTTGAAAGCTTCAGCCAAATTAGGCAAACAGGTGAAGGTGATGGAATCTCGCATACCGGTCTTGAAGACCAGGGTAAATATTCCCTGCGTGAACAGATTGTCCATGTCGCCGCAGTCCTACAGTGAAACTGTGAAAAGTCAACTAAGCGGATGTGGCTCCATCCCTGTTAACACGACTAAGTTAATAGAGGCGAGTGGTAAATCTGCACAAAGTGGGAATAGTATGACACCCATATCCACAGTAGGCCTTGAAACAAACAGGAAGGCCAATAAGAAACGTTCACGACGTCGCAAGACGACGAAAACGTTCCCCAAGAGGGCAGACGATTGCAAGGTCTGCAATTCTATTGTCGAACAAGTAGACTCTGCTTTCGAATGCAACTTTTGTAAGCAATGGGTACATTGACAGGTGACTGAGTTCGTGGCTTTTTTGTATGACTAACCATAACTAACTAGTGAAAGAGTTATTGGTTAAATTTATAGAACTGGAGAAACACTTGTGCGAGTCTCAAAGTAAAAATAGAAATATATAGCGAATTAAGCTAATATCAGAATGGATACTAGATGGGGCCCAGATGGGAAGTCTTCTAGACTGGATTACGTGCTCACTAGTGACCAGCTACTAGTGGAAAACGTGCAGATCACGACTCCCATAGGTAGTAGTGACCACGCGGTCATAACATTCGACATAGTCCTCCGCGAGCATTTACAGTGGGACAATACACAGCCCTATCTGTGTTACAACAAAGCCAATTACACCGAAATGCGAAGACTTTTGTCTGAAGCAAATTGGCCTAAAAACTGGACAGGGCTAACAGCAGGAGAACACTGGCGGTCTCAGACACTGTTCCTTTAGTCACACCTAAAGCTAGAAAGCAACGTTCATGGCTAAAAAGAGGGACACAACGCCTTCTACAGGCAAGGCGAAAAGCCTGGTTTGCGTGGCGAGTATCGAAGAGTCAACCCGAACATGAAGTGTACCTCGAACTCAGGAATCGGTGTAACATACGAGTCCGGAGTGATAGAAGGACATTTCAGAGAGACCTCGCCAATAAGCTTCTCGTGAACCCCTAAAGCCTATACAGGTTTATGTCTGAAAGAAAACCGACCAACCAGGGAGCTTGCAATCTAGTGGGCTCTGATGGGAAATCTCTTACTAGTCTTGAAATGGCAGAGACATTCAGTCTAGCCTTTCACAGGCAACTGAACAGTAATGAGGATTTTACCCCCACAAAACATCAAGATTACAATGCAAGACCAACGTGCGCAAACCTGCTGGGTACATTTCAAATTACCCCGGCTATGGTACTCGTAAAATTGGGAAAGTTGGCTTCGGGAAAGTCTGCAGGTTGCGATGACATAAGACCATCCGTCCTGAAGCAGTGTTCAGACAGTCTCTGCCAACCCCTAAGTGATCTGTTTCAACACTCCTTTGATGTAGGGAAACTTCCATGTGAATGGAAACGAGCCATCCTATCCCCTATCTTCAAGGGTGGTGACCGGCAGAACGCGACCAGTTACAGACCAGTTGCGCTACTCCCAGTGATATCGAAGATATTGGAAAGTCTCATTGACGACCACATGAGAAAATACTTCGACGGGACTAACCTACTCCATGAAGCACAGCACGGTTTCAGGAGGGGAAGATCCTGTGTGACGAATCTTCTACAAGCTTGGAACGATTGGACACTATCCTGGGACATAAAGGTACCAGTCCATGTGATCTTTCTCGACTTTGTGAAAGCATTCGACACACTTCACCATGGTCTGCTCCTTCACAAAATATGCAAAGCATAAGTTCAATGAAGATCTGGAACCTTTACCTTACAATCAAGAAGCGATTTCAATGAAATCACTGGATATTGGATATTGGATAATGAACAACGCTGTATTCTTCTAATAGCGTTACATTTTGAATCATAACTTTTTCTTCACGTGGTAAGGGTGTGACACTTGAATTTCGTTAATCTCTGCAGTATATGTTTCCCTGAAGATGATGTTTTCAGGAGAAAAGTAAAACTTCGCTACTTAATATGTACCTGTTAAATAAAATATTCAGTATGACAAAAATGTGCGAAGAATAGCTAAATTATAGTTAGAATGGGCAAGTGATAAGAAAGATAAGCCTACGGTTATGATATGGCTTGTAATAGGGACTAAGATTAGTGTTAATTTTAGGGTTAGGATCAGAATTAAGGTTTAAGTTAACGATTAGTGAATGATTTAGAGTTGTCATTTATTTAAATTTGTTTTATTATCCACATTTCCCTGGTAATTATTTGTCGATCCTCTTACTGCAAATCACAGTCATTCAACCCAGGACTTTTGGGGAAGACTGCACTATAGGATAAGAGTGATAAACGATTTGCAGAAACAGTTCATCTTCAGTCACCTCGGTGAATACATGTACAGAAACTAGTCTAAATTTGCAGCTGGTATTCATCATTGTAACAGAGGAAGATACTCTGATTAATGTGTTTTCATTCATTTTCTTGTAAATATATCATATTTTTGCAAAAATTCCTCATTCTTATGGTTGGTCAGCTCAAAGACACTCATGCGCTAGCATCACTTGGGACTCTATTGTTGAACTTTGCTGAAAAATATCATAAGCAAATCCTGGTTGAATGATGGTCAAAATATGGAAGTGTCTCTGAAACTGGTTGAAATGTAAAGGAGTGGTCAAATAGTGGAAAATATTGATTACATTGTGACAAAATATGAATCTATTAGCATTAAATAGTGAAACGTCAGTAAAAACAATATCGTTTCGTTTCTCATTCATTGGGAAATACAAGAAAGCCTTTATTATAATGAATATCATTTACCCAATGCCCAAATTTTTTCAAACTGTTAAAAGCTAACTTGGTTTGGACGTATGTGACAAAATATTGTTTAAATTGTGTCATATGACGAAAATTCGCCTATTTTTTTCTTACGATTGGCCATGCCTACTGCATACTCACCATTCATCGGTGTTTTACAATTTTTGTTCGACTGGGTTCGGCTTGCAAATTGGTTAGCCACCAAAACAGCTGCTAATGGTGAAGCTAAATTGTTTTAAGATCAGTGAAGATAAACTGCACCGACCCAAATGAATTATTGCACTATTGATCCCAATTCATCTGTCAGAATCAAGCACAGCATAAGTTATCTCAAGCTTACAATAAGTAAAGCTCAGGAATTCTGATCTAACGCCTATTTCCCATAGAATGTAAATTCTCAAATGACTTAATATTCCATATAAAACATCACTATGTGCTGCCCCTACGCTCTACCCTCATTATCTCAGTACCTGATGGCGTTTTTCTCAGCATCATGTCAGCGTCTCCAGCCCCTACTCGTCCCTGACTAGCATTATTTTAGCACAGCCCGCCTTAGTTCAGCGTCCATTGTAATATTTAAGCACTGCCTGCATTATTTCGGCACAAAGCAGCCTTTATTTTAAGCACGCAGAATATTTCATTGCCACTAGACCTCATTATCGACAGTATTCAGAATCAGTTCAGCATCATTGTAAGCTCGGGGCTATTCACGCATAATAAAGTCCGTTCAATCCCGATACAGTTTTGTGGCGGTAGTTGGTTGGTCACGAGAAGTAGACTGGCTTTTCGTCTTGGCTATTTTCGTATTTATGTGCTGGCAAACTGTTACTTAGGAATGAATGGTACTTGGTCGAGTATATTAATTTTTCTAGTTGTAATTTTCCATTGACAGAAGTACTGATCGTTTGCTATATTGGTGATTTTAAAGTGTAATGAAAGCCTCAGCTGCGTTGTTGAAATACTGAGTAGTACGGTAATATTAGCCCTGTCTTGTCTTGGTATCATGGAAAATGAATAACACCCGTCGGAGGGTAAATGACTTAGTTCTTTAAAAACATATAAGAATTCATAAATACTGAGAAAAACAGTTTTATGTTGTGAAAACACTATCTGTCGTCGCAGTGTCAGTGGTTAAGCAGAAACCGTATTATGTACACAAATGCATCCAATTTTATGTCATTTGACACGTCGGTTGCTGGTACTCTGTTTTTTCCATCCCCATAATAATTCTACTGAGTTAATATCAGAGTCCGTCGATAAATTCATGATGTGACGAGTGTTTAAACTCAAATGAAAAAAGAACAACCAATTTGTTTTCTATATTCTCAGATACGTGTTTTAGAATCAAGTCCGTAGATCTAATTGAGAATAAATTATTGACTTGTCTTGTTATGTTCATCAGGATGACTATGCCTGTACTACACAATGAAATCATCAGCTTAGTAGTGTTATGCTACGTTCACTTATGTGGTTTATTATTACCGAAGCCTTTGTATCCTAGGTAAAGCATGCTGGAACCTAGTTGTCTTACCGACATAGAACTTTGCACATATGTGCGGCAGTGTAAGTCGCCACACTCCATGTAGCACACAAATAAGAGAAGAAAGTAGGAGAAATGCATATTAGAGACAGTAAACAGATGTGTGAGACTAAGGAATAGTAATAACGAAGGACAAAACAGTTTCATTGGAAATCATAAGTCACAAGGAGTGGATGCATCTGCGCTAGCCATTGAGAACGATTTTGAGCCATGTCACCAATTGTTCCCAACCATTGGTTTTTACCGTCCCGAGGACCCCAACCAGGAAGTCTACACCTTCCTACGTGGCCTAGACTAACTGTTGTAGATTTCATTGACTGGTGCCATGTTTTTGTTTGACCACCGCTAGCTCTTTTCCAGTCTAACCCTATATCAGCTAACATTGCCCATTGTCGAGGAAGACGATGACTAGGCATACGTAACACATGTCCTAACCATCTCAGTCGATGTAATTTCACAGCCTCGTCGATTGATTTCCCCTCCTTACCTAGCACTCTACCGACTCCTAACCTCAATATTGCTCACCTTATTATACCACTTCACGCGGGAGATAGAACGCAGACAACTATGATCGAAGACAGCTAATCTTTTCATGTCTTCCACGCTCAATGGCCAGGTCTCACAGCCATAAAGGAGGACAGAGCGGACTGATGAGCAGTACACACGCCCTTTGGTCGATAGTCGGATATCGCGTCTACGCCAGAGACGGCGTAAACCGGCATATGCGAAACTAGCCCTCTGTATGCGTGCTGAGATTTCGTAAGAGATCAACCCGTTGGGGCTGATGGTACTTCCCAAGTAAGTGAAATGGTCAACATGCTCTACCACTTCACTCCCTATTTCTAATCTAGGAGTCGGTGTAGTCCAATCCTGTAACATCATCTTGCATTGGAGGGAGCGAATCGCATGCCAAACATTCGTAGATTGCAGGTCAAGGTGTTCAGAAGACTCTGCATTTTGTCAGCGTCCTCGCCTAGAAGGGCTATATCGTCTGCATATTCTAAGTCAACGAGATTATTCCCTGGTAGCAAGTCAATCCCTGAGTCTCTGAAGTGAGTTAGGGTTAAGTCCATTAGTACACCTATGATGAAGTTGAATAGAAATGGGGATAATGGGCATCCTTGACGGACGCCACTAGTCGTCACCACTTCAGATGACAACTCGTCGTAAGCCCTCACCTGGCTGCATGAGTACGAGTAGAGTGCCTTAATCAGTGCAATGTATTTTCTCAACATTCCCTTTACAGCCAAGCATCGCCAGAGTACCTCTCGGTCGACAGAATCGAATGCCGCCTTTAGGTCAAGAAATATAATGATTGTTGGATGCCGGTAGGAATGCCTATGTTCTAGAATCTGTTGGAGGTTGAAGATATGATCAATACACCCTTTTCCTGGCCTAAAGCCTGCCTGGTTTTCTCGTGTTTGTGCCTCCTGAGCACCACTTAGTCTACGCAATATTATTGAGCCTAGGACTTTAGATACTATATTAGTCAAGCTAATCCCTCTGTGATTATCACAGGAAGACTTGTCTCCCTTCTTGTATATCGGGATGATCAGTGACTTACACCAACCCGATGGACTTCGTCTGATTCCCAGACGCTGCCTAGAACCTCAGTTAATGCAGACAGTAAACTGTCTCCACCGTACTTAAATACCTCTGGAGTCATTCCATCAGGACCCGCTGCTTTGCCTTGCTTCAAATTAGTGACAGCCTTAGTAACCTCAGTTAAGGAAGGAGGACCTGTGTCTATATCCCATTCACGGAGGTTTTGGATGTTCGTCAGGTTAAGTGTGGTTGTAGTGTTCTTTCCAGCGTTCCAGTCGTCTATCCTGGGAGCTAATTATGGTGCTATTTTTCTCTGAGATTGTTTCACTTATCATTTGCCTTTTGCCACCTGTTTCCCTGAATCAAGCACAGCATAAGTTATCTCAAGCTTACAATAAGTAAAGCTCAGGAATTCTGAACTAACGCCTATTTCCCATAGAATGTAAATTCTCAAATGGCTTAATATTCCATATAAAACACCACTATGTGCTGCCCCTACGCTCTACCCTCATTATCTCAGTACCTGATGGCGTTTTTCTCAGCATCATGTCAGCGTCTCCAGCCCCTACTCGTCCCTGACTAGCATTATTTAGCACAGCCCGCCTTAGTTCAGCGTCCATTGTAATATTTAAGCACTGCCTGCATTATTTCGGCACAAAGCAGCCTTTATTTTAAGCACGCAGAATATTTCATTGCCACTAGACCTCATTATCGACAGTGTTCAGAATCAGTTCAGCATCATTGTAAGCTCGGGGCTATTCACGCATAATAAAGTCCGTTCAATCCCGATACAGTTTTGTGGCGGTAGTTGGTTGGTCACGAGAAGTAGACTGGCTTTTCGTCTTGGCTATTTTCGTATTTATGTGCTGGCAAACTGTTACTTAGGAATGAATGGTACTTGGTCGAGTATATTAATTTTTCTAGTTGTAATTTTCCATTGACAGAAGTACTGATCGTTTGCTATATTGGTGATTTTAAAGTGTAATGAAAGCCTCAGCTGCGTTGTTGAAATACTGAGTAGTACGGTAATATTAGCCCTGTCTTGTCTTGGTATCATGGAAAATGAATAACACCCGTCGGAGGGTAAATGACTTAGTTCTTTAAAAACATATAAGAATTCATAAATACTGAGAAAAACAGTTTTATGTTGTGAAAACACTATCTGTCGTCGCAGTGTCAGTGGTTAAGCAGAAACCGTATTATGTACACAAATGCATCCAGTTTTATGTCATTTGTCACGTCGGTTGCTGGTACTCTGTTTTTTCCATCCCCATAATAATTCTACTGAGTTAATATCAGAGTCCGTCGATAAATTCATGATGTGACGAGTGTTTAAACTCAAATGAAAAAAGAACAACCAATTTGTTTTCTATATTCTCAGATACGTGTTTTAGAATCAAGTCCGTAGATCTAATTGAGAA
Source organism: Trichobilharzia szidati (assembly GCA_944472155.2). Taxonomy (NCBI): domain Eukaryota; kingdom Metazoa; phylum Platyhelminthes; class Trematoda; order Strigeidida; family Schistosomatidae; genus Trichobilharzia; species Trichobilharzia szidati. Next base: position 41,345,609 of record OX235276.1, on the reverse strand, counting down.
TAAATTATTGACTTGTCTTGTTATGTTCATCAGGATGACTATGCCTGTACTACACAATGAAATCATCAGCTTAGTAGTGTTATGCTACGTTCACTTATGTGGTTTATTATTACCGAAGCCTTTGTATCCTAGGTAAAGCATGCTGGAACCTAGTTGTCTTACCGACATAGAACTTTGCACATATGTGCGGCAGTGTAAGTCGCCACACTCCATGTAGCACACAAATAAGAGAAGAAAGTAGGAGAAATGCATATTAGAGACAGTAAACAGATGTGTGAGACTAAGGAATAGTAATAACGAAGGACAAAACAGTTTCATTGGAAATCATAAGTCACAAGGAGTGGATGCATCTGCGCTAGCCATTGAGAACGATTTTGAGCCATGTCACCAATTGTTCCCAACCATTGGTTTTTACCGTCCCGAGGACCCCAACCAGGAAGTCTACACCTTCCTACGTGGCCTAGACTAACTGTTGTAGATTTCATTGACTGGTGCCATGTTTTTGTTTGACCACCGCTAGCTCTTTTCCAGTCTAACCCTATATCAGCTAACATTGCCCATTGTCGAGGAAGACGATGACTAGGCATACGTAACACATGTCCTAACCATCTCAGTCGATGTAATTTCACAGCCTCGTCGATTGATTTCCCCTCCTTACCTAGCACTCACCGACTCCTAACCTCAATATTGCTCACCTTATTATACCACTTCACGCGGGAGATAGAACGCAGACACCTATGATCGAAGACAGCTAATCTTTTCATGTCTTCCACTCTCAATGGCCAGGTCTCACAGCCATAAAGGAGGACAGAGCGGACTGATGAGCAGTACACACGCCCTTTGGTCGATAGTCGGATATCACGTCTACGCCAGAGACGGCGTAAACTGGCATATGCGAAACTAGCCCTCTGTATGCGTGCTGAGATTTCGTCAGAGATCAACCCGTTGGGGCTGATGGTACTTCCCAAGTAAGTGAAGCGGTCAACGTGCTCTACCACTTCACTCCCTATTTCTAATCTAGGAGTCGGTGTAGTCCAATCCTGTAACATCATCTTGCATTTGGAGGGAGCGAATCGCATGCCAAACATTCGTAGATTGCAGCTCAAGGTGTTCAGAAGACTCTGCATTTTGTCAGCGTCCTCGCCTAGAAGGACTATATCGTCTGCATATTCTAAGTCAACGAGATTATTCCCTGGTAGCAAGTCAATCCCTGAGTCTCTGAAGTGAGTTAGGGTTAAGTCCATTAGTACATCTATGATGAAGTTGAATAGAAATGGGGATAATGGGCATCCTTGACGGACGCCACTAGTCGTCACCACTTCAGATGACAACTCGCCGTAAGCCCTCACCTGGCTGCATGAGTACGAGTAGAGTGCCTTAATCAGTGCAATGTATTTTCTCGGCATTCCCTTTACAGCCAAGCATCGCCAGAGAACCTCTCGGTCGACAGAATCGAATGCCGCCTTTAGGTCAAGAAATATAATGATTGTTGGACGCCGGTAGGAATGCCTATGTTCTAGAATCTGTCGAAGGGTGAAGATATGATCAATACACCCTCTTCCTGGCCTAAAGCCTGCCTGGTTTTCTCGTGTTTGTGCCTCCTGAGCACCACTTAGTCTACGCAATATTATTGAGCCTAGGACTTTAGATACTATATTAGTCAAGCTAATCCCTCTGTGATTATCACAGGAAGACTTGTCTCCCTTCTTGTATATCGGGATGATCAGTGACTTACACCAACCCGATGGGACTTCCTCTGATTCCCAGACGCTGCCTAGAACCTCAGTTAATGCAGACAGTAAACTGTCTCCACCGTACTTAAATACCTCTGGAGTCATTCCATCAGGACCCGCTGCTTTGCCTTGCTTCAAATTAGTGACAGCCTTAGTAACCTCAGTTAAGGAAGGAGGACCTGTGTCTATATCCCATTCACGGAGGTTTTGGATGTTCGTCAGGTTAAGTGTGGTTGTAGTGTTCTTTCCAGCGTTCCAGTCGTCTATCCTGGGAGCTAATTATGGTGCTATTTTTCTCTGAGATTGTTTCACTTATCATTTGCCTTTTGCCACCTGTTTCCCTGATAAGCCTGAATAATTGTCTGGTGTTGCCAATCGCCGATGCCTTTTCCTTCTCTTTCGCTTTTGTCGCCCACCACTGTTCACGGTCGTTGCAAAGACTTTATGTTAGTTTTCGTTTAAGTACCTTTTGCTCCTCATCATAGTCGGAGCTCGCTGGAATCAGTCTTCTTATTGATGTTTATAAGTTTAGGTGTTCTACCACATAAATAATTACATTATCAAATTATGGCTCACCTATTATATTTTATTGATAATATCTAGTTGCAGTAGTCTATGTAGGTTAAGTTTACAAGTCTGCAATCCATTAATATGGACTCTGATAGTTCCACAAACATTGGTTGGCGAGTGAAGGTTAGACGTTTATTTACGATAGTGTTTTGGCTCTGTCAGTCCTTATCAATCTTACTATTGTAAAGTCATGTGTAAAAATCTTAGTCATTGAATCACATATGATGATGTCCTAATGAATCACTTTCTGCTTTGACTATTTAAAAAATCGTCCTGAATTACTGTCCAACTATGTATTTAGTACGGACATATAATATCACTTGCGTTACCCAAATCAAGGTATTCTCCCTACCAGTGCTGGTGATTCCGACATAGTTTAACTTTAGAATGTGAACATATACATACCTTGATTTACTAACAAAGACTAATATTTTATTGCCCTGCCGATTGGCATATACTTGAACCTTTTGATTATTAATTAGAGTATAACGTTTCAGGATATGACACAACTTATAACACTGTAATAACAAGTATTTAATTTACACTAGTATTTATTCAGCAGTGTTGCCTTATCATCTATCCTACTCATGTACATATGTTCCACTTAAAACATCGTATTATTGTTAGTTTTATTTCTCGATATATGTATAAAACTTGGGCACTGTGGTAGTGCATAACTCCCTAATGGAGTTTTATTTCTCATTTATATTTGAAACCTAGTAAAATTGAGATGAAGATAATTGCATCAGAACAATCCACATTTGCCTTCTGGATTTTTTTAGTGTTCTGTGCAAGTCACAACATATCAGACTATTCAAAAGCAGAGTAGAACGATAGCAATAACTGCTTCACAGGTGACTATGTGTGGTAGTTGTGTTTGCCTGTGAAACCTTATTACGAAACCTCTATTATTTGAAACACTAGGTGTTAAAGATTCTGTAGTGTAAGGTAAATTAAATAAAATTATAAGTAATAATTTCCAGCGAAGTTAAATTTTTTTCCAGTTCCTAATAGTGTACAGTTTTAACGATAGTAGCGGAGTTCTCTTTTTCATTTGTTTTCCAGCCAGTAAATCATTGTTTACAACCGCGCTCTACTTACTTACTTACTGAGGTTTGCACTACCAATTAGTATCATAAGGCTCATATATTGAGTGCAGCTCGTTAACTGTTATTTAAAAATGAGACAATAGAAGTGTTCTGCATGAAAATTAGTCTGTCTTTTACTACTCTTATCTTTTCAATTTAAGTGACTTCTCTGCAAGAGATACCAAGTGAAAGGGGATTAATGAAATGTCGATAAGAAAGAGACTGAGTGTATCATACGACGCAAATAACGTCAAGCATGGTAGTAATTTTGATTATTTACCCTAAACCAACTGATATCGAAACATGTGTGCGGACAAGTAGGTAAAGGGAGCTGTTGACTTATCTGTTTTTCAAGTATTGGTTTGTAGGGATTTGGTTGATTGGTTACAGGATTTCATCATGAGCTGACATTAGTTAAAGAACCATTGGAAAACCAGAGCTGGAGTACTGGACAGCTGTTTTTTGTCCTAGTTTGGGACTCTTCATCAGTACGCACCCACCGGGGTTCGAACTTAGGACCTTCTGGTTACAAGCCGAGCTCGTGAATCGGCAGAAGTTAGAATTCATGCTCTGGCCATTGGATCGGGTCCCAGTGGCTTAATGGTATGCGAGCTAGCCTTGTAACCAGAAGGTCCTGGGTTCGAACCCCGGTGGGTGCGTACTGATGAAGAGTCCCAAACTAGGATGAAACAGCAGCTATCCAGTACTCCCAGGTTTTCCAGTGGTTCTCTAACTGATGTCAGCTCATGACGAAATCCTGTAACTTATCCGTTTTTCTCCAATTATGGCTATCCTTTTTTATATATGTCATCTAACTTTTAAACAGTCTGATTTTCACTAAATTTTGTAATTACAACTTTCAGGCTTTTCCCCAGGACGTAACAATGAGTGTAGAAGATCCAAAGCCAATGGATTGTTCTCCTATCAATAATAATAATAATAATAATCGATTGTGTGCTATATGCCTAGAAAATGAGTTCAAATATAAATGTCCAAAATGTGAAATTAAAACTTGTAGCCTTTCTTGTTGTAATAATCATAAAAGTCAATTTAATTGCAACGGAATCTGTGATACTGTTACCTATTGTCGACGAGAAGATTATTCCACATTTCTTTTTCAAAGAGATTATAGACTATTGGAAGAAATTGACAGAAGGAATGCTGATAGAGAAAAACAGCTTTTATCAGTAAGTAACAAATGATGTATTAATTCTTTTTCTGCAACACATCTAAGTAAACTGTTAAAGACAACACGTACATGCTGTTGTACTTCTCTTTACTTTCAGTCTTCAGAACATAGTGATACCTTTTGAATCAGTTAATATTAGGAAATCTGTCTTTAAAAACACCTACAGGTTCTATGATGTCTGAGCAATTTCGTTTCAAGTGTTGATTTGTAGGGATTTGATTGGTTATAGGATTTTCATCATGGGCTGACATTAGTTAGGGAACCACTGGAAAACCTGGGAGTACTGGGCAGCTGTTTCATCCTAGTTTGGGACTCTTCATCAGTACGCACCCACCGGGACTCGAACCCAGGACCTTCTGGTTTACAACGCGAGCTCGCATACCATTAAGCCGCTGGAACCCGATCCAACGGCCAGCCCATGAATTCTAACTTCTGCCAATTTACGACATAGCGCGACCCCTAGCCAATGTCTTCGGCGAGTATTTGTCCTCACACCCGACCTGCTGCACCCTACTGGTCACGACTTCTCACTAGAACCCCAGTTAACTACCTACCTGAATAGGGCAAGTCGCTAGTGAGCAGTGGCTTAATGGTATACGAGCTCGCGTTGTAAACCGGAAGGTCCTGGGTTCGAATCCCGGTGGGTGCGTATTGATGAAGAGACCCAAACTAGGATGAAACAGCTGTCCAGTACTCCCAGGTTTTCCAATGGTTCTCTAACTAATGTCAGCTCATGATGAAAATCCTGCAATTTCGTTTTCTTTCAACCATCCGCTTCTCCAGGTGAATCAGTGTTAACCGTACGAGTAGCACTATGTTTTATAATGGTGAAAGGTCAGTGTAATTGTCTCAAAAAGCTGTGTCCAACGTTTTTTGTAGATGCAACCGATTGCACTAATGCGCACTACATCATTTAATTATCCCCAGTATTCGGTGGGAGCTAGCTTTGAATCTAGTAATATGTGATATTTAGCGCTAGTTGCACGTGCTACCAATTCGCTTCCATCTCTGTGTTTAGGTTGACTTCCATAATGACTGTCAAAAGTCAAGATAAACGATCAGGATCTAGATGATGATGCGTTCAAATTTCATAACGTGCTAACGGTGATTGATGACAATATGATCCATTTGAGTTCATCATTTATTAACTGAGTGGTAACACTTAGTAGCACATCAGTGATAGCTGTGTCCAAAGTTGATGCTAGCTAGATATAGATTGTAATCTACTCTGAATAGAGTAGGTAAGCGTCTAGATCTGTTGATGTACAATAATATATTCGCCCCTTTAATCACTTGTGCAACTTTCTTTTTCAACCTAGATGTCCGATCTCTGTGCATTTAAGTCCCCAGATAACAGTGTGATATCTATCGATCTGGCGTAGTTAATATCACTCACTTTAAATTGCCTTGAAGTAATGGATAGCACTTACCTGACAGAGATTATGAACCCATCATTACATGACAGCATTTCAAAAAGGATATAAGAGTCTTTCCAACCCTGGCCATCATAAGTCAATCACAAGAGTTCACTCAGTGGATTTTTCACAATCTTAACTCCACGCTGATTTTGAGTTTGTGTCACAGAATCCGAAATAAAGATTGACAACATATGAGCCTATTTCATTTTTTACAAGAATGAAAATGAGTTTTGCAAGTTCATCTTTCTTTCTAAATGTTTTATTTAGTGTCTAAGTTTATTAATACGGAACACTACTGCATAGTTTGTTCTTAGTGGAACAAAAAGTACATTTTCAAGTGTTTTTCTTTAAGTTTCTTATGCGCAATAAATAATTATTCAATCATCTCTTCTACTTTGTCCTGCAGCATGTGAAGTGTTCTTCATTAAAGTAAAACGATACACAGGTGATGAAGATTCCTGGCCAACACCACCAACAGCAACAGACAACAATCAGCATAAATGGGAGGAACCTGAAAGAAACCACCTCTTTTACCTACCTGGGAAGCATCGTTTCAACTACAGGCAGACGGAACTGACGTGGATATCAAAGCAAGAATCGGAAAAGCAAGACAAGCTTTCACTACTCTCAAGTCTGTGTGGAGGTCAACAGCACTCAGCATCAAAAATAAGATCCGGATTTTCAACTCCAATGTGAAGTCAGTGCTACTATACGGATCAGAGATTTGGCCAGCGCGTCATAAAGAACATCTCAAACAAACTACAGACCTTCATTAACAGTTGTCTTCGCTCAATACTCAAGATCAGATGGCCGGTCAGAAAAGATCAGCAACAGGGATCTCTAGGAGCGAACCAACCAGGAACCGATTGTGAAACAAATAGGCAGGAAGAAATGGAGATGGATTGGTCATACTCTGAGGAAACCATCAAGTGACATCACTAGACAAGCCATCGCTCGAGTGGAACCCGAAAGGGAAGCGGCGAGTTGGTCGTCAGTGTGAGGGTGACTTGGAGGAGGTGATGTGAAGAGGAGATGAAAACGTGTGGGCAGACATGGAGCCAGGTGAAAACTCTAGCAGAGAACCGAACGCAATGGAGACGCACGGCTGAAGCCCTATGTTCCTCTAGGAATTAAAGGATATAATAATAATAATAAATAATATATGTAGGTTTCCTGGAAAAGACTTTAAATCTTTACTTAAGTGTATATGTGAATCTAAAGAGACAGAATATTGAATGTCAGAGCACTATAGTGTTGGTTGACATATTAAGGAGCTTTGATATCGTAGAATATGTTTGACTGGCCTAGGCACTAATTGTTCAATCACTAGGTCCTGGTTTTCAGTCTCTCTTCCCTTACTTTATCAGCAGTCTTCACGTAATCATTGTGACCCATAATAGATCCATCCTAACATTGCTACAGACCACTTAAATATTTGAAAACAACCAGGTCATATTTCAACATCTTTTGTTTTTTGTATATCTACTTTTGATTCGCAACTATGCAATTACTCAGTTATTAATTTGATCTTTTAAAAATCCTTCTCTTTCGTTAGCTGTCTCATCGAAATACTGGAAGAATTCGAAAAAGAAATCAATTAGTAAAGTTGGCTAGTGAATATGGCATTACTCTTCGACTCTCACCAACACTTATCCTGTCGCGTACCAAAGTCAACAGAACTCGTATCCATATACAAAAAGATGAACCAAAAAGTATATTATGGAGTGTAGAGTTTAGTCTTATACCATTGGAGGAGAATTCAACTCCTGTTATTGATCAATCTAAATCGCTACGACTGGTTATACATGATCAAGAACAACAGAGACGATTGTGTAATATATGGGATGATCATGTATTGAATGTTTCCTCTGAGAAACAAGATTCATTAATCACCTATTCACCTCCACGTTCACCGCCTTTTGGAAAGATTTCATCATGGTTGCATTATGAAACAAATCGATCTAGTGATGATCCTGCTAACTCGATGAACAAAGTTTATTTCTATGTAAAAGTTCAAGAGATTAGTGTTCCACAAATAGATGAAGATGTCAAGACAACACTGACTCGTCGATACAAATATGTGGAGATATTTACAACGAATAGATTGATTGATATATTAACTATCCCTGGTCTTATAATCCATGAAATGCCTACAATCTACGTAACTAAGCATGAATTAAACAGTTCAAATACAACTTGATTGATTTTTGAAATTTTTATTTGGAATGGTATTCAGTGTATGGTGGCTAACAGTAGTGATTCACTCGTTTTCGGACTGTCGTGTCGATAAACTCACCCTATGAGCATAATCCATCGCTTACGGTAGGCGTTTAAGCTAGAAGTGCTAATGGTTTTGATTAATATGAAGTTTAGATTAAAACACTAAAAGAATATTGTTTCAATGTTCTGATTGGACACTAGTAACGAGTGTAATGTGTCCTATCTTCTGTGCAGACTGAATTCTATCAGTCAGGTTTGCATTGTGGCCACCATGCTAGGTGGCTCGCCATCACGGTGCACATTGATTTGAGGATATTAGATGGTTGGAGGCAATCGGCAGGCAGGAAGCCTTGCTTGACCTAGGTTTCGTGCTAGTTGGCACTCACCAGTCAGCAAGGTGTATCTGTAACCCTGAAGAAACTCATGTCCATTCTGCGGGCCTGAATAACTCAGTGGTAACATCTCTGACTGCAGCATTGGGTGGCGCGGGTTGGAATCTCAGAAGGGACATGAGTTCCTTCAAGGTTACAGATACGCCTTGCTGACTGCTGAGTGCCAACTAGCACGAAACCTAGGTCAAGCAAGGCTTCCTGCCTGCCGATTGCCTCCAACCATCTAATATTGTTTCAGTGTTTTCGGATATGTGCATTTTTAGGGATATTAAGTGTTCGGAACTATACAATATTATTCTGATATTGTGTTTACAGTGACTTGAGTAATTCCACGGTGGATTCCGCTGTAAAAATCCGGTGCCCAGTTCGAGGAGCGATGAAAATCACGGAGCATTAGAAGACTGTATCTTCCTCGTTTGGGACTCTCTGATAGACGCACTACAGGAATTTCATATCAGACAGCATTTGAGAAAGTAAACTGTGTTTCTTTTATAAATGGAGACTAATCACAGAGCTTTTGACAAGAGAGATAGTTATGGCACGGTTGATCATGGTATGAAGTTGATAGAATAAACAATTTGGACACTTGCCAAGCTAGATTTTCGATTACATGAGAATGACGGGATCTGCACAGTTTTGAATACTTTTACCTTCCCTTTAATTTGCGTTGTAAATGGAAGAATATGATTCTTCAATGACAAATTTTTAACCCTTAGTTGTGGATTTAGCCTCGAAATTTAAATTTAAGGGTGGTTTCACACATTAGACAGGTGTCTGTCTGTCTGTTTTCGACATAGAACTTTGCACATATGTGTGGCAGTGTAAGTCGCCACACTCCCTCCTTGTAGCACACAAAGCAAGCGAAGAAAGTAGGAGAAATGCATAATATAGACAGTAAACAGAGGTGTGAGACAAAGGAATAGTAATAACGAAGAACAAAACAGTTTCATTGGAAATCATAAGTCACAAGGAGTGGATGCATCTGCGCCACTGAGAGAGGATTTTGAGCCAAGTCTCCAATTGTTTCCAGCCTTCATTGGTTTTTCCCGTCCCGAGGACCCCAACCAGTCAGGAAGTCTACGCCTTCCTACGTCACTGGCTTAGACTAACTGTTGTGGATTTCATTGACTGGTGCCAATGAAATCTGATTCTGAGTATGTGTCCCAGAATCCGAAATAAAGATTGACAACATATGAGTCTATTTCATTTTTCGCAAGAATGAAAAAGTCGTATATCACGTCTACGCCAGAGACGGCGTAAACCGGCTCTGTATCCGTGCTGAGAATTTGTCAGAGATCAACCCGTTGGGGCTGATGGTACTTCCCAAGTAAGTGAAACGGTCAACGTGCTCTACCACTTCACTCCCTATTTCTAATCTAGGAGTCGGTGTGGCCCAATCCTGTAACATCATCTTGTATTTGGCGGGAGCAAATCGCATGCCAAACATTCGTAGATTGCAGCTCAAGGTGTTCAGTAGACTCTGCATTTGTCAGCGTCCTCACCTAGAAGGACTATATCGTCTGTATATTCGAAGTCAACGAGATCATTCCCTGGTAGCAAGTCAATCCCTGAGTCTCTGAAGTGAGTTAGGGTTAAGTCCATTAGTACATCTATGATGAAGTTGAATAGAAATGGGGATAATGGGCATCCTTGACGGACGCCACTGGCTTACATGCTCGAAGATAGCTGATTGATACCTAGTGACATATTGATGTTGTTGACTGTATAGACAAATCACAGTTGACTAGATGTAGCACAATAACCGTCTGAATAAATCGTTTGAGAATTCATTGCCTCGATAAAACTATCAAACTATATACGGGGAAATGATAAAACCTTTTCATTAGGGTTTGATCTCTTTTGAACGCATCAGTTCATCGGTGCTTTAATCTAAATCCAAATGACTACAACTCCGTAAGTCATAAAACACTCGAAATGAATCCTTATTGCATCTAGGTGGTTATAACCTGCACATAGAAGGTTGAAATTTGTTTGCTCTCATTTTAGGAGGCTAGTAGTTCTAAGGTGAGACAAATTGTCAGTAGAATTTCAGTCTTTAAGGTTAATGGTTACCAGAATGTCTTAACTACATCTAGAAGTTAAGACATTCTGGTATAACCCAACCCTTACTCCTACAATTCGTTAACTCTTGCATCCTGCCTATTATTCTCTATTGTTCCCCCTTAGTTTTTCACGGGCTACTGAAGAAAGACTATACCTTATTATTACACAGGATGTTAAATGTTGTCAGCAGGGTAAGCAACGTGCCACTTAACCAGCTTGTTAATATTCTGGTCGACAGGCACTTGGACTCATATGAAAAATGGGCCAAATCCATTTTTATCTAACTCACACCACCCTCTTCACTCACAACTCTCCCCTTGTATCTCATCAGGCAAAACCAGAAGCCTATACAGAAAACCATATGCTCGCACCAGCAAGTACAAAAACTCAACCATACCCTACTTAGCTCGTGTTCTGTGTGATAAAGAAAGCATTAGGCGTGACACCTATAACTTATTAAATAGTCAGCAGAATAACTGGACCTCGTCTTTCCAACTAATATCATTTATAGGTACAACATTTTCTTTCTTTCTTCTCCTATCCTCTCCCTCTCTTTTTTTCCGTTTTGTGCTGCTTTGTTTCTTTCTCTCGCTTACGCCAGTAAATATGACAGCACCTACTTTTCTAACACCTTCAAACACTGTTCAGCTTTGGCTTTTCTACCGACATCCCAATATGTTGTTGTCATAATGAACTGAGATTTCCTTAATCTATGTAGAATTCTGTTTATTGATAATGTACTAACTGGATGCAATGCTGTAGTGAAATGCTGGGAATTCCATTCTGTATCACAAGTACTGTTTTGGAATAAAGCAAATTATTATTATTTCGTATTTGAGGCTTTTACTGACAAATCTTCAATAACTCACAGGAGTGAAAGAATAATCGAGTGATTTTTGGAGATGTCAAAGAGCCGATGAATCTGCTTTGTTGTAAAGACCTTCAACCATGTTATACCAAGATCATGCAAGCATTTATTCTTATCATCTCGAAGACAACATCCTAAAAATGTACACAACCATATTACCCATACTAACAGTCAATGACCACGTGACCCGAAAGTTCCTATCACATTAACATTAAGTTGATCTGAATTGTTGTAGTACCCTGACATACTTTGTGGCAATACGTACGAAGTTTCGGACAGATAATTATTAATTCCGAGACTAACTATAACCAAAGGTGTATTGGAGTGATTCTTAACGTTATTTCAGCCAATAAATGATTTATGTAAGACAGTGGAGTAATTTAGATCAACAATTATTTTGCTTCTATCTTCGCGTGTTTATTTATAGTGTACTGAGTAGCTGTTTCATCCTAGTTTGTGACTCTTCGACAGCACGCACCCAGGACCTCCCGGTTACAAGGCAAGCTCGTAGACCATTCAGCCAGTGGGATCCAGCCCATGAATTCTAACTTCTGCCAATTCTCTATATATAGAGCCACCGCCAACTGATGTCATCGGCGGGTATCTATCCTCACAGCCAACTTGGTGAACCCCACTGATCAATAAGCTGGTTTTCTCACGATGTTGGAAGAAAGTGTTTAAGAAATTTGAGGATAAAAATCTACGATAGATAGAATGAAAGCGTGAAAATCTTTCTCCAGTCATGATTCCTTCTCAACTACACCTTTACCACACTTAACTGAACATGGGATAGTGAAGTAGGCGGGATTGTTACACCACTAATACTGTTAACTGTATTACACACACGGTGTGTTGATTTCTCCCCAAAAAATCTCAGTTAATCAAATTATTTTATTAACAGCTACATCATATCTTCACTTATGACTGGATGGGAAATAAAAATCAGCATCATAGAAGGATTTGAACCTGGCGGCCTGATTATTGTTGGGTCGGCTAATTACAAGTCTATCCATGGGACCTATATGCTAATCACGTTCTCTTCCATAATGCTCACTTGTTTACCCACCGCCAATGCATCCACCTACTGGACTTACACCTGTCCTTTTTCGTACTCATTCATAACATAAGCCTTGTATGTGAAACCCAGAGACTGACGCTCCATTTGAAGACTGTAGATTGTACTCCATACCTGTGTAGAATTCAGGAGAATATGGCTGCAACACATAGAATTTCTCTCATAAGTGCATAAGCTGCAAGTAAACATCACAAAATGAACCAAAACAAACTACCCTGTGAATATATAATATATATATCTACACTGGTGGACCGTGTTGTGTCTATCACCTGCTTCGCAAAGACAATCCACCTACTCACTTTCCTATGGTACTGTCCCTGTATATGTTATGGCGTCACGTTCGTCATACGACATTTGCAGTAGCCTGAAGGAATCCAGGCAGTAAATTATAACACTAGAAAGTCAGAAATGTGTCTGACTTTCACAGTATTTAAATTCCAATGGGACCTGCCATGGGGTAAACAATATCCCCGAATGTGGCAGATATATTCATGGATAGGTGGGAAAACATAGTGATTGAAACGTTCAGCTACACCACAAAAGTTTGGTGGAGGTAAGTAGTTGACACATTCACTGTACTTAGAACACAGGATGTAGACAGATTTTTCGAACACATTAACTCAAAGGTGGAGGCGATTCAATTCACTTATGAATTGGAAACTCAGGAAGGGGGTGAGCTCCCAATGTTAGATTGTAGCGTAAGAAGGAAAGAAGATGGGAAGTTAAACACTAGTGTTCACAAGAAACCCACACATTCAAACAAATATTTGATTTCCGATTTCCGTTCATCCCACCCTATGTCAGTAAAAATGGGATTGGTGAAATGTTCAAGTAACAGGTTACAAAAACTAAGTAGTACCAAGGCGAATCTAAGACAGGAAGTGAGGCATATAAGAGAAGCTTAGAAACTTAATAATTACCCTGATAAATGAATCAGAAATTAGAAAGGAAAATGTGAAAATAAAGTAAATAATAGTAGTGATAATGATAATAATAATATTAGTGACGACATGCATGTCAAACATGCACAGGATAATGACAACACCAACAATAGGGAATATAAATCACCATCAGTAGTACTTCCATGCAGAGAAGGAACCTCGGATACCACTTTCTGGAGAATTCTTAACAATGCAGGCAGGAGTAAAAGTGGTTGGAATTCAAACAGCGCCTAAACTTAATTAGGAACAAGCTTTGTCGGTTAGAGGATCACTCCTGTGGAGTGAATTCAACAAAACAATTTAGTTTATCGAATACCCTGGTGGAATGATTATCACGTGAGATGCATAGTTGAAAGTAGTAGTCAGTCAGTCAGACCAGTGAAGTACAACAACCAAGTAGCAAAATCTAGATTAGTTGACCGAAATGAGACAAGAAATCTGGAGAGTAGTTCAGCTACGCCACTCACTACATGCAATTACACACAACCTTACAACAGAATGGGATAAGACGATAGTTCTAAAATCTAATGTAACAGCAGGGTGGAGGGAGAGATTGATAACGGAATTTTTATTTATCGAATCGAGTGCGAATCAACGTGTAATAGGAATGATTCAACACCTGTCCACCCAGACATCTGAAAAATTCTACCACCCCAACGACTACGAATAGGAAAAAAGTAAAGAAAACTATAAAACTCACGTTTCGAAGTTGCGTGATTACAACTGATATCATTATGAACAGCAATAAATTGTGTTCGAAACTTTGTCATCCAGTAAATAATACTGTATCCTTATGTTTTTCACCTTGTTGCAATATGAACTCCCTACTTCCGGAATCTGAGTTCTCTTGTATGTCTCAGAGTGTAACTGCTCTGGTTGATTATTTAGCTCGCGTGGTTTTCTTCTTTGAAGGAAATCGGGGTTTCATTATTGGTCCACAAAATGCGAAGAATGAATTAATGATTACTTCATACTTATTACATCCTCCAGTGGCTAATATCATATTGGGGTGTTTTGTGTTAGCGACATTTCTGTTAAATCTTGTTATAGTACAGCATACAATAAGATCTGTTGAACATGACGATGTAAACAAAATGCTGCACCGCAATGCTGTTACTTCATGAGATTCTGCAGCAACGCAGTACTTTTCCTACTTGAATTTCCCTATCTTATGTGGAGATTCGATCAGTTTACTAGATAGTAGTACATTGTTACTTTTTTCATGCAACATCAGCAGAGACTTCATTCAAAGTCATGTGTAAGAAGTAAGATCAAATTGTTCATAAGGATTTTGCTGACATCTCATTTATGCAACTGGAATTTCAGCAATCCATCCGAGATTACCTGGGGTCTGTGTTTTGGAAGTGCTTTATCCAGCCTATTTTACCATCATGACCTTAGTGTCTATTTCATTTGTTGTACAACCTACTCTATGAAATCTTGTTATTCTTATCTCTTTTAATAATAATATTAATAATAATAATAATTTGCTTTATTCCAGAAACAGTACTAGTGGTGCAGTGTGGAATTTTCAGCACATATCTACAATATTTGCATTTAATTTTATCCAAAATTTAAAAGGAGTATTTCAAAAAACAAATAAATATAAAGACAACAACAGCAAAAAAAAACAAAAACACAAAAGAAAATTTTTAAAAGATGCAAAAAAATACCAAGAAGTAGAAAGGAAAATAAATAGCATATAATAATATCTCAGTATTGAGTAGTGGAAGCTATGATATGATTATGCATGGTGACAGTAAAGCTATAGTCATACAAGAAGTTATGAAATGATATTTAAGGATGTTTATCTCCAAGATGATCAGTTAATTTGGTTGAAACAACACTAAACAATCATAAAATAACATTTCAGGGTTGTTTTTTATTGTCAGGTCTAATGCGGTGTTTGTAGTGGTAGAGTGAGTAATCCTGCATAATACAAAATTTTAAGATGGCGATAATGGCGTTTACAACCAATGATTGTCAGTTAATATTATCGAAAAAGAACAACCACAAAAACTAATAATTACATGAAGGTTAGTGACAGGACAGTTTTGTAATACTCATAGTGCTAATATAGTCGGAACCAGTAGATACACAAAAGAAGGAATACAGTAAAGTACAAAAAGTAAGCCAATGTTAATAATTTAGGTAGCTAAGTATGGTTAAGAAGGAGTTCACTGTAGAATACAAAATAAAAAGAGCCTAAAATTATGTTATTAACAACAAAGGAAGTCATAGGTTTCGCGCTTAACATTGTCTCTGTCACTTAGAACACTCATTTTCGCCTCCTTGTGCTCTTGTTTCCTATCAGTCATTTACAAATGTTTACTGATCACTTAGCCGCGACTGTGGTGTAGTGGTTATCATGGTTGCCTTCCAAACAGTCGATCTGGGTTTGACACTCGGCGTCTGCAAGTGGTTTGCATGTCTGTATTTTGGTGGTAGAATACTAGCCATCCACGAATGTGGTCTGCGGTTCGATTCCCAGCTGACTCACTCAGAAACCCCATTTAGCCAATAATAAGTCCGGTAAAGAGGAAAGGTTGGGCGTGAGATTAGCAATTACACCAGGTAAAAAACCTATTCCTATTGAAACCTCAAGGCTGAAGCGTGAGGCTTTATGTTCCACTCGGAAAGCTAAGGAATAAAATATTCATCACTTAACTGATTAGTTGTGAACTTCCCCAATCGAGTAAGAATATTCACTATTTTCCAAAGATTGTTCTTTCTCATACACTTTGATTTATCTTTGTTACTAAATAACATTAACCTCTGATCTTTGTTGTCAGTTAACATGGTACATATAAGTTTCTAAATAACCTTACAAACTGGAAGAAAAGTTACGAAAAAAGAGGCCGCTTTATTTTTGATTGCACAATAGTCAGTAACTAGTGTAATGTGTCTAGTCCTATATCCGGTGCAGACTGAATTCTATCAGTCATGTTTGCAATGTGGCCTCCATGCTAGGTGGCTCGCCATTACGGTGCACTATGAATTGTTGGTATTAGGTGGTTGGAGGCAATCGGCAGGCAGGAAGCCTTGCTTGACCTAGGTTTCGTGCTAGTTGGCACTAACCAGTCAGCAAGGCGTATCTGTACCCTTGAAGGAACTCATGTCCCTTCTGCGAACCGGAATAGCTCAGTGGTAACGTAGCCACCTATCATGGTGGCCATATTGCAAGCATGACTGATAGAATTCAGTCTTCACCGAACATAGGACTAGACACATTACACTAGTTACTGACTAGTGTGCAATCAAAAATATTCAATACAGTCCTACAGGAGGTCAGTCGCGAGCCTGAATAGCTCAGTGGTAACGTCTCTGACTGCAGTGCTCACTTGGTGACACGGGTTCGAATCTCAGAAGGGACATGAGTTCCTTCAGGGTTGCAGATACGCCTTGCTGACTAGTGAGTGCCAACTAGCACGAAACCTAGGTCCGAGGCTTCCTGTGACCGATTGCCTCCAACCACCTAATACCAAAGAGGCCACTTTGTTGACCGACCAATTCATAAATCGTGTTGCTTTAGACATTTAAATCTGCCTAATCCGAGGCAGAGGTCAGAGACAACTGTTGAGCATTCTTGTCAACCACCCACGTGATCAGGTGTTCAAATCCCAGTCGATGCACTTGTAAGAGTTAGACTTAGGTTAACTTTGACCTAAATTAGCCACTCTTACAAAAACTCCTTCACCGCTTTACGACCTTAATTGTACTCTGCCTAATGTGCATATACTAACGAACTGAATCAAGGTAAAAAGACTTGAGATGACTAGCGTGACTGGAACAGAGTTATATTTACACAAAAGAGATATGAGATTTGATAAAGAATAAGAGGGTATACACTTATCTGCAGTCGAGACGGTGGTAAGCTCGGAGAGTGTGCCGGATGAAAGCACAACGAGAGAGCGAAACCAAAGCCATACAGGAGATTCACGAATCGAAAGAGGAAGTGGTGATAAAGGTCAGGTGAGTCCGTTCAAACAAAAGTTCGAAGGTTCAATGTACACTACACACTCACCAAACCCCATTTAGCAGGTAGTAAGCCCGCTAAAGACGAAGTGAGGTTAGCGATCCTACCCCGAAAAAAAGGATGTTATCACGGTTACTTAAAATTCAGAACTCAATCTTGAATCCCTATGTTCCCTTGTTAGAACGGTAAGGAGTAATTAACAAAATATATATAATAATTCACATGATTGGCTTCACTAACAATTCAAAGTCAAGATTTTTCGAGATATTATCTAATGAAGTACAAAGTCTACAGATAAAATTTAGTCACCACTACAGACTATGACATTGGCTACTCCTGCACTAACCAATCGATGAGTTCCATTTGAATATTTGAAGTATCGTGACATGTTATCCTATCACACACACACACACAGTAGTTCTAACCTAATCTAGCCACAGTCATCCTATTATATGTGATAGTCATCAATAGTGACCAGTCCTATGTGTTTAACAACAATCATTCAGTGTGCGGCCATATTCATTCAATACTGAACAGTGATTGGTTGAATCGTTCATAACAAAAACAGGTTGTTATACACAGCCTACATACGATTAATTGAATATTTACATTACGAAGTATTATAATTGTGAGTGGATCAAACCACAGCACTTATTTCATATTTGAAAATTGTCTAGTTAATTAACTTTGTCGTACTGTTTTTATTAAAAGACAATATGCTCCATTCACAAGTGTTATTGATATCTCTACTACTTATTTTGACACAGGCAACTTTATCAATTAATGGTGAGTAAAATGTTATGCATCTATGGTTGAATTTAAGAATGTCATCGACTTGAAACTGAATTGCATATAATATGTATATTTATATATAATTATTTTGAGTTAATCTCAGTGTGTTCAGTTGTAGAATACTCATAAACGACGGTCGTGGCTAAGGTTCGACTCCCAGGCCAGGCGACGCATTTCTAAACCAAGTCTACTGGTAGTGAGCCCAGAAATGGCGGAGCATTTGGCGTGAGGCTAGCAAGCCTGAACTATGAAGTCTCTGTAGCGGCAGCTTTGTTTTATTTTACGAGGTCAGGTTGCTATCCTCCCTCCCAAGACTTCTTCCTGTTAAGCGAGGGTTAACAGTGTACCTGCCTGTCGCGAACTGACCTGTTGACCAACTATGTTGTTGGCAAGGAGTCCACCACTGAACCCCCGACGCATTCAGTATGTTTAGAAACTTACAATATTACCTTTTTGTTTATATTTCTCGAGTATATGTGTAAAACTTGGGCACTGTGGTAGTAAGTAATTCCATATTAGTTTGTTTATTAGATATATCACACAGTGAAACAGTATTATTTACTGGATAGTCGCTGATTTTGCATTGCCGGAGGATTGTGTTATAAGATCATGATCTACATTGGTAACTATTCCTTTTGGCTTTTGTTTTAATTGCTCAATTTCAGATCTGATATGTTGCAACTTTTTAACGATTCTGTGGATCTCTTCTTTCAGGCATAATTTTTGTAGGC
>OX235276.1:40813935-41326054 GCA_944472155.2 Trichobilharzia szidati | reverse complement strand
ACAGAAACCCATTGAGTTCCTTGACTGTCGAGGGGTCCTTGCTACGTTTCAATTCATGGATAATCCCCATCCAGGCATTAATGAAAACAAAACACGTAGATCAGCGAAGAGTCTCTTTTCGGCGAATTCATCTTCTTAGCTGTACAATCGCAAATATATATGCATTGTTTTGTTTGTATGTGTACATTAAGTTTGTCAAACAAAGTTACAATTGGTTAAGGTTAATTTTAACTAAACAAGTGAAGGTTGGTAATACAGGTCAAGAAAACTAGGGTAGTAACAAAGGTGATGAGATGTCAGAAACAGTTGTAATAATAATAGTGAGTTTTACTCAGGATGCACATAGAAACAAAGTAGAAATTATGTAAGAGATCTAAGTGGATACAAGAATTACAATTGCTTAAGGTTATTTTAACTAAACAGGTAAAGGTTGGTAATATAAGTCAAGGCAATTAAGTGCTAGGATAGTAACAAAAGTGATGAGTTGTCACAATCAGTTGTTAAAAGAAGTTATGCAATAATAATATGAATATTTTGATGAGTGAGTTTTACTCAGGATGCACATAGAAACAAAGTAGATAATACGAAACTATGTAAGAGATCTAAGTGAATACAAGAATTATAAGCAACTAAGGAACAGGCAAAGAAACAAAGTTAAGTTATCAGAATAAAATAAAATAAAAAATCAAAAAATCAAAACATTGTTACCATGAGAGTAGAAGTGGTTGAGTAATCTTCTTTTGTATGCACAGCTCCGGTTTTTCCATGTGAATGGCTAGAGCTTCAGCGATACAGAGGAGACGAAACCGTATTGCCTTTGATAGGTTGTTCTTGACTCTGTAGATTACTCTGAAGGAGGCGTTCGTTGAAATGCAATGATCAGTGCTCCCATCAGCTCTTCTTGTCAGTTCCACATCAAGAAACGGAATTTTTGACTCGTTTTCCATTTCAAGAGTGAATTTTATTGCTGGATGGCAATCGTTAAATGTCTTCAGCAGTAGATTGGGGTCGTTGTTGTGTTCACAAATAATGAAAATGTCATCCACGTATATTTTTTGTACAGTTGCAAATTGTCGATACTTGACTTTAGTGAACCTCTCTCGAGGCTTGCCACGAAGCAGTCTGATAGTAGTGGACCCAACGGAGATCCCATTGCAATACCGTCCTTTTGTCTATAGATAGTGTCGTTGAATGTGAACTGGACGTTCAGAGTGCATCTCAATAATAATTCTTTCAAGTATGTAGTCGGTATTCCAATATCGATGTGGTTGTCATCTATATATCTGCATATGAAGCAGACCGTTTCTGTGAGTGGGACATTGGTGAAGAGTGACTCGATGTCGAAGGATAGCATAATTTGGTTAGATACATTCGTGTCTTGTATGCACTCGATGAACTGGAAGGTTGGTCTCACACTTCGCCCAATTCTGGATATGTCAGGTTCCCCTTACCACTCTATTGCACAATGGCTAGCAGATATTCTGGAACCTGTAAGGAAGCAATTATGTACGCACTCACTCCGTGACACCTTCCAGTTCATCGAGTGCATACAAGACACGAATGTATCTAACCAAATTATGCTATCCTTCGACATCGAGTCACTCTTCACCAATGTCCTACTCACAGAAACGGTCTGCTTCATATGCAGATATATAGATGACAACCACATCGATATTGGAATACCGACAACATACTTGAAAGAATTATTATTGAGATGCACTCTGAACGTCCAGTTCACATTCAACGACACTATCTACAGACAAAAGGACGGTATTGCAATGGGATCTCCGTTGGGTCCACTACTATCAGACTGCTTCGTGGCAAGCCTCGAGAGAGGTTCACTAAAGTCAAGTATCGACAATTTGCAACTGTACAAAAAATATACGTGGATGACATTTTCATTATTTGTGAACACAACAACGACCCCAATCTACTGCTGAAGACATTTAACGATTGCCATCCAGCAATAAAATTCACTCTTGAAATGGAAAACGAGTCAAAAATTCCGTTTCTTGATGTGGAACTGACAAGAAGAGCTGATGGGAGCCTAAGAAGATCAATCCATAGAAAACCTACGTGGAATGGTCAACTAACAAGCTTCTATAGCTGGGTGCCTATTCAACAAAAGCGGAATTTAATTAAATCACTTGCTTCCTGCATCCGACGCATCTGTAGTCCCGACGTTGTGGAAACAGAATTAGATATTCTGAGAGAAATATTCATCCAGAATGGTTACCCAATAAGATTTATCGACAAAAATATGAAACCAATAATTCGGAAAAACGAAACTTTGACTGCGCCTAAAAAGAAAATCTACATGAACTTGGATTTCAAGGGAGATTTAGCAAGCGATATTCTCAAGAGAAGGATCACATCATCTCTGAGAAGAACATTCTTTGCAGCAACGCTAAGAATAGTGTTCTCCAGTCGCCCACTAATCTGCAGAAGCCTCAAGGACAAGATCCCGCATCTGGCCACTTCTATGTGCATATACCAGTTCACCTGCTGCTGTGGAGCCAGGTACATCGGTCGTTCGACGCGCATCCTGTCCAAGAGGATTCAAGAACACTATCCAGCATGGTTGCGAAAAGGCAATACTGGTGCAATAAGGAGTGCGATAATTGAACACCTGGTCAGCACTGATCATTGCATTTCAACGAACACCTCCTTCAGAGTAATCTACAGAGTCAAGAACAACCTATCAAAGGCAATACGGTTTCGTCTCCTCTGTATCGCTGAAGCTCTAGCCATTCACATGGAAAAACCGGAGCTGTGCATACAAAAGAAGATTACTCAACCACTTCTACTCTCATGGTAACAATGTTTTGATTTTTTGATTTTTATTTTATTTTATTCTGATAACTTAACTTTGTTTCTTTGCCTGTTCCTTAGTTGCTTATAATTCTTGTATTCACTTAGATCTCTTACATAGTTTCGTATTATCTACTTTGTTTCTATGTGCATCCTGAGTAAAACTCACTCATCAAAATATTCATATTATTATTGCATAACTTCTTTTAACAACTGATTGTGACAACTCATCACTTTTGTTACTATCCTAGCACTTAATTGCCTTGACTTATATTACCAACCTTTACCTGTTTAGTTAAAATAACCTTAAGCAATTGTAATTCTTGTATCCACTTAGATCTCTTACATAATTTCTACTTTGTTTCTATGTGCATCCTGAGTAAAACTCACTATTATTATTACAACTGTTTCTGACATCTCATCACCTTTGTTACTACCCTAGTTTTCTTGACCTGTATTACCAACCTTCACTTGTTTAGTTAAAATTAACCTTAACCAATTGTAACTTTGTTTGACAAACTTAATGTACACATACAAACAAAACAATGCATATATATTTGCGATTGTACAGCTAAGAAGATGAATTCGCCGAAAAGAGACTCTTCGCTGATCTACGTGTTTTGTTTTCATTAATGCCTGGATGGGGATTATCCATGAATTGAAACGTAGCAAGGACCCCTCGACAGTCAAGGAACTCAATGGGTTTCTGCGGTACACTGTCAAGCTTGCTGTGGGGAAAGCGAAAGTTGCCTTTTTCGAGGATTGCGTCTCTAATCATCAGTATCCAAAGTGGTTCTGGAAAGCACTTCGACGCAATCATATATATCCAAATACGAAGTCCCTTCAACGCCATGCAATGAATTGTGCTGATTCTATCAGATCACGTATGCCCGAACTGCAGCGGAATATCAATCAGAGGTCCTCTGCCTTATACGAATTGACTTCGGACGAATGTCAAAGATTCAATGAATATATCAACTTGGTTGCAAATAAACGATCGCAGTCCGTTGTAACCCAGCTCAACAACAGCCTAAAGCAGATGAAACCTCAAGGCAAATTTCCTGACGAACCCACGAAGTTTGTGTTCAATTATTCCTCAGTACCTTTAACCGACGTGCAACTGGAAGTTCTATCTCTGGGCCCTAAATTCTGCGATATAAACTTCAACGCCGACAAACTCCATACTCAGGTCCAGTTTGAAAATCTAATCAGCCAAACGCACGATCTCAGCCCAACTTCTGAAGACGAACTACAGAGATTCAAGTCAACAATAATGGACTGCTGCCATCAATACTTGAATACAAAATCAAAAGTCCGCAACCACCTGACGAAACGGCACCGAGAGGAATTAAAACAGCTGAGAGATAACAAAGATCTGCTTATAACTCGGCCCGACAAGGGTGCTGGTGTAGTGCGTCTGAATCGAAGAGACTACATCGAGAAAATGAACGATATACTGTCGAATGAAGACAAATTTTCCCAAGCTTCCAATGAAAGAAACAAGACGGGACAGATTGAGAAGCAACTCACAGACGTCTTGAAGAGAATGAAGGCCAGTCAACTAATTAGTGGGGATATTTACGACCAGATCCGGCCAACAGGTTCAGTAATACCAAGACTTTATGGTCTACCAAAGGTACACAAGGTTGGTCTCCCACTTCGCCCAATTCTGGATATGTCAGGTTCCCCTTACCACTCTATTGCACAATGGCTAGCAGATATTCTGGAACCTGTAAGGAAGCAATTATGTACGCACTCACTCCGTGACACCTTCCAGTTCATCGAGTGCATACAAGACACGAATGTATCTAACCAAATTATGCTATCCTTCGACATCGAGTCACTCTTCACCAATGTCCCACTCACAGAAACGGTCTGCTTCATATGCAGATATATAGATGACAACCACATCGATATTGGAATACCGACAACATACTTGAAAGAATTATTATTGAGATGCACTCTGAACGTCCAGTTCACATTCAACGACACTATCTACAGACAAAAGGACGGTATTGCAATGGGATCTCCGTTGGGTCCACTACTATCAGACTGCTTCGTGGCAAGCCTCGAGAGAGGTTCACTAAAGTCAAGTATCGACAATTTGCAACTGTACAAAAGATACGTGGATGACATTTTCATTATTTGTGACAACAACAACGACCCCAATCTACTGCTGAAGACATTTAACGATTGCCATCCAGCAATAAAATTCACTCTTGAAATGGAAAACGAGTCAAAAATTCCGTTTCTTGATGTGGAACTGACAAGAAGAGCTGATGGGAGCCTAAGAAGATCAATCCATAGAAAACCTACGTGGAATGGTCAACTAACAAGCTTCTATAGCTGGGTGCCTATTCAACAAAAGCGGAATTTAATTAAATCACTTGCTTCCCGCATCCGACGCATCTGTAGTCCCGACGTTGTGGAAACAGAATTAGATATTCTGAGAGAAATATTCATCCAGAATGGTTACCCAATAAGATTTATCGACAAAAATATGAAACCAATAATTCGGAAAAACGAAACTTTGACTGCGCCTAAAAAGAAAATCTACATGAACTTGGATTTCAAGGGAGATTTAGCAAGCGATATTCTCAAGAGAAGGATCACATCATCTCTGAGAAGAACATTCTTTGCAGCAACGCTAAGAATAGTGTTCTCCAGTCGCCCACTAATCTGCAGAAGCCTCAAGGACAAGATCCCGCATCTGGCCACTTCTATGTGCATATACCAGTTCACCTGCTGCTGTGGAGCCAGGTACATCGGTCGTTCGACGCGCATCCTGTCCAAGAGGATTCAAGAACACTATCCAGCATGGTTGCGAAAAGGCAATACTGGTGCAATAAGGAGTGCGATAATTGAACACCTGGTCAGCACTGATCATTGCATTTCAACGAACGCCTCCTTCAGAGTAATCTACAGAGTCAAGAACAACCTATCAAAGGCAATACGGTTTCGTCTCCTCTGTATCGCTGAAGCTCTAGCCATTCACATGGAAAAACCGGAGCTGTGCATACAAAAGAAGATTACTCAACCACTTCTACTCTCATGGTAACAATGTTTTGATTTTTTGATTTTTATTTTATTTTATTCTGATAACTTAACTTTGTTTCTTTGCCTGTTCCTTAGTTGCTTATAATTCTTGTATTCACTTAGATCTCTTACATAGTTTCGTATTATCTACTTTGTTTCTATGTGCATCCTGAGTAAAACTCACTCATCAAAATATTCATATTATTATTGCATAACTTCTTTTAACAACTGATTGTGACAACTCATCACTTTTGTTACTATCCTAGCACTTAATTGCCTTGACTTATATTACCAACCTTTACCTGTTTAGTTAAAATAACCTTAAGCAATTGTAATTCTTGTATCCACTTAGATCTCTTACATAATTTCTACTTTGTTTCTATGTGCATCCTGAGTAAAACTCACTATTATTATTACAACTGTTTCTGACATCTCATCACCTTTGTTACTACCCTAGTTTTCTTGACCTGTATTACCAACCTTCACTTGTTTAGTTAAAATTAACCTTAACCAATTGTAACTTTGTTTGACAAACTTAATGTACACATACAAACAAAACAATGCATATATATTTGCGATTGTACAGCTAAGAAGATGAATTCGCCGAAAAGAGACTCTTCGCTGATCTACGTGTTTTGTTTTCATTAATGCCTGGATGGGGATTATCCATGAATTGAAACGTAGCAAGGACCCCTCGACAGTCAAGGAACTCAATGGGTTTCTGCGGTACACTGTCAAGCTTGCTGTGGGGAAAGCGAAAGTTGCCTTTTTCGAGGATTGCGTCTCTAATCATCAGTATCCAAAGTGGTTCTGGAAAGCACTTCGACGCAATCATATATATCCAAATACGAAGTCCCTTCAACGCCATGCAATGAATTGTGCTGATTCTATCAGATCACGTATGCCCGAACTACAGCGGAATATCAATCAGAGGTCCTCTGCCTTATACGAATTGACTTCGGACGAATGTCAAAGATTCAATGAATATATCAACTTGGTTGCAAATAAACGATCGCAGTCCGTTGTAACCCAGCTCAACAACAGCCTAAAGCAGATGAAACCTCAAGGCAAATTTCCTGACGAACCCACGAAGTTTGTGTTCAATTATTCCTCAGTACCCTTAACCGACGTGCAACTGGAAGTTCTATCTCTGGGCCCTAAATTCTGCGATATAAACTTCAACGCCGACAAACTCCATACTCAGGTCCAGTTTGAAAATCTAATCAGCCAAACGCACGATCTCAGCCCAACTTCTGAAGACTAACTACAGAGATTCAAGTCAACAATAATGGACTGCTGCCATCAATACTTGAATACAAAATCAAAAGTCCGCAACCACCTGACGAAACGGCACCGAGAGGAATTAAAACAGCTGAGAGATAACAAAGATCTGCTTATAACTCGGCCCGACAAGGGTGCTGGTGTAGTGCGTCTGAATCGAAGAGACTACATCGAGAAAATGAACGATATACTGTCGAATGAAGACAAATTTTCCCAAGCTTCCAATGAAAGAAACAAGACGGGACAGATTGAGAAGCAACTCACAGACGTCTTGAAGAGAATGAAGGCCAGTCAACTAATTAGTGGGGATATTTACGACCAGATCCGGCCAACAGGTTCAGTAATACCAAGACTTTATGGTCTACCAAAGGTACACAAGGTTGGTCTCCCACTTCGCCCAATTCTGGATATGTCAGGTTCCCCTTACCACTCTATTGCACAATGGCTAGCAGATATTCTGGAACCTGTAAGGAAGCAATTATGTACGCACTCACTCCGTGACACCTTCCAGTTCATCGAGTGCATACAAGACACGAATGTATCTAACCAAATTATGCTATCCTTCGACATCGAGTCACTCTTCACCAATGTCCCACTCACAGAAACGGTCTGCTTCATATGCAGATATATAGATGACAACCACATCGATATTGGAATACCGACAACATACTTGAAAGAATTATTATTGAGATGCACTCTGAACGTCCAGTTCACATTCAACGACACTATCTACAGACAAAAGGACGGTATTGCAATGGGATCTCCGTTGGGTCCACTACTATCAGACTGCTTCGTGGCAAGCCTCGAGAGAGGTTCACTAAAGTCAAGTATCGACAATTTGCAACTGTACAAAAAATATACGTGGATGACATTTTCATTATTTGTGAACACAACAACGACCCCAATCTACTGCTGAAGACATTTAACGATTGCCATCCAGCAATAAAATTCACTCTTGAAATGGAAAACGAGTCAAAAATTCCGTTTCTTGATGTGGAACTGACAAGAAGAGCTGATGGGAGCCTAAGAAGATCAATCCATAGAAAACCTACGTGGAATGGTCAACTAACAAGCTTCTATAGCTGGGTGCCTATTCAACAAAAGCGGAATTTAATTAAATCACTTGCTTCCTGCATCCGACGCATCTGTAGTCCCGACGTTGTGGAAACAGAATTAGATATTCTGAGAGAAATATTCATCCAGAATGGTTACCCAATAAGATTTATCGACAAAAATATGAAACCAATAATTCGGAAAAACGAAACTTTGACTGCGCCTAAAAAGAAAATCTACATGAACTTGGATTTCAAGGGAGATTTAGCAAGCGATATTCTCAAGAGAAGGATCACATCATCTCTGAGAAGAACATTCTTTGCAGCAACGCTAAGAATAGTGTTCTCCAGTCGCCCACTAATCTGCAGAAGCCTCAAGGACAAGATCCCGCATCTGGCCACTTCTATGTGCATATACCAGTTCACCTGCTGCTGTGGAGCCAGGTACATCGGTCGTTCGACGCGCATCCTGTCCAAGAGGATTCAAGAACACTATCCAGCATGGTTGCGAAAAGGCAATACTGGTGCAATAAGGAGTGCGATAATTGAACACCTGGTCAGCACTGATCATTGCATTTCAACGAACGCCTCCTTCAGAGTAATCTACAGAGTCAAGAACAACCTATCAAAGGCAATACGGTTTCGTCTCCTCTGTATCACTGAAGCTCTAGCCATTCACATGGAAAAACCGGAGCTGTGCATACAAAAGAAGATTACTCAACCACTTCTACTCTCATGGTAACAATGTTTTGATTTTTTGATTTTTATTTTATTTTATTCTGATAACTTAACTTTGTTTCTTTGCCTGTTCCTTAGTTGCTTATAATTCTTGTATTCACTTAGATCTCTTACATAGTTTCGTATTATCTACTTTGTTTCTATGTGCATCCTGAGTAAAACTCACTCATCAAAATATTCATATTATTATTGCATAACTTCTTTTAACAACTGATTGTGACAACTCATCACTTTTGTTACTATCCTAGCACTTAATTGCCTTGACTTATATTACCAACCTTTACCTGTTTAGTTAAAATAACCTTAAGCAATTGTAATTCTTGTATCCACTTAGATCTCTTACATAATTTCTACTTTGTTTCTATGTGCATCCTGAGTAAAACTCACTATTATTATTACAACTGTTTCTGACATCTCATCACCTTTGTTACTACCCTAGTTTTCTTGACCTGTATTACCAACCTTCACTTGTTTAGTTAAAATTAACCTTAACCAATTGTAACTTTGTTTGACAAACTTAATGTACACATACAAACAAAACAATGCATATATATTTGCGATTGTACAGCTAAGAAGATGAATTCGCCGAAAAGAGACTCTTCGCTGATCTACGTGTTTTGTTTTCATATAATTTTATCCAGCGTTTAAAAGGAGTATTTCAAAAAAATAAATATAATATAAATGTAATGAAAATAATATAATAATAATAAAATTAAAATAATAATATATAATAAAAATAATAATAATAAATATAGTACAATATAAATAAAATATAATATATAAATAAAACATAAGAGAATTTTAAAAATGCGAAAAAACATCAAGAAATAGAAAGGAAAATAAAGAGCATATAGTAATATCTCAGTATTGGGTAGTGGAAGCTATCGTATGATTATGCATGTTGACAGTGAAGCTATAGTCATACAAGAAGTTCTGAAATGATATTTAAGAATGTTTATCGCCAAGAAGATCAGTTAATTTGGTTGAAACAACACTAAAGTATCATAAAATAACATTTCAGGGTTTTTTTTTATCATGTCTGATGCGGTGTTTGTAGTGGTAGTGTGAGTAATCCTGCATAATGCAAAATTTTAAGATGGTGATAATGGCGTTCACAACCAATGATTGTCAGTTAATATTGCCGAACAAAAAAAACAACAACCACAAAAACTAATAATTACATGATGGTTAATGACAGGATAATTTTGTTATACTCATAGAGCTAATATAGTCGGAACCAGTAGATACACAAAAGAAGGAATACTGGAAAGTACAAAAAGTAATCCAATGTTAATAATTTAGGTAGCTAAGTATGTTTAAGAAGGAGTCCACTATAGAATACAAAATAAGAGAGAAATAAAAGAGCCTAAATTTATGATTATTAACAACAAAGCAAGTCATAGGTTTCGCGCTTAACATTGTCTGTCATTTAGAACACTCATTTTCGACTGCTTGTGCTCTTGTTTCCTATCAGTCATTTAAAAATGTTTACTGATCACTTAGCGGCGACTGTGGTGCAGAGGTTATCATGGTTGCCTTCCAAACAGTCAATCTGGGTCTGACTCTTGGCGTCTGCAGGCGGTTTGTATGTCGATGTTTCAGCGGTAGAATGCTAGCCAACCACGAATGTGGTCTGTGGTTCGATTCCCAGCTGACTTACTCAGAAACCTCATTTAGCCAGTAATAAGTCCGGTAAAGAAGAAAGGTTGGGCGTGAGATTAGCAACGACACCAGGTAAAAAAACCTATTTCTATTGAAACCTCAAGGCTGAAGCGTGAGGCTTTATGTTCCACTCGGAAAGCGAAGGAATAAAATATTCATCACTTAATTGATTAGTTATCAACCTTCCGGATTAAGTAAGAATATTCCCTATTTTTCGCAGATTGTTATTTCTCACACACTTTGATTTATCTTTGTTACTAAATAACATTAACTTCTGATCTTTGTTGTCAGTTAACATGGTACATATAAATTCCTAAATAACCTTAGAAACTGGAAGAGAAGTTAAGAAAAAAGAGGCCACTTTATTTTTGATTGCACACTAGTCAGTAACTAGTGTAATGTGTCTAGTCCTATCTTCAGTGCAAACTGAATTCTATCAGTCAGGTTTGCAATGTGGCCACCATTCTAGGTGGCTCGCCATTACGGTGCACTATGAATTGTTGGTATTAGGTGGTTGGAGGCAATCGGCCACAGGAAGCCTTGCTTGACCTAGGTTTCGTGCAAGTTGGCACTCACCAGTCAGCAAGGCGTATCTACAACCTTGAGGGAACTCATGTCCCTCCTGCGAACCGAAATAGCTCAGTGGTAACGTAGACACCTAGCATGGTGGCCACATTGCAAGCATCACTGCTAGAGTTCAGCCTGCACCGAAGATAGGACTGGAAACATTACACTAGTTACTGACTAGTGTGCAATCAAAATACCCAACACAGTCCTACAGGAGGTGAATCGCCAGCCCAAATAGCTCAGTGGTAACGTCTCTGACTGCAGGAAGCACCGGGTGACGCGGGTTCAAATCTCAGAAGGGACATGAGTTCCTTCAAGGCTGCAGATACGCCTTGCTGACTGACTGGTGAGTGCCAACTAGCACGAAACCTAGGTCAAGCAAGGCTTCCTGCCTACCGATTGCCTCCAACCACCTAATACCAAAGAGGCCACTTTGTTGATCGACCAATTCATAAATCGTGTTGCGTTAGACATTTAAATCTGCCTAATCCAAGGCAGAGGTCATAGACAACTGTTGAGCATTCTCGTCAACCACCCACGTGATCCGGTGTTCAAATCCCAGTTGATGCACTCACCAAACCTCATTTAGTAGGTGGTAAGCCCGCTAAAGACGAAATGAGGTTAGAAGTAAGTTTATCGATTCCACCGCGAAAAAGAAGGATGTTATCACGGTTACTAAAAATTCAGAACTCAAGGCTGAATCCCCATGTTCCCTTGTTAGAACGGTAAGGAGTAATTAACAAAATATATAATAATTCAGATGATTGGCTTCACTAACAATTCAAAGTCAAGATTTTTCGAGATATTATCTAATGAACTACAAAGTCTACAGATAAAATTTAATCAGCACTACAGACTATGACATTGGCTACTCCTGCACTAACCAATCGATGAGTTCCCTTTGAATTTTTGAAGTATTGTGACATGTTATCCTATCACACACACACACATACACACACAGTAGTTCTAACCTAATCTAGCCACAGTCATCATATTATATGTGATAGTCATCAGTAGTGACCAGTCCTATGTGTTTAACAACAATCATTCAGTGTGCGGCCATATTCATTCAATACTGAACAGTGATTGGTTGAATCGTTCGTAACAAAAACAGGTTGTTATACACAGCCTACATACAATTAAGTTGAATATTTACATTACGAAGTATTATAATTGTGAGTGGATCAAACCACTGTATTTATTTCATATTTGAAAATTGTCTAGTTAATTAACTTTGTCGTACTGTTTTTATTAAAAGACAATATGCTCCATTCACAAGTGTTATTGATATCTCTACTACTCATTTTGACACAGGCAACTTTATCAATTAATGGTGAGTAAAATGTTATATATCTATGGTTGAATTTAAGAATTGCATCGACTTGAAACTGAATTGCATATAATATGTATATTTATATATAATTCTTTTGAGTTAATCTCAGTGTGGTCAGTTGTAGAATACTCACAAACTACGGTCGTGGCTAAGGTTCGACTCCCAGGCCAGGCGACGCATTTCTAAACCAAGTCTACTGGTAGTGAGCCCAGAAATGGCGGAGCATTTGGCGTGAGGCTAGCAAGCCTGAACTATGAAGTCTTTGTAGCGGCAGCTTTGTTTTATTTTACGAGGTCAGGTTGCTATCCTCCCTCCCAAGACTTCTTCCTGTTAAGCGAGGGTTAACAGTGTACCTGCCTGTCGCGAACTGACCTGTTGACCAACTATGTTGTTGGCAAGGAGTCCACCACTGAACCCCGACGCATTCAGTATGTTTAGAAACTTACAATATTACCTTTTTGTTTATATTTCTTGAGTATATGTGTAAAACTTGGGCACTATGGTAGTAAGTAATTCCATATTAGTTTGTTTATTAGATATATCACACAGTGAAACAGTATAATTTACTGGATAGTTGCTGATTTTGCATCGCTGAAGGATTGTGTTATAAGATCATGATCTACATTGGTAACTATTCCTTTTAGCTTTTGCTTTAATTGCTCAGTTTCAGATCTGATATGTTGCAACTTTTTAACGATTCTGTGGATCTCTTCTTTCAGGCATAATTTTTGTAGGCCTTCTATTCTGCTTCTTAATCTGTCCGTTGGAACTGGAGCTCGTAGACGTAGATATTTAGGAATGATTTCATTTTTTTTATTTCTTGTGCAGTTTGTCGTGTTAGCGAAAGGCTTCTTCAGTAGAGTTACTTCTAAACATGCTCGGGTAATGTTTTTTAAACATAACTTTATGATAATTCAGTTAGACTCGGTGATAAAAATGTTCCAGGATATTAGTGAAATCTACGATTTTGTCGTCGATGAATAATTTTCGTAATCGTAAGAATTAGTCTTAATAAAACTAGCAACAAGTGAAGATTTAATGATTTCCTCAAATTTCGGTAGAATTCCTCCTCAGCTGAATACTCTACATACAGGAATTCATATATACTATAGGAAATCCTTTGGCAGATATAAGACTGATAAGCAAATAAACTACAATGAATTAACTATGAGGCTAGATAGGTGCGAATATATTACAAATCATTGGCAGATAGATAATGGGGATTAGCTATAAGAGATTAAAATTAAGATTACAATATATTAAGGTTCAGTTACACCACTTAAACAAACGATTAGTTATCAGAGAAAGAACTTGAAAGCATCAGGAATAGCTAACTGGGTAATGATAATAATAAGAGATGGAATAAAATATTGATAGCAATAATAATAGTAATTAATAAGTAAAAGGTAATTCCATGTTCGATTCGAAATGACCGGAGTTTCCTTGTGTACATAGCTGCCGCGTTTGGAAACTTGAATTGTACAAGCCTCTACAATTATCTGCTGACAACATTGAATGACTTGACAGCGTCGAGTATCATGCCCGTAGTCTACAAGATGCCTTCCTGTTGAACTTTTTGACACTTTGACGCCTTCATCTTGCGGGTAAACAACCGCCTCTCTGTACGACCTATGTAATCGCTTCTACAAACACACTCAAGCTGATTTACTCAGTTCAAAGTCTAGAAGATTGCAGACTAGAATTTTCCAGAATGATCAAGCAACCGCGTAATGAGTTCTTCTAAAAGCTCTCTCTCTATATATATCTATTATATAGTCTTGTTTCAAATGGTTTGGACAGTTTGACTGACTCTTACTCCTTTAGAATACCTGTTGACAGACCTCTCAGAATATCCCTTCCTAGACAAAAATATTCAGTTTCGATATCTTCTTCTTCATCAGGTTCTACAGTTATGATATACCCATTATAACTAAAGCACTTTTATTATTGGCAACATTGGTGTGTTTGTTCAAGTGACATCGAAGTATTGATACCAAAATTCTAAGAAGTGTTTGCGAATAGATTGTTACTGTATCACAGTTTGAAACATACATGTATATAATGTAAATGTTCATAAATATAACACTAAATTTGAACATTACATTTCAAAAATCAATGATCCGAAATAACAATAATAATCACTTTATTCCACAACAATAACAATTTACAGCATGGAATTTTCAGCGTTTCATTTTACATATTGCATTGGTTTAGCTCTTTTTATAATTATATAAATGTATAAAATGTTAAAATATT
Organism: Trichobilharzia szidati; assembly: GCA_944472155.2. Taxonomy (NCBI): domain Eukaryota; kingdom Metazoa; phylum Platyhelminthes; class Trematoda; order Strigeidida; family Schistosomatidae; genus Trichobilharzia; species Trichobilharzia szidati. The sequence continues at coordinate 41,311,318 of OX235276.1, read as the reverse complement.
GATAGTTAATAGGAAAAATAAAAACCCCAACAAAATACACCATTTCTAGGTCATAGTGAATAATAAATAAATAATATAACAAATCACACATGCAAAAATATGCATCATTACATTTTATAGTTTAGTTAATGATTTAGAAGTTGTAAAAGTTCTTTTCTGATATTCGTCTCTTCACACAATACTCGTGCCAAATATGGTACGGTCGAATTTTTATATTTCTTAGTACGAGCATAAATGTTTATGAAATTTCTTCTGGTCTTACCCGAAGAGATACAAGGAAACAATTGTGAATAAAGAGGATGTTCACTATCAGACAAAATAACTTTAGCTAAGTGTTTACAAGAATTCATGTGCCTATTGACAACAGTGTCAGTTAGTAGAGTCAAAGGGATAGCACTGGCCCTACTTACAGCCTTCAATGTTCTTCGTAGTATTATATGGTCTTTCTTGAGTAGCCCAGGGAAGAATAATGGAGAACAATAAAGGATGATGGGCAAAACACATGAATTAATAAATTGTATGAGAAGAGATTCTAAGTGGCCCAATAGATGACTGTGTGTGCGTCGGTGGCTCAGCAGTAGATCACCCGCCAAACCATGCACATTTTCTAGGGTATGATCACCAGGTCAACGCACTGCTTAACCTCATTTAACCGGTAGTAAGTCTGGTAAAGAGGGAAGGTTGGGCGCTAGGCTCGTGTTGAAATTTAGTGTTATATCTATCTATGCACATGCATGTTTCGAACTGTAATCTAGTAATAGTTGATCCGCAAAGACGCTTGAAAATTTTGATATCAACGATTCTGCATCCCTTATGTACTGAAATTAATGCCAGAGGGTTGTGGATTCTTATCCAAGGCACTGGTATGGGCAGTGCTATGTCGCCAACCGACAAAGTTTGAATTTTATAGTTCATTGAATTCCAGACTAAGTGGTTGAATGGGCGACGAACTTGGTCTTGTAACCTGAAGGTCTAGGTTTCAAATCCTGGTGGGGTTCGTCAGTGTGGACTGATGAAGAGGTCCAAACGAGGACGAAACAGCTGTCCGGTACTCTCTGGTTTTCAATGATCCTTCTAGCCACATTTCAAATCAATGTGGTCAATAAAAACTACTGTTCAGCTATTATGGATACATAATTACTGTTGAATTTGAAGAATATTCTTCGAACACTAATCAGTATTTTGAAATTTATAGTAGACATTTTCAATAAATAAAAAAAGTATTTATCTACGATGAAAATTTATGCAAAAGACCTTTGAACACAATTCATTTTTGGTTACAGGATTGATAATGAGTTGACATTAGTTAGAAAACCATTGGAAAACCACTGGGGGATACTGGACAGCTGTTTCCTCCCAGTTTTGGACACTTCAGCAGTACGCAGCATTCCAAGTGGAGTTCCAACACAGAACCTTCCAGTTACAAGGCTAGCGAGCTCTTATACCATTAAGCCACTGGGACCCGATGTAATGGCCAAGCCAAGAATTCCACCTTCTACCAGTTCATGACATAGCGCGACCACTTCGCAATGTCTTCTTCGATGAGTAACTGTCCTCACCTTCGACTTGCGGTACCCTATTGGTTACGGTCTCCCACTAGAACCCCAGGTTAACTGCCTGAATAGTGCCAGTCGCTAGTGAGCATCAGATCGGTTATCAAGTACGAGCTTGCCTTGTAACCTGGAGTTCCTCGGGTGGGAACTCCACTGGGGTGCGTGTGTACTGGTGAAGAGTCCCAAACTAATCTGACGAAGTAGCTAGCTGTCCAGTACTCCAGTTTTGATCTTCGAATGGTCCTCTAACCGATGTCAGCTCATGATGAAATCCTTCAATCAATCAAACAAAATCCTTACAAACAAATACTTGATAATTATAATAATAATAATAAATTACATTTCATGATTTGTTCTTTTACTTCCATAATATATCTTCAGGTGATTGTGTTCCACTTAACCAGAGATGTACAAAAACTATATTTTCACCGTGTTGTAATAATACAGTATGCAAATTGGATGGTCCATTCTATGGAAGGTGTGTAGAATGTTTAGCAGACGCTGCATGGTGTTGGCATGACAATGAATGCTGTTCTGGAAACTGTGATTGGTTCAGATGCATAAAACGCGAAAATTAAATAAATAAATAAATGAATAAATGACAAGTTAAACAATACAATAAACATGCATCATATTTATTTAAACTATTGTAACATTGAACGACTGATTTTACTGATTTTGTTTAAATGATGAATTATATTTAACATATTAAAATGTATAATTGATTTTACTCCCCTTTTTGGTTGTTATTTATGCTAACAGATTTGGTCAACTGTATGTCACCATTTTATCCGTAAAGTATTCAGGAGTTTGAGAGATGTGATAAGTAATTTTTGAATGTAGATGTCGTCATGATGCAACATGAGTTAGAGAATCGTTGACAACTAACTGGGAGTACCGAATAGCTGTTTCGTTCTAGTTTGCAACTATTTAGCAGTGCGCAGTCATGACTTTGCAAAAGATCGAACCTGTGGCTTTCGCGTCATAAGGCCAATTCGTTGGCAGTTTAGCTGCTTGGGTGAAAATTCCCTGACCCGTGAATTCTAATATATGTGTAAAACTTGGGCACTGCGGTGGTGTATAATTCCATATTAATTTGTTTATTGAATATATCACACCCAGGGAAACAGTATTATTGCTTGCTGGATGACAAAGTTCCAAACACAATTTATTGTTCATATTAGATAAATCAAACAATTTGGAGAAGGTGAATATTCACACAAAAACAGGACCATATGAGGAAATTAAGAAATCAATAGATACTGCTATGAATAAGATTAAAATATCCACAGTGAAACTTATACGCTGAATGAAGTTATTTCTAGGTTAGTCTAAATGGTTTAATTTAATGCCCAAAACTAATAACCCCAGTAGGATCTATGATGGTGTTGTTAAATTTCATACGTCAGGATACCCTATTAGACCGACGGTTGAGTTTTAGAAATCCACCTACTTACGAATTATCTAAATATTTAACCATGGTATTAAATTTGCTTAGAAGCCACTCAAAATATAGACTAACAAATTCTTATGAACTAAAACATAGCGCTCACCCTGAAGAAGCCTGGAAGAATATTCAATCAGCCATAGATACAGCTGTAAAAGCTGTGAATAAGGTAAATCCAAAGGTGAGTAGAAACCATTGGATTTCCACTGCCTCATCCGAACTGATAGATGCTAGAAGACTTATTCCGGCGAGCTCCGAATTCAATGAGGAGCGAAAGCTGCACAAAAGGAAACTTACGAAAAGTCTCCGCAAGGACCGTGAACAGTGGTGGTTGACAAAGGCGAAAGAGATGGAAAAAGCATCGGCGATAGGCAACACAAGGCAACTCTTTAGACTCATCAGGGAAACGGGTGGGAGAAGGCAAATCATAAGTGAGACTATTTGTGAGAAAAATGGCTCCTTAATTAGCTCTCAGGATAGACGCCTCGAACGCTGGAAAGAACACTTCGAGAAACAGTTTAACTTGCCTACAGCCACACTGAGCCTCCCAGCCATCCAGCACACACCCGAATGGGACATAGACACTGGCCCGCGGTCTGTAAGTGAGGTCACCAAAGCTATCTGTAATTCGAAACGAGGCAAAGCGGCAGGACCCGACGGAATTATTCCGGAGGTGTTTAAATATGGGGGTGACACACTAGTATATAGTTTAACTAAGGTACTAGGTAACGTCTAGGAATCAGAGACGGTTCCATCAGACTGGGGTAAGTCACTTATTATACCAGTATTCAAGAAGGGAGACAGGTACTCATGTGACAATCATAGAGGAATCAGCCTAACGAACATAGTCTCTAAAATCCTAGGCTCAGTAATCATGAACAGACTAAGCCGAACTCGGGAGGAACAAACGAGGGAAAATCAAGCGGGCTTTAGGCCAGGTAGAGGGTGCATAGATCATATCTTCACTCTCCGACAGATCCTAGAACATAGACACACTTTTAGGCGTCCAACAATTGCCATATTTTTTGACTTGAAGGCGGCCTTCAACTCCGTGGATCGAGAGGTACTATGGCAATGTTTGACTATGAAGGGAGTGCCAAAAAAGTACATTGCACTAATCAAGGCACTCTACTCAAACTCACGTAGCTGTGTAAGGGCTTATGGGGAATTGTCATCTGAATTGATAACAACCAGTGGTGTCCGTCAGGGATGTCCACTTTCCCCTTTTCTGTTTAACTTCATCATAGATATGCTAATGGAAGTATCCTTAACTGAACTTAACGACTCAGGAATCGACTTGTTACCAGGGAATAGTCTTATAGACTTAGAATACGCAGACGACATAGTCCTGTTAGGGGAGGACGCTGACGAAATGCAGAGTCTTCTGAACACCTTGAGCAGTAATCTTCGTATGTTTGGAATGCGACTCGCCCCTGTAAAATGTAAGACACTGTTACAGGATTGGACTACGTCAACTCCTAGCTTAGTGATAGGGAGTGAAGTGATAGAACATGTTGACCACTTCACCTATTTGGGAAGTTGTATCAGCACCAACGGATTGATTGGTGACGAAATCACAGCAGGGATCCAAAAAGCTCGGGCTGCTTTCGCTAACTTACACCGTCTCTGGCGTAGGCGTGACATCCGGCTGTCAACCAAGGGACGTGTATACTGCTCAGCAGTTCGCTCCGTCCTTCTCTATGGCGGTGAGACGTGGCCACTGAGAGCGGAAGACATGAAGAGATTGTCTGTTTTTGACCACAGATGTTTACGATCTCTTTCTCGCGTTAGGTGGTATAATAAGGTAAGTAATGTTGACGTTAGGCGTAGAGCGTTGGACAAAGAGGGAAAATCAATCGAAGAGGCTATGAAGTTACATAGATTGAGATGGCTAGGTCACGTACTGCGCATGCCTAACCATCGTCTCCCCCGACTGACGGGCATTACTAGCTGATATAGGTGCAGGTTGGAAAAGAGTAAGTGGTGGCCAAACAAAAACATGGCATCAATCCATGAAATCCTTGACAGTTGAACTGAGTCAGGTAGGGAGATGCAGACTTCCGGGATGGGGCCCTCCGGACTCTAAGAATCAATGGCTAGAGACAACAGGTGACATGGCTGAAAATCGTTGTCAATGGCGCAGATTTATTCAGTCTGTTTAACCTTCATATTCCTTTCTACCATTACTCATTCTGTTTCACTCTTATACTTATCTAAATTCTATTGATTCTCTTCTCTCATTTTCCTGTCTACCTTTGTGTGCTATTTTGGAACGTGGCAACTCGAACTGCTGCACTTCGGTGCCATGTTCTATGTTGAATCCAGCAGCAGTAGCAAAACATAGATTAGATAATTTAAAACTAAATAGTGAAGAAAAATTGGTTAGTTTTGACAGTGTCAGTTTATATACACGTATGTCAATAAATATGGCTATATAGGCAGTCAGAAACGAACTCATTTCTCACCGACAAGTCGAACTTACGACGAAAGTACCACTTGAGGACATAATGCTGGGAGTGCAGCTATGCCAGACTTCCACAGTATTTAAATTCCAGGGGAAAATATACAAACAATTTGAGGGAGTTGCCATGGAGCCAACAATATCCCCGGTTGTGGCAGATATATTCAATGATAGGTGGGAAAACTTAGCTATTAAAACGTTCGCCATACTAAGAACACAGCACATAAATAGATTTTTCGAACACATCAGCTCAAGGGTGGAGGCAATTCAGTTCACTTATGAATTGAAAAGTCAGTACAGAGGGCATCCAATGTTAGATTGTAGTGTAAAGTGGAAAGAAGACGGGAAGTTAAACACTAGTGTTTAGAAGAAACCCACACATTCAAACAGATATTTGGATTTCCGATTTCCGTTCATCCCATCCTACGTCAATAAAAATGGGATTGGTGAAATGTTCAAGTAATAGGACACAAAACTAAGTAGTACCAAAGAAAATCTAAGAGAGGAAGTGAGTCATATAAGAGAAGCTTTGAAACTTAGTAATTACTCTGATAAATGAATCAGGAATTTTGTAGGAAAATGTGAAAATAAAGTAAATAATAATAGTAGTGCTAGTGATAATAATAATAATAATAGTAATATTAATGACGACATGCATGTCAAACATGCGCAGGATAATGACAACACCAACAATAGGGAATATAAATCATCATCAGTACTACTTCCATACAAGGAAGAAACCTCGGATACCACTTTATGGAGAATTCTTAAAAATGAAGGCAGGAACAAAAGTGGTTGGAATTACAATCGCGCACAAACTCAATTAGAAACAGGCTTTGTCCTTTAGCGGATCACTCCTGTAGAACCAATAAAACAAAACAATTTAGTTTATCGAACACTGCTGAAATGATTGTCAGGTCAAATACAGAGGTGAAAGTAGTAGAATGTTGTCAGTCAGTCAGACTAGTGGAGTACAACAACCAAGTAGCAAAATCTAGATTAGTTGTCCGAAATGAGACAAGAAATCTGGAGAGTAGATCAGATACACCATTCACTACATGCGATTACACACAACCATACAATAGGGCGGGAGGGATAAGATGACAGTGTTAAAATCTAATGTAACAGCAAGGTGGAGGGAGAGATTGATAGCGGAAGCTTTATTCATCGAATTGACTGCGAATCAATGTGTAATAGTAATGATCCAACACCTGTCCATCCAGACATCTGGAAAATTCTAGTACTGCGACGGCTAATAGGAAAGAATAAAAAGAACTATAAAACTCAAGTTTCGAAGTTGCGTGATTACAACTGATATGATTATGACCAGTAGAGTGCAGCAGGTCGGGTGTGAGGACAAATACTCGCCGAAGACATTGGCTAGGGGTCGCGCTATATCGTGAATTGGCAGAAGTTAGAATTCATGGGCTGGCCATTGGATCGGGTTCCAGTGGCTAAATGGTATACGAGTTCGCCTTGTACACCAGAATGTCCTGGGTTCCGACCGTGGAGGTGGGTACGTACTGATGAAGAGTCCCAAACTAAGGCGAAACAGCTGTCCAGTACTCCCTGGCAGGTTTTCCAATGGTTCTCTAACTAATGTCAGCTCATGATGAAAATCCTGTAATACTACACTGTGTTCGAGACTTTGTCATCCAGTATATTATACTGTTTCTCTGGGAATTCTGACTTCTGTCAATTTAACTAATGATACTGCATTAAGGCCAATCAATGCTATTGATGCGTATCCACATCATCCTGACCTGATGGACCCTGTTGGCGACGACTGCACATTAAAACTTCATGACATCCATCCACCAATAGCCACTAGTGAGCTGTTGACTGATATTTACATTAGGGGTGTGGATTAGCTGCAATACAGATTTCGTCAGAAAACATCATCAGTTAGAAAACTATTGCAAACCTAAAGAATACAGGTTCGATCCCTTATGGATTTGAACTACTAAATAGTCTCAAAAAAGGATGAAACAGACACATATTACTTTCTGATTTTCAATGAATCACTAACTGATCTTGTTTCATGATAAAGTCTATACTAAGAGCAATGCAAACCCTTAAAACCCCATTAAATATAATACATTATCTGCCCTACTATTTCGTGGATGATGACTAACAGTGGAATCCAGAATGTATATTTCGTCCTATTTGGGGCTCATCATCGGATGTATTTACACTTCCCGTGAGGTGAAGTCATTCCTTTTATCTAATATTATTGTTCCCTTGGGTTCCTAGTGGAACATAGGGCTTCAACTACACATCTCCACTTGCTTCTGTCTTCTGCTGTACTTTTCACCTGCGTCCATGTTAATCCATGCTGTTTCAACTCCTCTTCACACGATCTCCTTCACTCGAGGGCCTGACGCGCGATGTCACCCCGCAGCGGCCTCCACAGCGAGTGTCCAATCCATCTCCACTTTCTCCTGCATATTTGTTAGCCGATTGGTTCTTGTTTTGTTTGTTCCCATAGTTTCTTGTTGGTGATTCTTTCCGGCCATCTGATCTTGAGTATAGAACGAAAACAGTTGTTGATAAAGGTCTGCAACAGGCTGTTGGAAATATTCTTTGTGACCCGACAAGTTTCTGATCCGAATAGAAGCACTGACTTGACATTTGTATTGAAAATCCGAATTTTGTTGTTGATGCAGGCTGAGTGACGAAGATTTCCAAATTGGTTTCAGATTGATGAATGTGTTTCTCGCCTTCCTGATTCTCGATTTGACATCCTCGTCCATTCCTCCTGTAGTTGAGACAATGCTCCCTAGATAAGTGAATGAAGTAACCTCTTTCAAATCCCTCCCGTTGATGGTGATTGGCGCTGGGTGTATATAAACAATAACCTTATTTTTCGCTGGAATCGGGGAAGTGAAATGACGCAGGCTGGTGAAAGTTTTCGGAAAGCCAGTCATCCGATGTGCCTCCTTTCGATGTTTGCAAAAATAAGGATGGGGACGAGGTCATTCCTACTGACAGACAAGCCCAGAACCTATCATATCAAACACCAAAGCTTCCTGAAACAGGCTAGGGGGTCTACGAGAGCCTCTTATGCAACGAATGTCAGCTAATAATTGTTTAAGTGAATTTCACGTCTCCTGTTGATTGATTATGTCGGATCTAAATATTCAGTCTCTGTCGACATGTGACGAGGAAATTAAAGCCTGTTAACAGCCATAGAGCCGTCTGAAAATGATTTCACTGCTCGGAGCTGTATAAAGACTCTCCTCTGAAGGCTTATTTTTCATTTAGAAGCCAAGAAATGATTAATAATACTAATAACAATATTGTAATATTAATTAAAGTGTTTACCACATAGAAAATGATATGAATTTTTATGACCAGTAGTGGATGTTAGTCAGTTCAATTAAAAACAAAACACGGCGTGTTACTGTAAAATACAATCAAGATGTACTTCTCCAATGATTGAAAACAGACTGCAATGTTTTCGCCGTATTTTTAAAATGCATGAGTAATTTCTAGTGCTCTAAATGCGCCTGTGGTTCAATGGTTTGGTGGCTGCCTGCCACACGATAGGTTAGGATTATATTTTCAGCCGATGCACTCAAAAATCTCGCTTGGTTTACTGGCTGACAGTAATTCTGGAAAAGAGTAAAGATCGGGTGTGATGCCACCAACACCACCCCTTGTACAACGAAATAACTGAACATCTCAACTAAAAATTTCAAAGTCTAAAGTCCTTGAGTCCACTCGGAAGTTAACAAATGAGACAAAGAAAAGTCTAAGGGTTAAAATGGTATTTTAATTGTTATTTAATTCTTTTACCAATGTGTTCATGCCTGTGAATCAAAGTCCTTATTAGTACATACATAATCTCTTCTCATCTCATTTTAACTTAAAATCAATAAACCTTTTGAAATGAAATAGATTAGACACGCATCATGAGGTGAACGTCGAAAGTCCTTCAAAATTATCAATAAGCAAAAGAGCTCATTTCTTCTTAAGTTTGCTGAAGCCATTTCCATCAAGCGCCTGAAACCTGATTTGTGCGTTCAGAAAGAAGCGGTTATCAGTCTTTCTTTGCCCTGGTAACCGGATATTTTTCATCCGAATGCGAGATACTGAAAAGTTTTCATTGTGCATGATTATTATTGTTCGGAATAGTGTTTAATATTGCATATATATATGTATATATTGTTAGTGTATGCGTATACTGATCGATTGATTTTTGTTTAAAATGAACTCTGTGCGAGTATGTTAAAATTGCTTTTGTAGATATATTTATTAATGTCTTTGCCTTGTAAGCAGCTGACGAGAAGGCGACGAAATAAAATATGGTACCATTTTATTCTGCTAAAACTGTAGTTGTTGCTTTGTTCAAATAGATTAGAATTTCTTTATCCTTATTTAACGGTATACAACATAGTCGGCAGTATAAATAACCAGCAATACCTTGGAAAAGAGAATGGCAATTGTACCCTTCTCTCCACCTACCTATATTACGTTTTAGAGATTGATTTCTGAATCCCGGTTCATCGAATAATCTACACCCAACACATGCAATACAAGTGACCCAATGGAAATACCAGAAATATGGAATATATTATTACCACCAGTCAAATCTGAGGAGGATAATAAATAATGTTAAAATTCTATTTCAGTTCACGTACATCATAACATTCTAAGAAGTGACTTATTTTGACTATGAAAACATCTTATTTCCCATCTGACTGTATTTGATTGATAACACTCATATTATTATTTCTGAATGTACATTATCTTATATTGACTTTATTCAAATGTCTAATCAGTTTTTACCCATGTGTATAAATGAAGCAAGAAAGTTGTGTGTGAGCACCTTGATATGATTATGAGCAGTAGTAAGTTGTGTTCGAAATGTGGTCATCAGTAAATATTACCATAAAACACAACACTGTGTGATTTTATCAAGATAAAATCTTATCTATTAAGGAGTTATACTCTACCAGAGTGCCGAAGTTTGATACTTATATCAGTTTAGTACAAATATTTACAATAAATATCTATTAAAATCTTGGTTACCTATCCTGTAGTCTAATAAAGAAGCTATAAGACCCAGGTGTTAACTAGGAGTTCGGCATTTTACTGTAATCTTCACACATACACACATGCACATACTGCTCAGCTGTCATGCGAATAAATGACACTTAACCCCATCTGTTTTTCAGCACTCATTAACTAGCCAACTGCAGCTTGCGTTATCGATTCTAATTACATGGAGAAGAGACTGATATTTTGAGTTCCAGCCGGAAATGCAAACTTCAATGCTTCACCTTCAATCGTTACTCATTACATTATCAGTAGTCTGCCAACCCGAGGATATAAGAAATGGTCGGCGAAGTTAAACAATGCCGTCCCATGTGTGTGAACATCCCAATGTCCTTGAACGCATTCTAATCATTGCCCAACAACACCTATCATTATTATAGCGTAAATATGAATGCTATTCTGATCAAACACCAGTAACTAGTGCGACGTGTCTAGTCCTTTCTTTGGTGCAGACGAGTGCTAACTAGCACGAAACCTAGGTCCAAGGCTTCCTGCCTATTGATTGCCTCCAACCATCAAATATCATCAAATCAATGTGCACCATGATGGCGAGCTACCTAGAATGGTGGCCACATTGCAAACCTCACTGATAGAATTCAGTCTGCACCAAAGAAAGGACTAGAGACATTACACTAGTTACTACTGTCCAATCAAAATACCCAATACAATCCTACAGGAGATCAATCGCGAGCCCTAATAGCTCATTGGTAACGTCTCTGACTGCAGTACTGAGTGACGCGGGTTCGAATCTCAGAAGGGATATGAGTTCTTTCAAGGTTGCAGATACGCCTTGCTGACTGGTGAGTGCCAACTGGTACGAAACCTAGGTCCGAGGCTTCCTGCCGATCGCCTCCAGCTATCTAATATCATGAGTGCTATTCACCAACTAAGGAGCAAATTTTACCAAGACCATGTTTTTAAGTACTGTTTGGACAATGTATTAATAGCTGGTTAGGGTTAGGATTAGGGTTATGATTAGGGATAGATTTAGAGTTGGTATTATTTATTGTAATTTGCTTTCTTATCCACATTTTCCTAGTATAAGTAGTCGTCAATCCTCTTACTGGGAACCATAATAATTCAACCCAGGGCTTTTCGGGAAGACTGCAAAACAGGATTAGAGAGCGACAAGCATGTCACAAAAAAGCTCACTTTAAGTCACCTGGGTGAATACATGTACAGAAACTGGTCTCACATTTTAAAAACTGATACTCCTTATTATAACGGGGACGTATTTTTAAGTCATGTCAGAGAAAGGTACCCTGTTTAATGTGTTTTCATGCAGATATACGTCACTTTTTGTGCAAAACTTCATCATTTTTATGATTGGCCGGCTCAAGGGTCAGTCGTGCATTAGCATCCTTTGGGAAGCTATTGTCTCACTTTGTTAAATGATCTCAACATAACCTTATTTTTACTTAACTGCGAAGGAAAGAAAAAATCTAGTGGAAGAAGGGAACAATGTTTTCAATTCACATTACGACATTCTGAGAAGTTACTTATTTTGACTATAAAAACACTCGTCTAATTTCCCATCTGATTGTATTTGATCGATAACACTCATATTATTATTTCTGAATGTACATTATCTTATATTGATTTTATTCATCGTCGTATATCCGAACATCATCCAGCATGATTAAGCAAGGGATAAACAAGATCTATTCGTAGCTCCATTTTAGCACACATTGCAGACAGTGAGCATAAGGTTGATGTGAATACTGCATTCAAAATTATTTATCGCATTCCTGCTAATCTTAATTTTGCTCTACGAGTTCGTCTTCTACAGACAGCTGAAGCAATCGGAATCCACCTTAAGAAGCCAAGCCTATGTGTTCAGAAAAAATTTGTACAGCCACTTTCCTTACCGTGACCATCTCTAGAAGAATGCATAAACAGGACTACGTCGCCCCCCTCCCCCTAAACCTATAAAGATTATAATTTTCCAAATTATTATATTTTTATTTATTTTGACCACTTCATCTTTAATTACGTGTTATCCTTGTAAAATTAATTTTCTCTAACCATTTCTACCTTTTAAATGTGTATTGATTTTCTTCGTTAATTATCAACCCATTGACATTTTGACACTGACTAATTATTGTTAAGAAACATATCAGTGCCACTTGTTTGGTAAACTGTTGTGTATTATAATAAAAATGCTATACGTGTATATTAGAGTAGAGCCAGAGTGAGATGAGGATCTAATTGAAAAGTAAATATTTCTTCGCTCAATCTTTCAGTTTTCCAAATGTCTAATCATCAAGTTTTACTCATGCATGTAAATGAAGCAAGAAAGTTGTTATGAGTGAGTGACTTGCTATGATTATGAGCAGCAGTGAGTTGTGCTCGAAACGTGGTCATCAGTAAATACTACTGGATAACACAACACTGTGTGATTTTATCAAAATAAAATTCTATCCGTAATTTGAGAATTCAGCAATGTATATATATGTATATATGATACAAATGAACTGTCGTCAAGATTTGACAGAATAGTTCTAAAATATTTGGGCGCTGAGTGAGAAGTAGACATTTGTAAAAAATTATCTTTGTAAAATCTCAGCGAGATAGAAATGAGTAATTCCAACGTTTCGTTCGGCAATCTGGTCCGAACTTCTTCAGGGAAATTAATCAAAATTAACATAACAGAGGTTTTTTTTATATAAAAGGCACATCTTTTTAAAAACTTTGTTCAATCATGATTCATAAACACAGGTATTAACAAGTATAATAAACAAAATTGTATGAGCTGTGATCAAAATTTGACCTCGGACTTACAAATATTGGTCTACCTTTGTTAAATACTTTAAACAGTGTGCATGCGTGTGTGTGTAAACAGTTGTAAATCACTTCTTAACGTCTCCATAGGAAGATATAGACAGTCAGGAATTTGACCAAGTATTATTAATTAGTGATACATGTCCATTCTTATTTATTAATCAGGATTTCCTATGCATCAGCTAACATCAAACCTTCATGTCCGTTCAAACTGCTAGTATATAGAATTTTATGATTAGACGTATTTTCAAAATTATGGTGTTTAGGATTAGAGTTTAGTAGAAGCACCCTGTCGAACTTATTGCATTGTCTTCTTTCTGAATATTGAGCTGCTTTATTCGACCTACTGGAGTTGTCAGGTGACTCGACAGCTACGGATTTAGGATGTGCATTTTGTTCTAGACAACGGAGACTGAAAACACGATGATTGTGCCAATTACATAGTTTCTTTGTTAATTTAATTCGATTGCAAAATAATTCAAATGAACTGTCGTCAAGATTTGACCGAATAGTTCTAAAATATTTGGGCGCCGAGTGAGAAGTAGACATTTGTAAAAAATTATATTTGTAAAATCTCAGCGAGATTGAAATGAGTAATTCCAATGTTTCGTTCGGCAATCTGGTCCGAACTTCTTCAGGGAAATTAATCAAAATTAACATAACAGAGGTTTTATATATAAAATTGGAATTACTTATTTCAATATCGCTGAGATTTTACAAATATAATTTTTTACAAATGTCTACTTCTCACTCGGCGCCCAAATATTTTAGAACTATTCGGTCAAATCTTGACGACAGTTCATTTGTATCATATATACTGTTTGGAATAAGGCCATTATTATTATTATTATTATTATTAGATGCCTATTAAAGGTAGTTATGGTATAGTGGAGCAGTAAATTAATCAACGAAAAAATCACTGGCCTACAACTTGGAGGTAGGTGAGTGGAGGCGGAGTGAGGGTGACCTTGAATGTTTTTAAGTCAGCTGGTCAAGCTTGAATTCCACTACCGAGCACCCGCACTAGCAGGCACATTGTCGTGCATGTTCTGTGTTCAATTGTTTACGCACACAGTCAGTAATTTAGTTAAGCACATATATATAAACAATTCTGAAATATAGATTTCGTAATTTGATCCGTTGAATTATTGTTCCGATCTGATTTACCAGTTTTTTTTTTCTGATCTACGTAGTATAAGTTCATTTACCTTGGAGACTGTTGTTATACGCCTAATTAGATATGAATGTATCAATTTCTCAGCCCCCCCCCCCACCGCCTGTTTGTATGAATCAAATTACAATGTTCATATAATTCAGTGACCATTTTTTTCCATTCCTGAAGTACATAAGATTTCAAAATTTAAAGTTTTATCAGAGTTGGTGTTGTTCCTACTACTGGATAGGTTTTCCGGCCTTACAATCAACCCTACCGCTTTCCTAGGCTTAGGACTGATTAGATGCGGTTCCTGAGTGTATCGGCCAGGAATTGAATCCGGCTCACGTGCATGGTTGGCAGTCATTCCACAACTATTTAACCACCAACGTTTCAGCTAATTATACCATTGTTATTACCACTTTCTTGGGTTCCAAGCGGAACATGTACCTTCAACAGCACATCTCCTCTTTGTCCTATTCTCCTCCTCACACAACCTCCTCCATGTCACCCAGTCTGGAACACACGCACAGTATGTCGTCTGATATTTGGATTCTATTTGGGAGTCAGCCTGGCTCGTGATGTTACTCGATAGTGTCCTCAGCGTACATCCGAACCATCCCTATTTTCCCCGACATATTTGTTGAGAAATAGGTTCTTCTTCTTCTTTGTTCCCATAGTTTCTTGTTGCTAATTTGAGTTTCGGTATAGAGTCAGCGAAGGCTGCTGTTGACGAAAGTCTTTAACTTTATTTGGTAACACTTTTCGGGATGTGAGAGCCAAGTTTCAGACCCATATAGAAGAACTCACTAAGTCAACATTAGTGTTGTAAGTTCAAACATTGTTCTGTATACTGAGTACAGAGAATTCAAAAAATGATTTCAGAGTGATGGAGGTTTGTCTTGCCTTTCCGGTACTGGCTTTGAGGTCTTCCTTCGTGTTGTCACCAGTAATTGAAACGATGCTCCCTAGGTAAGTGAAGGAAGTGACCTGTTTCAAATTTATTCGACTGATAGTAATTGGTGCTCTTTTTTGTTGTTGGTTGGTTGGTTGTCATCATGACCTCCGTCTTCTCTATGTACACTTGAAGTCCTGTCTTTGATGTTTCTTCTGAAAGTCTATTCATCATCGCCTGTAACTCTTCGGGGTTTTTTGTGACGTTGAACATAAATCATCCGCGAAATCCGAATCTTCTAGAATCTTCCTATCGGTTCGAAGTATTCCTTACAATCCAGTACATCATGAATAGGAATATTACCGGTTATCCTAGGCAGTCTTGTCTCAGTCCTGCCTTCAGTTCTGAGCCTTCGCTCAATTCTACGTTGTGGGTCACTTGACACGTGGTATTGTTATATAACTGTTGAATGAACTTAAAAGAGATTTGGTACCCTCCATACTGTTGAAGCAGTTTCTAAAGGAATTCGTAGTTAACGCTGTCAAAGGCGTTTTCAAGTTGAGGAAGAGGTCTGACTATCATTTTTTGATCTGTGCGATAAAGATCCGCCACAACACAAAGTAATATGCAAGTGATTTGCTTTCCTTGCATCCCTCTTGTTCTGGGCGGAATTCTGAAACTACAGCATCTTTCATTTTCTCCAGGGTGATGCAACTTAGTATTTTCCATGGAATAGGTAACAGCACAATTTTGCACCAGTTGTAGCGAATGCCTGAGTCGCATTTCTTTGGCAGTTTGAAAGGACAGTCGTTCTCTTAGTCCTTAGGCACCTTTCCTTCCCTTCAGACCTTCTTTTATAGTGACGTCAGCGTATTCGCTGTGGTCTCTAGTCCCATTTCCACTGCTTCAGGGGGAATTCCATCTTGTCCTGCAGTATTCGCAACTAGCTTTCGATAACTTTATGCCATTCAAGACCGATGTTTTTGTTGATGGATTAGTATTCACTAACAGTTCTGTAACTGTTGGCAGTATTTCTACATGAGTTGAAGGTGTTGGTCGACTAACTTATTCATTTATTCGTTCGGGGCTTCGTATACTCAACTCAGCAACTCTTTTCGTCGCCAATCTCTGTACTGCACAATTTTCTGTTTCACAATCCTTCTTTCCTCTATTAGCTCCCAGGTGTTCGTATAGAACCATTCCTCGTCCTACCTCTTCTTTCTGCTTAAAATATTTGTACGCATTTCCTTTAACGTCACTTCCAGAGAGTTTCAGTGCTCTTCCACACAGGTTTCCTCTCTGATACCACGTATTGTGATTATTCTGCATGAAATCATATACACAGAAAAAGAAACTGAAGGAAAATATCTTTCCTCACTGTGCTAGTCACAAGGAGAACTGACGGGTCGTTGGAAAGATCTATTTACAGAAAATGGATGAGGGCAAGACTACTGACCAGCTTTTATAGTTTCGTCCCCATAGACAGAAAAAGAAATCTAATCGGTTCTCTCTCAACATGGGTCCGGAGAATTTCTGGTGAAGATAGTGTTGAGGATGAACTCAAACAGTTGAAAGGAACCTTCATAGAGAACAGGTATCCATCACGCTTCGTAGAGGCCAATAGCAAATTACGTGGAAGAAATACAGAGATTGACGAGATAGCTAAGCAACAGTGTTGCACCTAGACTTAGAATTTAGGGGTGACACTGCGATTGAGCTACTTAAAAATCGTCTGACAGGATCATTGAGAAAAACGTTTTTTGCTGTTCACTGGTGCACCTTAATGTCAAGGGAATATTATTTCGATTATGTAGTTCCATGTGCATCAATATGTCCACCTGCTCTTGCTAGGTACATATAACTTTCTTCGAGAAACATTTCCTTCTGCATTCGAGAACATCTCACAGAAATGGCTGAACAAAGGAGAGCGTTCAGGTATTAATTCATCGGTATTGCAACTTATTGTAGATACTGACTACGCAGCATCTAGTTACATTGTTTAATATAGTCTACAAACTTCAATAAAGTTTGCCGAAAGGGACACGAGTGCATTTATTTTTTATAGCAGAGACTTTGGCAATACACAACATAAAGTCAATAACTTTGTGTACAAAAACAATTTGCACGATCTCTTTCGTTACCATGGATGTGATTTTACTATGCAGTTTACATAAAAACTTTGTTGACGTTCTTTATTCCATGCTCCATTTTGTTTTATTCCGTTTCACTTTATGTTATCATATTCTAACTTTTTACCTACTCTAACACTTTGACAACATTTCACTCATGCATCTATGTATACATCATATTAAATTCACATATTCGCATTTCCGAATGTACTTTATTTTCCGATCATCTATTTCATACTTGTCCAGTGAACTTTAGGTTGACCGATATTTATTTAGTTATTCATTCACCTATCTAATCAATTATAAATTATTTAAATTAATCTCAGCGTGTTAAAAAAAAATCAAAACAAGATTTTTCTGAACGTTTCGCTGTGTAAGCCACAGCTTCTTCAGCAGATTTGTTCGGATTTTTATTAATCATCAAAATATATAGTCAAAAATTTTACAAAAATTGAAGTCAGTTTATTTGAAGGTCATTTGTCCATGGACATTTTTACCAATAGAAAATATGTGAGCAGTCATCACATATAATTGTAATGACTAATGTCAAGTTGTTGTTGTGTTCACCCTTCTAATGTTAAAATTCATGAGCCATTGAATCGGGTCCCAGTGGCTGAATGGTGTACGAGCTTGCCTTGTAACCGGAAGGTCCTGGGTTCGAATCCCAGTGGGTGCGTACTGCCGATGATTCCCAAACTAGGATGAAACAGCAGCTGTCCAGTACTCCCTGGTTTTCAATGGTTCTCTAACTGATATCAATCCGTGATCAACTCGTAAAAACGCCCTTCTATAGTTGATTTGTACAGATTAGTTTTGTATGAGTGTGTGTATGTATGTTATATGTCATGTGGAAATTACGTGAATTCATATATGATAAACAAGATACTACATGTTTTAAAAGGTCATGGAGGCTCATTGAGTGTTTACTGTTTTTTCATCTGTCTTGCCTCATAAGAGTTTGCCATATAGGTGATAAGTCTATCCTTTCTTTCCTATTCACTGCATTCGATGTGGTTAAGATGTGCAAGGCTTCAGAAGTCAATCTTTCTTTATGTGAATGAAATCCTCTTCCAAGAATTTCGACATTGTCGTAATCAATCTTATGTCTGCTGTCTATCGCATGCATTGCTATAGCCGATCTTTTTTCTAGACTTTTTAGTTCTACTTCATTTCTAGGTGGACGTTTCGTGCATAGTTTATGTTTGCGTCTACAAGATAATGTGTTCAGAATGTGATGCATGCTATATAGGGGAGAGCAGTAGGCAGGTGAAAGTCAGAGTGAACGAACTAATCTGTACAAATCAACTATAGAAGGGTGAACACAACAACAACTTGACATTAGTCATTACAATTATATGTGATGACTGCTCACATATTTTCTATTGGTAAAAATGTCCATGGACAAATGACCTTCAAATAAACTGACTTCAATTTTTGTAAAATTTTTGACTATATATTTTGATGATTAATAAAAATCCGAATAAATCTGCTGAAGAAGCTGTGGCTTACACAGCGAAACGTTCAGAAAAATCTTGTTTTGATTTTTTTTTAACACGCTGAGATTAATTTAAATGATTTATAATGAATCAATCTGACTCGGCGCTCAAATTATTCCAGGAAGTTCGTAACACCTACGGCCTGGAAACCTATAATCTTATATAATCAATTGTTTTTACGAGTTTGACCACGGATTGATATCAGTTGGAGAACCACTGAAAACCAGGGAGTACTGGACAACTGTTTCATTCTAGTTCGGGAATTGTCAGCAGTTCGCACTCACTGGCGTTCGAACCAAGAACATTCCAGTTACAACTCAAGCTCGTATACCACGGCGTACTGCTGATGATTCCCAAACTAGGATGAAACAGCTGTCCAGTACTCCCTGTTAGTTTTCAATCATTCTCTAACCGATATCAATCCGTTGTTAAAATCGTACAAGCCAACTCTTGAAAAACTAATCAGTTTTTGACTCACAATCCTATACACCAATATTATCGCACTTCAATGTCACTATTCACTGTCAAACTTTAGCACACACACACACACATGCACACAAGAAAACTGATTGCTACTGTCCACTGTAATTCATATCTATATATGTACGATTGTAGAGCTATGAAAATGGAATCGTAGAAAAGAGAATTTTCTTCTCTGAATTTTTTGTTTTTATGATTTATTGGACTTTCCCTCATTTTTCAAAATCCAATAATTTTATAAAAAACATATATATATATACCCATATCTGCGTATACGATAAAAAAACTGTATACTTTGTTATAAAAATCAAAATGAAAGTTACGTAACTACCACGTACTCAATATGCTGGACATAATAATCCCCTACATTGATATATATATATAAATCCCTGTTAATGCACTAAAGTTTTCATAGAAAAAAAGGGAATATGCTTGATAAAACTTATTTCTTTGTGTTACTCACTATAATAATATTATTGTGGAAATTAAATTTTGTCTCAGGTAAATATTAATTTATAAAGTTAATATGGGTTTATATGATTTTCGAATAATTTTATGTTAGATGTGATCGTGAACTTTGTTAAATTGATACTCCTCAGCAGTAAGTCTTTATGTCCCTTTCCACCCCCAACTGTTGTTTAAAACCACAAGTTAACAGAACAATACTGTTCATAAGTGATTGGCTATGGGATAGACTTCCTGGAGTTCTGATGATATATCATGATTTCAAAGTTCCTTCTTATACTCACCAGTGACCAGCCATGTTCAGGCAGTTACTTGGGGTTCTAGTGGGAAGGCGTCACCTATAGGGTACAGTAGGTCGAACGTGAGGACAGTTACTCATCGAATACATTGCTAAGTGGTGGCGCTATATCATGAACTGATGGAAGCCGGAATTCACGGGTTGGCGGTTGGATCGGGTGCAAGTGGCTTAATGGCCTAAGAGCTTACCTTGTAACCACAAGGTCCTGCGTTGGAACTCCACTGGGGTGAGTGCGTACTGCGAAGAGTCCCAAACTAGGCTGATGAAATAGCTAGCTGTCCAGTACTCCAGTTGTGGTTATCCAATGGCTCTATAACCGATTTCAGCTCATGATGAAATCCTCCAACCAATTAAACAAAATCCCTACAAACCAATACTTGAAAATATTATGATTATCTTTGTCAATGTTATTTCCTCTGAATCGAATGGTATGATTACAAAGGTTTCATTGTCCTATCAGCACTGAAGATGATACCTTGAAAGACAGTGCAACCTTGCAACTAACAATAAAAATAATCACTTTTTAAGTATTGGTTATGTAAAGATTTAGTTAGATTGGATGGGGATTTCATCTAGCGACTGGCCCTTTTCAGGCAGTGACCTGTGGTTCTAGTGGGAAACCGTGACCAGTAGGGTACAGCAGGTTGAAGATGAGGCAGTAACTCATCGAGGAAGACACTGCGAAATGGTCGCGCTATGTTGTGAATTGGCAAAAGTTAGGATTCATGCACTGGCCATTGGAGGGGGTCCCGGTGGCTCAATGGTCTACGAGTTCGCTAGCCTTGTAACCAAAAGGTCCTGGGTTCGAACTTCAGTAAGTGTGTACTGCTGAAAAGTCCTAAACTAGGCTGACGAAACAGCTGTCCAGTACTTCCAGGTTTTCCAGTGGTTCTCTAACTGATGTCAGCTCATGATGAAATCCCAATCCAATAGTCACTTTATTTCAAATAGTAATAATTACACAGAATGGAATTTTCAGCACTTTTATATGTATTGCAACAATTTAGCTACTTTTATAAATATATAAATAGATAGAATTGCAAAAATGATAAAACCAAAAGAACTGAAAGTTAGTGGGACATAATGAATTATGAATGGATAATATCATGGATAACACATGTAATGATACCAATCTTTGCTTATACTTTGTAGTTCAGTTACTGATTTGAAGAGTTTATGGGTTCTTTTCTGACATCTGACTATCTCTTCACACAAAACCCTTCCTAAATATGGTGGTGTGGTAAAATTTTTATATTTAGTTGTAGGGGCATAAATCCTTATGAAGTTTCTTCGGACTTTACCCTAAGATATTCAAGGAAAGAGTTGCGAATAATTAGAGAGGATGTTCGATATCAGACAAGATAACTTTGGTCAACTACCTGCATGAAATGAAGTGGCTATCGACAAAAATGTTAGTAGTTGAGTTAAAGGCACACCACTCACCCTACTTACAGCCTTCTACGTAATATAATACAGTCTTTTCTGAGAAGTCCAGGGAAGAATAAGGGCGAACATTGAAGAATAATGGACAAAATTCATTAAATAATAAATTGTAAGAGAAGAGGTTGAGTTATGCAGGCAGTAGGAAGTCTCAACTTCTTCATGTAATAAGTCAAACGAAAATGTTTCTTAGAAATCAACAGGAAGTGAGACGACCAACAGAGATTTGAAGAGAAACTGATGCCGAGATAAGAGATATTCTATTTACTTCCTATCAGAGTGCCGTCAGTATTGTTGGAATCATGCGACAGAACTACTCAGTCCACTCATGTGTTGCTCGCACCTAAAACTAAAATCAACAATAGGACAATTATATGGATTCAGTTTAAGACTACTTGTTAACTTCAGATAAGAATCGATTAATAGAAGAACAATCCAAAGCAGAAACCAACAGGACAGAGGTGGTAAGATCGCCGGCATATTCGACGAAATTAACTTTGCGAGAATACGGAAGGTCATACAAAAAGAAGGAAAAATGAAATGGAGAGAGTACAGTGCCTTGAGGCACACCAGCTTCCACTAGCGCTTTCCATTTGCAACAATAGTGTATCAACTACTAAACCCAGTGAGCGCAACAACTTGGCCATAATCACCCACCTGGGAGAAAAATTTTTTGACATTATTTCGATTGTTATCTTTTCCAATAGATTTTGAAGAAGAAGGATCGCTCTACATTATGAGTTGCAAATATTCACTTATACATTCGTGTCATAAACTGATGCAGTTAGTAACATTTTAGACACTTGTTTCAGACTAATTTCTCAATAAGGATTAGTGTCCTAACTAAATCGTACACAACTCTTAGTGAGCGAAAACTGGAAATAGATCAATATAGAACAAATATTTAAAACTTCCAGCTGAAACTAAATACATTATGCTATAGAATACATCATTCTGGTGAAAGCCTTGAGTCTGTGGTTCCTAAATAATGTCAGTTGTCAGTTAGGAGAGTGTAAAATCTTGCAGAAACTTAATGTCATTTAACGGGTGATAGCTGTCGTCGGAATGTAGAATACAGGTTTATTCCTACTTGGAACCCTTCTTTTGAAGACACATGAATCCTCAGTGATTGACAGTGTTTCCACTGGGACTCAAACCCAACATGTATCGATTCAAACATCCAAGTTTTATCCATCAGGCAATTCAGTTACGACAGACACTTTGTGTGCAATGGGCAGCATTATATGTTATTCTTTAAAATGGAAATTTTGAATTTCCCTCTCAATGAAATCAATTGGCGGGAAGTTTTTGAGTTGATCATTTTTATAACTTACATTTCAAATCCCGGGGAAATATGATATATTCACCATTTCCTAAGAGATAAATCACATCTAATTATTTTAATTCTCAATCTGAAAAGAACTCTTAAAATAGATCACTTATTTCGAATGACTTACTTTTAAATATGTATCTTTATTGTATTGATTTTCTGGTGTTATTTTAATGAATGTTATTATAATTCCCTTGGGTTCTGAGTGGAATATAGAGATTTACCAGTGCATCTCCATTTCACTCCATTGTTATCAGTCTCTGCACGACCACCTCATGCATGTCTGCTACCCTTCCAGTAGTACTTGTGGCTTGTGGTTTGACTGGAATGCCTCATCACCCTGTTTGTCTAATCCATCTTTATTCCATTTCACAATACTTCCTGGGTAATAAAAGCGTTGTTCCTCGGTTCACTGACTGTCACATTTCCTCGTTGCTTGCCTATCCTCTCACACCGGCCATTCGACCTGCAGTATCGAGTCAGAAAAAGCAATTTGTTGATGGGAGTTTGCAGTAGGCTGTTTGAAATACTTCTGGTGAGGTGCACATTAGTCTATGGATCATTTAGAAGCAATGAGTGACTGATCTGTCATTAGTGTTGAAAAGTTAGGTCTTCATCTATTTCACCGAAAATACTCATTGAGTCATGACGAAAATAAACGACAATTCAGCGAAGAAAATTCTCTTTATCAATGAAAACACCTTCAAAAGCTGTACAGTCGTATTTGCATTTACCAAAAATGTATAGCAGTCTATTATTGAGTAAGACGATGAGGGGTTCCATAATTGATTTACATAACCAAAAGTGGTTTCAAAAGTAAAAATAAAAGTTGCAAATTACGTAATACTCAGCGACATAAAGGACGGAAGCTTTGGGAATTTGATAAGTTCAAAATTGTTATTGATTGAGGAGAAAGGTAATTGAGTGTCAATTTATCAAGTGTGAAGAAGGTGAGAAAAAGCACAAAAGGAACATGTGAGAGCGAAAATAGTGAATTAATTATTAAAACTAAAAAATTACAGAGTACGATCAATGAAGAAGTTAAGGCCGTGGTAGAATAAGAGACTGGATAAACGTTTTCTGTATACAGAGTTTGGGGTTGTATTGACAAATAACCAACGCCTCCGCCATGCACAAATGCCCATATCTAACGCCTTTTGTACCATTTGGTCTTATCTTGTAGGTAAATGGACACTCAAATACTTTTCTCCTGACTCAATAACAATTTTAACCTCTTCCTTTGTGGCGTTGAGTATTACGTAATTAACAACTTTTATTTTTACTCTTTAAGCCATTTCTGATTAATGATATCAATTATGTCACCCAGCCTATTACTTTATCCATAAGTTAAGTTACGTAGATTTGCGCATTGATCCTTAAATACTGGACTCCTGTCTCACTCTCCCGATCCTAACTGGCTTTGACATCGTCATTTGTGCCTACTCTAGTGGAGACGATGCTGCCTAGTCAGGTGTGTGAAAGACGTCATAAATAAGTTGAAGTTAGTCGTAATTTTGTTCATTAAGCAAATTAATTAAAGCAGTTAATCATTCATTCTAACCAGAAGTAAATCATATGGCGGACATGATCACAGATCAATATTCATTTGTTAATAACAGGGTTACCATTTAAAAGTGTCACGCTAACCAAATGTTCACTACTTAGACCTTTTTCCTAGTAGAAAATAAAGTCAGCTGTCCAATACTCCCTGCTTGTTTTCAATGATTCTCTAAATGATGTCAATCCGTGGTCATACTTGAAAAACAGATCAAACCCCTATGAACTAACGCTTGAAAGTTAATCTAATGCTCGCTAGTAAGTGGCTACATGAAAGAGTTTCCTGGAGTTCTAGTGAGGAGTCATGACTAGTGAGGTACAGCAGGTCGGGAGTTGAGACAAACACTGACTGATGACACTGCCTTGTGGTCGTGCTAAAATCCCGAACTGATAAGAGTTAGAGTTCATGTTCTAGCCATTGAGTAGGGTTCCAATGCCTGAATGCCCCACGAGCTTGACCTGCAATTGGGAAGTGCTAGGTTCGAACCTTGGCAGTAGGTGCATATTGTCCATGAGTCCCGAACTAGGACAAAACGGCTGTCCACTACTCCATGGTTCCCAATTTTTCTCTGACTGGTATCAATCCGTGGTCAAACCTGATAAGTAAATCAAATCCCTACAGACCAACTCTTGAAAATCAGTCGTATTTACTAGAACTTTTCTAGATTTGTGTTTCTTATTTTCGTGGTACACTTTTACTAGTTGATCAGAACGTATGATAATCGCCTAGTTCTCAAATCCTTGATAAATATAGCTTTCTAAATAATATTCACTCTTGCAACATCGATCATCAAAATAAGTAATTTCCTTGTTGGAATGATGAACGTCATTCAATTTTGAAATCCCTAGTATTATTGGCTGTAAATTAACTACTTTGTTCAATACTTTGCGTTCTTAGTGGAACATCGAGGCTGCATTCTTTGAAGTTTTGGTAGCAGTAGTGTTATTAGTCTTTTCAAAGGGTAAAGTCATTATCCCCAGGTTCAATCTTCTCTCCCTCCTCTAAACTAATTACTGGTTAGCAAACTTGATGAGGTTTCTGAGTGAGTCTGACGGGAATCGAACCTAGGACCATGTCCGTGTTTCCCAAGCATTCTAAACTTGAGCTGATTGTTTAGTGGATGGATGATACTGAAGTCACCTGATACTACGAGAATAAAATTTGAAGTGGAGTACAGTTCCGTAATACAATAATTTTATTTGGCATAACAGTGATACTTCGACCGGAACAGGCTGGATTCAGGAGGAACAAGTCATGCATCGATCAAATCGCAAAACTATGGGTCATCATTGATCAGAGCGTGGAATGGCAGTCAGCTGTCTATCTCAACTTCATTGACTTTGAAAAGGCTTTGGACAGCGTTGATCGAGAGGTGATTTGGAAAAAACATAGCTACTACAGGGTGCCGCCAACAATTATAAATCTCATCCAACAGCTCTGTACGACAATGCTGCATCCAAAGTAATCCACAAAGGGGAAACTCACAGAATCCTTCGAAGAAGGGAAGACAGGATTAAGACAAGGCTGACTGGCTGTCTACTATCTCCAATGATTTTCATGATTGCAGTAGACTGCATAATACGACAGACAGAAAGCGGCCAGCAAGGAAACAGACATGAAATGGACCAACACAAAATACTTGGAGGATCTGGACTTCGCCGATGATATATGTCTGATCTCCCACAGACTAGAAGATATGCGAATGAAAAGCAACAAGTTGGCAGAAGAAGCATCAAATATAGGACTTCACTTCAGGTGAACATAGAGGAAATAGAGGTAGGTGATGAAGATTCCTGGCCAACAGCAACAGCGACAACAACAGACAACAATCAGAATAAATGAGAGAAATCTGAAAGAAGCAACCTCCTTTACCTACTAACCTGGAAGCATCTTTTCAACGACAGGCAGACGGAACTGATGAGGATATCAAAGCGAGGGTAGGAAGAGCAAGGGAAGCTTTCATTACTCTCAAGTCTGTGTGGAGGTCAACAGCACTTATCTTTTCAAATACTTAGAAAACACCTATTTAGAGTGTTCGTTTTCTTTTTCATCTGAGCAATGAGAAACTGGAGTGAAACATTGTTAAATTAGGTTCAGAATTTTTCCTAACTGTACGGAATATCGTTTCTTCACCTGTATTTAATTCATACATTTAATCTGGATTCTAAAGCTTGATTTCCAATATCGATTTCAGCGGTTATTTTAAGATTGAACTGTACAAGCAGTTCATCAATTGATAAGTATTTCTGTAATCCTGTTTCAAAATTCATTTAATACGATGAAATGTCTGCTATTGTTGTTTTCTCTGAGCTGCTGGATGCTTAGACTTCATTCTCCTTTTATATGAAATCTTCAGCCTCAATTTGAAAACTGAACCATCCAACTCATAGAACAAAACAGCACCAAAATGTTTATTTTTTCTTCTCTGATTACAGCTTGATTCCAAACTGTATTTTTGGTACAAGTAGGTCTCTGATTATATTAGACAGTTGGAGGCAATCGGCAGGCAGGAAGCCTTGGACCTAGGTTTCGTGCTAGTTGGCTGACTGATAGAATTCAGTCTGCACGACTGACCTCCTGCACGACTGTAGTGGGGGGTCAATCGCAAGCCCGAATAGCTCAGTGGTAACATCTCTGACTGCAGTCGGCACTGGGTGACGCGGGTTTGAATCGCAGAAGGAACATGAGTTCCCTCAAGGATGCAGATACGCCTTGCTGACTGGTGGTGAGTGCCAACTAGCAAGAAACCTAGGTCAAGCAAGGCTTCCTGCCTGCCTATTGCCTCCATCCATCTAATATCATCAAATCAATGTGCACCGTTATGGCGAGCTCCCTAGAATGGTGGCCACATTGCAAACCTGACTGATAGAATTCAGTCTGCACCAGACAAAGGACTAGACATGTCACACTATTTACTAGTGTTAAGTCAAAATACAAGTATGGAATTTTCAGCATGTGATATAAGTATCCCAATTTTACAAGCCAACCATTTATATCAGGGGACTGAACCGCGGACTATGTGCACGGTCAGCGAGAGTCCTAACCGCTGTGCCACCGACGTACAGTTACAAAAGAAGAATCAGCAGCATTGGAATAAAGATCAGGATCCGACTGAAGTATATTTTGAATTGATACTGTCAGTGTAACTTAACTGAATGTCGTCCCTGTTGAAGAAACGATTTAAACTTATCTAGTGGGATTAATACGACAGAGCTAGGAATCCTTAAAACTGAATAATTTCATATCAGCCGTCAATAAGAAAAACTTTGAAGAAGAAGTCTTTTTCACATACCTGACTAGTCGGCACTGTCTCAACTACAGCAGGCACGCATGACGAAGTCACAGCCAGTCAGGGTCGGGAGAGTGAGACAGGAGTCCAGTATTTTAGGATCAATGCGCAAATCTTCATAACTTAACTTATGGAAAAAGTAATAAGCTGGGTGACACAATTGATATCATTAATCAGAAATGGCTTGAAGAGTAAAAATAAAAGTCCTAAATTACGTAATACTCAACGCCACAAAGCAAGAGGTTAAAATTGTTAATGAGTGAGGAGAAAGGTGGTTGAGTGTCCATTTACCTACAGGGTGAGACTAAATGGTACAAAAGGCGTTAGATATGGGCATTTGTGCATGGCGGAGGCGTTGGCAATTCGTCAATTCAACCCCGAACTCTGTACACAGAAAACGTTTATCCAGTCTCTTATTATACCATGGCCATAACTTCTTCATTGATCATACTCTGTAAGCTTTTAGTTTTAATAATTAATTCACTATTATCACTCTCACATATTCCTTTTGCACATTTTCTCACCCTCTTCACACTTGTTAAATGGACACTCAATTGCCTCTCTCCTCAATCAATAACAATTTTGAACTCATCAAATTCTTAACTCTTCCGTCCTTTGTACCGTTGAGTATTACGTAATTTACAACTTTTATTTTTACTTTTGAAACCAATTCTGATTAATTATATCAATTATGGAACCCCTCCCCATCTGACTCAATAATAGACTGCTATACACTTTTTGGTAAATGCAAATACGACTAAACAGACTTTGAAGATGATTTCGTTGATAAAGAGAATTTTCTTCGCTGAATTGTCGTTTATTTTCAATCTGACTCAGTGGGTATTTTCGATGAAATAGATGAAGACCTAACTTTTCAACACTAATGACAAATCAATCACTCATTGCTTCTAAATGATTCAGAGAATTATGCGTACGTCACCAGAAGTATTTCAAACAGCCTACTGCAAACTCCCATCAACAAATTGCCTTTGCTGACTCGATATTTCAGGTCGAATGGCCGGTGTGAGAGGATAGGCAAGGAACGAGGAAATGTGACATTCAGTTTACCGACCAGCAACTTATATATTATCCGAAAAGTGTTCTGAAGGGAAAGGAGATTCAAAGCCTCAGGATGGTCGGGGGTGGGTGCCTTGCGCTGCGGGTTGGCCACCCCTCTGCACACCTCTTGAAATGCTCCCATATGACCGGGCGTCTTACATAGCTTCTCCTGAGGAAGTCCTACTCACTACCTTCACGTGGCGGATGTGTTTTTCACCAAAGTGAGAGGGCGAAAGCGGATGCCCGGCGCTCTTCACCGGGTTGACTGTCCATTGGATGACAGTCTAGGGGAGATGGCTAAACCTTGATTCCAAACCTCCAACGACTGGCGTATGAAGCTCACTGGAGGTCACCGGCAGACGTATGGACAAAGGGCTTGTTGGATGTCCTTGATGTCTGGCCCCATTCAAAAAGGCGTATGAACCGAACTCCGGTCACCCGCTGCCAATGGATAGTGGACTCCCTACTCCACTCCTACTGCCTTGTAGGTCACACTTGGTTGTGTAAAGGCTAGAGCTGCACTCTCAAACAAAAGGCCGAGCGATTCTGGGGACATCACTCGTACCAAATTCCCATGAAACTTCATGAACTCTCTTACATGGTTTGGTACAGTCAAGGCTGATATGGAGTGCCTGGGGCTGCAAACCGTCTACGGACTCCGTCTGTGGAACAAGAATTGGATAACCCTTTCGCGAAACCTTGCATCAGATCGCCGCGCCTGGGCAGCGATGATTCGAGATGTTCATGAAGCCGGCTCATCCTCCCGTAGGAGATAGCCGAAGTAAATTAAATTAATTAATTAAAGGAGATTCAATATTAGTTTGTTTATTAAATGTGTCACACAGTGAAACAGTATTATTTACTGGATGACAAAATTTCGAACACAATTTATGATTGTTCATAATCATATCAATTATAATCACACGACTTCGAAACTTGAGTTTTATAGTTTTCTTTGTTCTCTCCTATTCATCGTCGTAGGGGTAGTAGAACTCTCCAGGTGTCCAACTGGACAGATGTTCAATCATTCCTACTACACGTGTTCTCCTCAGTTGATTCGAGAAATAAAGCTTCCGTTATCAGTCTCTCCTTCCACCTTGCAGTTACATTAGATTTTAAAACTGTCATCTTATCCCATCCAGCCTATTGTATGGTTGTGTGTAATTGCAAGTAGTGAGTGGTGTAGCTGAACTACTCTCCAGATTTCTTGTCTTATTCGGGTCAACTAATCTAGATTTTATTAGGAATGGAGATTGACTGGACAAACAGGTTGAGGAGGCATTTCAGTGAGATCTCACATCAGGCTGTTGAATGGAAGCTGATAAAAGCGAATCGGCTATTTGGGAGTCCTAGGGTAACATAGAGAAGATCATATGAGAAGCGGAAATTAAACCTTCTCAACAGTCGTATAGTCAGATGGAATCGATACCAGAGAACCGAGTGGAATAATAGCGTTCCTCTGAATCCCTATGTTCTCATCAGAATGAACAGAATAAATAATAATTATTATTATAACAGAATATCCAACATTATTAGAATCAGTAATGTTTTTGGTTGTTGAAAATTTCGTATCAGTGTGTAATCCACTATGATAGCTACTCACAGAATACTATAGATAAACAAACTTTCAGCCAGGTGACATCAGAATAAATTTTGAAATTATTCATCCACATAAATATCACGTTTTTAGCATTGTGATCGTGGTTATTATTCAAACGTAAACATTAAGTCTGACTTAAGTTAGTTGATTACAAATATAAACACACATGGATTAATCTTCATATCTAATAAACTGTTACAGATTTAATGTATTAAAATTCAATGAAGTACCAGTTTTGTCAGTTTTATGAATAACCTCCTTATTAGTTTGTTTATTACTTATATGTGTATATATCATATGCACACACACACACAAACAGAGACTCACAGTAAAACAGTATTATTTACAAGATGACATTTCGAACACACTTTGTTTATAATCACACGATCGATTGTATGATTACACAACTTTGAGACTTCGGTATTTTTTCGTGAATAACTTTACAGTATTTAAGCTGTATAACGTCTCTAATTGGTGGATGGTGACTAGCAGTGGAATCCAAGATGCGCATTTCGTCATATTTGGAACTCGTCATCTGGATGTACCTGCATTTCTCAGTGAGTGATGATGTTCTCACCGAGGCTCGAACCCAGTGCCCATAGTTTCCAACGCCAAAGCGTTATCCACTAGACCACTTGGGCCACGAGGGCCACCTCTTGTGCAACGGGTCATACTGATTTAATTGAATTTTAGATTTTTCCCGTCGAAGCATCTGCTCAAGAAGCCGACATGTCAACCTGAGACCGAGCACTTTGGTCCAATCAATCGACGGAAAAAATCTAAAATTCAATTAAATGCATAACGTTTCGTTAACATAATCCTTTAAAAGTTAATTTTCACAAGGATAAAGGCAATCAACAAGAAGCTGTGATCTTGTAACGACAGAAGACAAAGGCCAGGCAACACATCGTTCATTGAGAAAATCAACAGAGATTTTTATGTTACATTATTTTCAGCGGAAAAGCAACCTCGTCTGATTGGTTATTTTCTTGCTGATGGTTATTCCGTACTGCTTGTGACCGTTTCTTAGAAAGTTAAGCCATATATCTGCGAATCGTACTTGCACACGTTAAGTCTCATGACCCCGATTCGGGATGTAAACATTGACGTAAATTGTTGTCTACAATTTCGGCTTGCAGACAGCTCTCACCACAAACTTAGCTTTCTGATATATTGCCATTTATCAGAAAGGTTTATTTGCTACCTTGATGGGTCTATTGCACCCTCAGAGATTCGAAGTTGAAGAACTTAATTTGGGTTGAAACTAGTACTGGTTCTACCTGTGTAAGTAAATCTGATCTTTTTGGTTCATGTAGATCTGTGTAAAACAAAATTTCAGACAAAAGTTTTGTAAACTCATTTCATTCTCACTTTAAAGTTATTTTCTTCATATGCCAAACTGTTTATTATTATTTTCAAGTGTTGGTTTGTAGGGATTTAATTTGATTGGTTACATGATTTCACCATGAACTGACATCGGTGACAGAACCGTCGGAAAACCAGTAGACAGTAATAGACAGGTAGCTGTTTCGTCAGCCTAGTTTTGGACTCCTCGTCAGCACACACCCACCCTAACGGGGCTCGTACCAAAGGCCTTCCAGTCACAACGTGAGCTATTAGACCATCAAGCCACTTGGACCCGATCCAGTGACCAAGCCATGAATTCCAACTTCTGCCAATTCACGCAGTGTATATAGCGTGACTGTCAATTGGCAGTGTCATCGTTGGAGAGTATTTAATCTCACACCCGACCTACCGTAACCCACTGGTGACTTCGTTCTAAGTGGAATATAGGGGTTTTCAGCCTACAGGATAACCCCACATATAATATTCCCTATTCTCTTGGCTTACTACCGGCTGGTGCATCGACTGAGAATCGAATCCTGATCCTATGCGTTGCTGATAGGCGGTCTACCAGTGAATCACTGTCCCACTAGTCGGCAACTCCATAAAGATATTTCCTTTCAATTCATAACCATGATCGAGGTAGTTAACAACTTGAACTGATACATTTTGGTGGTTAATTGATACCCTCGTAATACGTCAGTGAGTCAAGTTCAACAGAACTCATTTCGCATCATATAGTAATAAGAGTACAAGTGTTACCAGAGTATTTGTGCGATATAACTATTCTACTGATTCCACGTTTTATGTCCCTCCATGATAACACCGTTAAATTCAAAGAGTTTTATGCGACTAACTAAATTAAACTATATATGAAATGCTACAGTGAGTCAGAGGTTCAATGATAGAATGGTCCTCAACCACAGACATGATCCGGAATCGATTCCGGCTGAAACATGCATCAACCTTTTATTTTACTAGTCAGCAGTTAGCGCAAAAAAGAGAGAAGGTTAACACTAACAATCTATCAGGTTTCGAAGATGTACGTACCATTCAGAACTAAAGGAATGATATGCCATGAATACACAATCATATTTTAGCATGACTATTCCCCTGGGTTCTGAGTGGGATGTAGGGCTTCAGCATCACGTCCACATTTTGTCCTGTTCTCTGCGGTCCCCTTTAGATGGCCCCACAATTGTCCATAGTCTCTCATTTCCTCCATATCACCCTCGTAAGCCCAACTCGTCGTTTCCCCTTTGAGTTACACTCCAGCGATGGCTTGGAGCGCGATGTCAACCTACGGTCACCTAAGCGTGTGTCTAATCCATCTTTGTTTCCTTCGGGATATTTGTTGATTGATTCGTTCCCAGAGTTTCATGTTGACAATCCTTGCTGACCGTCTGATCTTCACTATGAAGCAAAAATGGCAAATATTTATAAAAGTCTGCAGCTGGCTTTCGGAAATGCTTTCTGTGACATGCAGTGCTGATTTCTCACTCATATAGAAGAAATAACTCAACACTGGTGTTGAAAATACGAATATTGCTCTGAGTGATGAATGCAGAAGACTTTCCGGCTGATTTCAGAGCGATAAGGGTGTGTCTTAGTTTTTGGATTCTGTCTAGCATTAGCAGCCTTCCGGCTATGGTTTAAACAATGTTACCTAGATAAGTGGAAGAGGTAACCTCTTTCCAATTTCTGGTTGTTGTTGCTGCTGTTGGCTGGTTATCTTTATCAGCCAGTTTGTCAGTTTTTACCGGTAAGTCTTCGAGTTCATATGACATCATCCGTAATATCCAGATCTTCTACTGTCTTCTTACTGTCCCAAAGTATTCCCTTCTTCATGCTCCCTCTGCACAGTGTGCCTCATGATCCAGCCTACCATAATCTAGAATATCATTGGTGATAATCGGCAGTCTTTTCTTACTCCCGTCTTTACTTTAGAGCGTTCGTTGAGTTTTCCATTGTGGATCACTTGACACGTACAACTGTCAAATAGCTGTTGAATGAGGTTGATATGAGCAGACCAAATATCACCCTCTAATAAATCCGTCTCCTATTCGCTACTTGATTACTTCAAAAAAACAAATTTCCCTTCCAGTTTATATTATATATATATAAGCCGTCAGCTAAGAAACCCTGAAATCTGATGATGATCATGATGATGAATAGTTTTCAAACTACTACTGACCAGACTGGAAATTTACCTGACAATCTACCTGTTTTCCAACCCTTTTAGAATCAAAATTTGAAGATTGAGTTTAGGTGTTTATAGAATAGAAATATGATCAACACAATTAAGGCCTATAGGAATAAAGACACGGAAAAGCTTTAAGCTATTGAAAAAGTTGACTTAAAACACGTTATCACTTCTGTACGACAGAAGTATTAATCACATCAATACAAAAATATAACGCCCTTCTATGTTCATAACTGCTTTACCCTGACAATAGTTTTAAAAAAATAGATTTTGTTTGCAATCCTTAAGTTTGCACTGGAACACAGGGCTTCAAACACTCAAGTTTCAGTAGCGATTGTTTTGTTGCTTTAACACATTGAGACTTTGAAAAGGCCTTCGACAGCGTCGACCGAGAGATGATTTGGAAACTACTAAGCTACTACGGTGTGCCACCAACAATTATACATCTTACCCAATAGTTTTACGACAATGCTGCATGCCATGTGAGCCACAACGCGAAACTCACAGAATCCTTCGAAGAAGTGTAGACGGGAGTAAGACAATGCTGGCCGCCCACTATCTCCAATTATTTTCGTGATTTCAGTGGACTGAATAATGCGACAGACAGAAATCAAGCAGCGAGGAAGCAGGCATAAAATTGACCAACACCAAATACTTGGAGGATCTGGACTTCGCCGATGACATATATGTCTGATTCCCCACAAACTGGAAGATATGCAAGTGAAAAGCAACAGGTTGGCAGAAGAAGCACCCAGAGAAGATAGGCCATCACTTCAGGTGAACATAGAGGAAATAGAGGTAGGTGATGAAGATTCCTGGCCAACAGCAACAGCGACAACAACAGACAACAATCAGAATAAATGAGAGAAATCTGAAAGAAGCAACCTCCTTTACCTACCGACCTGGAAGCATCGTTTCAACTACAGGCAGACGGAATTGATGGGGATATCCAAGCGAGGATCGGGAATGTAGGGCAAGCTTTCACTACTCTCAAGTCTGTGTGGAGGTCAACAGCACTCAGCATGAAAAATAAAATCCGGATCTTAAATTCCAATGTGAAGTCAGTAAGTGCTGTTATACGGATCACAGACTTGGCGTGTCATGAAGAGCATATCGAACAAACTACAGACCTTCATCAACAGTTGTCTTCGCTCAAAACTACTCAAGATCAGATGGCTGGCCAGAAAAGATCAGCAACAGGGATCTCTGGTAGCGAACCAACCCAGAAGAATTAAATTGTGGAAGAAACACGCAGGAAGAAATGGAGGTGGATTGGCCATACTCTGAGGAAACCATCAAGTGATATCACACGCCAGGTCATTGCTCGAATGGAACCCAACTGGGAAGCGGCGAGTTAGTTGGTCGTCATTGCGAGGGTGACATGGAGTGGAGGAGGTGATGTGAAGAGGAGATGAAAGTATGTGGGAAGACGTGGAGCCAGGTGAAAACGTTAGCAGAGAACCGAACGCAATCGAGAAGTGCGGCTGAAACCCTATGTTCCTCTTGGAACTAAATGAAACAATAATAATATAATAATAATAATAATAACACGTTGAGATTGTTAGCCTTAAAACCCAATCTTCCTTCTTCTACAGGTTTAAAATCAGATAGTAAGCTATGCGAGGTTTCATACTGCGTCTGTAGGGAATTGAAGCCGGACCTGTTATATGACTGCCGATTATTCTACCAATGAAATACTGAAACATTACAAATTAAACAGGATGGGTTAAATGTCACTCTTTGACTTTTTGATAGTGGTGTGCATTTCAATAGAATCAAGGAAAGGCGTTAAGATTTTACTAGAGATTCATTCTATGGATATACCTGCCTCTCTAATGACTGATGGTGTTCTTACCTGAACCATGACATGAACCCAGCATACATCGTTTCAAAGTATTATTCACCGGGCTAAATAACCACCTTTTTCTCTAACAGGTATCCTTTCTTACTTAAGGCAAGCTTTTAAATAGCCCTGTTAACCCAAAGCCTCAGGATGGTCGGGGGTGGGTACCTTGCGCTACGGGTTGGCCACCCCTCCGCACACCTCTTGAAATGCTCCCATATGACCGGGCGTCTTACATAGCCTCTCCTGAGGAAGTCCTACTCACTGCCTTCACGTGGCGGAGGTGTTTTTCACCAAAGTGAGAGGGCGAAAGCGGATGCCCGGCGCTCTTCACCGGGTTGACTGTCCATTGGATGACAGTCTAGGGGAGATGGCTAAACCCTGATTCCAAACCTCCAACGACTGGCGTATGAAGCTCAGTGGAGCTCACCGGCAGACGTATGGACAAAGGGCATGTTGGATGTCCTGGATGTCTGGCTCCCTTCAAAAAGGCGTATGAACTGAACTCCGGTCAGCGGCTGCCAATGGATAGTGGACTCCCTACTCCACTCCTACTGCCTTGTAGGTCACACTTGGTTGTGTAAAGGCTAGAGCTGCACTTTCAACCAAAAGGCCGAGCGATTCTGGGGACATCACTCGTACCAAATTCCCATGAAACTTCATGAACTCTCTTCATCAGATCGCCGTGCCTGGGCAGCGATGATTCGAGATGTTCATGAAGCCGGCTCATCCTCCCGTAGGAGATAGCCGAAGTAAAGTAAGTAAGTTAATTGATTCACTTGTATTCGAAATTCCCATTCTCTGTAAATAAGATTTTTTTATTTTGCTTTCCTCTTTACACAGGTCATTGTAGAAAAGAAGGCGAAAATTGTACAAAATCAATATTTGATCGATGTTGTGACAATGCAACATGTCAATTACATGCATTATTTAAAGGTGTATGTGTAAAATGCTTATCTGAGAAAAGTTTTTGTCTCTTTAATTGGGAGTGTTGTGGAGGGTCATGTTATTGGTTCAGATGTAGAGAGGCTGAGTATACCTGAACAGTAGCGTATACTCACGCTGATGTAAGCAACGTGAAAGCATATATACATGATAACAAGCTAAGTAACAAACATTTTATCACTTCGGTTCATTATATGTTTATTTCAATGATTAAATAAATTCACTTTGAAAGAATCAGTGGATCTATTTTATTTCGTAATCACACTATCTGCGATCATTTTCGGTGTAATAATAACGATGATGGTAACTGAAAATGTAGGGAAAGTCTAGATCACAGTAGGAGTCAAACCCCAACAGATCTGAAAAGAGATTGAACACACATTGGTGCAGAATAGTATTATTATTATGATTGTTCCCTTGGGTTCCTAGTGGAACATAGGGCTTCAGCTACACGTCTCCACTTGCTTCTGTCTTCTGCTATACTTTTCACTTGCATCCATGTTAATCCATACTGTTTCCACTCCTCTTCACACGATCTCCTCCATGTCACCCTTGCACCGACGAACCACTCGCCGCTTCCCTTTCGGGTTCCACTCGAGCGATGGCCTGACGCGCGATGTCACCCAACGGCCTCCTCAGCGAGTGTCCAATCCATCTCCAATTTCTCCTCCATATTTGTTGAGCGATTGGTTCCTGTTTTGTTTCTTCCCATAGTTTCTTGTTGGTGATTCTTTCCGGCCATTTGACCTTCAGTATAGAGCGAAGACAGTTGTTGATAAATGTCTGCAACAGGCTGTTGAAAATATTCTTTGTGACCCGCCAAGTTTCTGATCCATCCGTATAGAAGAACTGACTGACTTGACGTTTGTATTGAAAATCCGAATTTTGTTGTTGATGCAGGCTGAGTGACAGTGGAAGATTTCCAGATTGGTTTCAGGTTGATGAATGTGTTTCTCGCCTTCCCGATTCTCGATTTGACATCCTCGTCCGTTCCTCCTGTCTGTAGTTGAGACAATGCTCCCTAGATAAGTGAATGAAGTAACCTCCCGTTGATGGTGATTGGCGCTGGATGTTGCTGCTGCTGTTGTTGTTGGTTGGTTAGTTTCATAACCTCTGTCTTGTCTATGTTCACCTGGGGTCCTGTCTTTGCTGCTTCTTCGACCAGTTTGTCGGTTTTCGCTTGTAAGTCTTCCATTTTGTGTGACATCAAACATAAATCATCCACGCGAGAAATCCAGGTCTTCTAGGGTCTTCATGTCCGGGATTTCCCTGTCTTCTTGTTTCTCACTGTCTGATGCATAATCCAGTCCACCACAATTAGGAATATCATTGGTGATAATAAGCACCCTTGTCTGACTCCTGTGTTTACTCCAAACGCCTCTCTGAGTTTTCGGTTGTTGATCACTTGACATGTGCCGTTGTCGTACAGCTGTTGAATAAGGTTGATGAATATCTGGGGTACGCCGTAGTACTTGAGTAGTTTCCAAATTACTTCGTGGTCAACGCTCTCGAAGGCCTTCTCAAAGTCTATAAAGTTGAGGTAGAGATTTGATTGCCATTCCATGCTTTTTTCGATGATAATGCGTAGAGTTGCAGAATAGTATGGATCCACTCTATATCTTTGATTCTCATCAGTTGTGTACAACCTACAATATTCAATGCAACCAGTTAAAACACAATTTTCACATACATTTCGTTCGTTATAATGAATCAGGTTCGATAGGTTGTAATAACTAACCTTGAAAGTGCTTCCTTCCACTGTCTACACGATGACGGCTGTCAATCATCAAATAAGACAAAAATAGTGCTCCTTATAGATTCTGTTTAGTCTTTTCCAAACCATGACGGAAGGTGCTGAGTGATATGTTTGTTAAGCTGTTAAGCCGTTCACCATATATAGCTTTTTCTTCTACAGGAGTAGATGAATTTTTAAATGAACATAGAAGCGGCACAACTAGTTGGCTTATCTTTCACTTAAGTAGTCATAACTGACAGGCTGAAAAATGATAAACAATGAGGTTGACGTCAGTTTAAGTTCGTTATTTGACTCCACATAATCTTAGATGCAGAACTTCACTAGCCATGTTTAAATTGAATTACAGGCTCAGGAACAATTCTTGCTCCTTTATCGTGACGTTCCTCTGTTCACTGTGCAGAGTGTTTATACGTATCCTTACGTACCTAGATGTCTCCTGCTAAATAAGCTCTCTAAGACAAAAACTGAGTCCTGGGTCACTAACTGGCTGCATTCCTACTTCTATAACAGAATGCAGTACACCGTATACAAAGGTAAATCATCCTCTGCCGTACTCACTCAACCTGGAGTCCCCCAAGGCGCTGTACTCTCCCCACTTCTCTTTTCTTTCTTTCTACATGACTTACCATCTTCAAATGACATTGATTTTGTCAAATATGCTGACGACCTGACTGTATCTTTGCCTGTCAAATGTCAAAGCGACTGCTCTAAACTTAATGGCTTTCTGTCAGAAATCAGCCAGTGGTCCAAGGAAAACGGTCTTACCCTACACCCCTCCGAATGCCAAACAGTCAATTTCACCTTTAGGCATAAATCCGACCTAAACAAACTGGTTGGGTCTCACGAGGTATGCAGCATAGATGGCACTGAAATAGAAACCAAATCGGAAATTAAATACCTAGGCGTCATTCTATCTGCTGATCTCTCCTGGTCGTCTCATATCCTAGCAATTTCTAAGAAAATATTCCGTCTTACCTTCTACATCAAGAAGTTACAACATTCTGGTATAACCCAACCCTTACTCCTACAATTCCTTAATTCTCTCATTCTGCCTATTATTCTCTACTGTTCCCCCTTAGTTTTTCCGGAGCTACTGAAGAAAGACTATGACATATTACGCGAGATATTAAAAGTTGTCAGCAAGGCAAGCAACGTGCCACTTAACCAGCCTGTTAATATTCTGGTCGACAGCCACTTGGACTCATGTGAAAAATGGGCCAAATCCATTTTATCTAACTCACACCACCCTCTTCACTCATAACTCTCCCCCTGCATTTTATCAGGTAAAACCAGAAGCCTATATAGAAAACTATATGCTCGCACTAGCAAGTACGAAAACTCAACCATACCCTATTTAGCTCGTGTTCTGTGTGATAAAGAAAGCATTAGGCGTGGCACCTATAATTCATTAAATAGTCAGTAGTACAACTGGACTTCGTCTTTCCAACTCATATCATTTGTAGGTACAACATTTTCTTTTCTTCTTTCTTTTCCTATTTTCTCTCTCTCTTTTTTTCCGTTATGTGCTGCTTTGTTTCTTTCTCTCGCTTACGCCAGTTAATAAGACAGCCCCCACTTTTCTAACACCTTCATATACTGTTTCAGCTTTACCTTTGCTACCGACATGCCAATGTGTTGTTGTAATAATGAACTGTGGTTTCCTTAATCTATGTAGAATTCTTTTTATTGATAATGTACTAACTGGATGCAATACTGTAGTAAAAAATGCTGCGAATTCCATTCTGTATCACATGTACTGTTTTGGAATAAAGCAAATTATTATTATTATTATTATCAAATCAACTTCATT
Organism: Trichobilharzia szidati; assembly: GCA_944472155.2. Taxonomy (NCBI): domain Eukaryota; kingdom Metazoa; phylum Platyhelminthes; class Trematoda; order Strigeidida; family Schistosomatidae; genus Trichobilharzia; species Trichobilharzia szidati. Next base: position 41,270,922 of record OX235276.1, on the reverse strand, counting down.
TCCAGTAGTCCATAAAACTAACTACACTAGATTGAAATACTATCTAGTACGAATGCTTCAACAGTGTCTTAAGCCTAACATGTTTGAGCTTAAGTAGAAATATAATCACCCAGTGGAGAAACAGGTACATCCAGCAAATAAGTCTTAAATAGAATGAAATCTGTGCTCCACATTCTATTATTTCTTTTATTTTCAAGAGTTGGTTTGTAAGGATTAGATTTGATTTTCGAGTGTGACCATGGATTGATATCAGTTAGAAGGACCATTGAAAACCAGCACTGGAGTACTGGACAGCCATTTCATCCTAGTTTGGTAATCATTGGCATTATGCACCCACCCCAGTGGGGTTCGGACTCAGGACCTTCAGGTTACAAGGCAAGCTCGTATACCATCCAGCCACTGGGACGAAGTTCAATAGCCAGCCCATGAATTCTAACTTCTACCAATTTTGTTTTAATAATAATAATCTATTTGATTCTAAAAACAGTACTTATAATACAGAATGGAATTCTCAGTATTTGTCACAATATTGCATGCGATTTACTCAAAATATAAATAAAATTAAAACAAAATTAACCAGAGGGATTTGTCCACATTTACGATATAAAGTTAAAAATATTCGAAGCACGAATTGAGATTATTAAATATTATAATAATAATAACAGTGAGTTTGTTTCAAACGGTATTGTCGATTCAGTTTGCAAACTTTAGCATGTTACAGATTATTGGATCTAGTGTTCTGTTGATATAGTATGGTGAGGGGAAATACAAAATTAACAGGCATAACACAGCTTAAATTATGTCCACACTTATGAGAAAAAATAAACAAAACGAAAAAATTGAGAGGATTATAAATATAAGAAGTACAATAACAATAAAGTTTGATGCTTCAAGGGTGGGGGAAATGGTTTATTTATTAGTGCAAAGAAGGTTAGTTAGTTCATGCCTAACACTATTTTAATCACATAGAGTACGTGATAAATATGGTATAGTGGAATTTTTATACTAAGACATACGTGCATAAATTCTTCTGAAAAGACTTCTTGTTTTACCTGAGGAGATAAAAGGTTGGAGCTGCTGGTAGAGTGGGTGCTCAGAGTCTGACAAAATTCCTATAGCGAATTTGTTGCATGAGATCAAGTGTCTATCAGTGACAATGTCAACGATATGGCCCAATGGGATACCACTCGTCCTACTGATAGTCTTCAGAGTTCTACGAAGTATGACATAGTCTTTTTTAAGCAATCCAGGAAAGAATAAGGGTGAACAGTAAAGAAGAATAGGTAAGATGCACGAGTTGACAAACTGTAAGAGGAGTGGTTGGGCTATGCCTGAGTGCCTCAACTTCTTAATGTAAAAAGTCAGACGAAATATTCTTTTAGAAATCGCTAAGACATGGGAGGACCAGGATAGGTCAGAAGAGAGAATTAATCCAAGATACTTAACTTCAGATTTAGCGCGACCACCAATCAATCTATCCTCACACCTGACTGGATGGACCACACTGGTCACGACTTCTCACTAGAACTCCAGGAAACTCCATCCGATACCAAGTCACTAGCGAGCATCAGATTAATTTTCAAGAGTTGATTTGTAAGGATTAGATTTATAATCATTTGTAAATAGGCTGTTTGGAAAACATAGAAAACATCAATAGTCTACCAGAAAATTATGATGAATTTTCATCTTTAAGATGACTGGCAGTTATAAAAAATGATAATTTAGTCTTCTTTGAAACATTTTGGTGTTACTTTATGGATATTTTGAATAGGCTAAAATTTTTTACAAGATCTTTGAGAAAATTTTCCAAATGAATACCACACAAGTTTTCGCAAGTAACCAAAGGCAGAGAGAAAGAGATAAATGTTCAGTATTTCTTCATACTTCCAATCCCCTTGAATATTCAGCTTGAATAAAGGAAGTTGGAAGAAATTTTCAAATATCTTCATGTTTGCATTACTTAGCTTTTAGTTTGAATCATGTTTTAAAAAGAAATGACGGCTCAGTGATAGAATTTTCACCAACAACTCACGGGAACATAGCTTGACCCCCGGGCGGACTCACTCCTAAACCTTGATTAACGAGTTATACACTTATAAAGAAGGAAGATTGGACCGACATGAGGCTGACAACCCCAACCTGTAAAAAGGAACAACATAAAAAACACCTCAAAGCTCTGCCTCGAAGTCATCCTATGTCCTGTTCGGGATGCAAACGAATACAACAGCGTGTTTCAGAAGAGATCAATTCATAACGAACTAAAATGAAACGGGCAGCTGACTAAATCCTACAGCCTTGGTCCGTTAAAAAGGTAAAGAAACTTCATCAAATCTCTTTTCACCATAATTTATTGGACATCCACGAAAAAATATTATTAAATTTAAAACTAGAGTCTTTTAGAAACACTCTGATTCTGAAATGTTATCCACCAGTAGTCATCAGCAATACACATGAAACGTATGTATGCTTGATAGCTGGCAAAAGACAGAAGTACCATCCAAAGAAATTAGTTGTTAACCTGAAATTTGAAGGTGACACAACAGTTGAAATTCTTCGAAGTAGATTATCGACAACAATTTGAAAAACATTCTTATCGGCATGTCTACGTCTCACCTCCTGCACACAACGTGTTATTCGCCGAAGCGTTAGAGAAAGTTGGTAACATCCATATGCGCATAACAATTAACTTGTTTTTGTGGAGTTATGAACATAGGCCACATCAGTAGGATACTGTCTACACCTTCACAAGAAGATCCCTCATTGTGGCTGTAGGAAGGAGAAATTAGTAACAAAACCAACAATGCAGTTCTTGAGCATCTCGTTCTTATTTTTTTTTATTCCTTCACGTTCCCAATGGAACATAGGGCTTCAAGCTAGAGGCTTGAAGTTTCTGTAGCAGTGTTAATTTTTACAGGATGCGGTTGCTAGCCTCATGCCCAACCTTCTCTCTTTACCAGACTTACTACTGTCTTAGCGAGGTAAAGTAGTGCGTCAGGCGGGAGTTGAACCCCAGACCATGTGCATGGTCGGTGAGCGTCCTAACCGCTATACCACCGACGCACAATCTCGTTCTTATACATAATCCTATATCAATAGAGAAGTTTAGAAAAGTCATATATCATGTAAGGCCAAGTGGTACAAAAGGGTTTAAGCAAAAGGCGGTCTGTTCAATCCCTTAAATCTTTTTCTCGACTTGTAATAATTTGGTATGTGATTCATATTTATTCGTTTTTCTTTTTCTTTCTTTCCAAACTCACAAGTTTGAGATATATATTGATTGTACACTAGTTGGTCACTAGTGTAACGTCGAGTCTAGTCATTTGTTTGGTGCATACTGAATTCTATCAGTCAGTCATGTTTGCAATGTGGTCGCCATTCTAGATGTCTTCACATCACGTTGCACATTGAGTTGTTGATATTAGATAGTTAGAGGCAATCGGAAGGAAGTTTTGCTCGACCTAGGTTTCATGGTAGTTGCCAATTGTATTTACAACCTTGTTGACGAGTGGCGACGGTCATGAAATCTAGGTCGAGCAAGGCTTACTGCCGATTGCCTCCAGCCATCGAATTTCAGATATCCTTTATGTGCATATAAATATACATATATTCTGAATCTGTTACTCTAATTAAGAATATTCCCATTAACCAGTAATACACCAAGTAAAGAGGGAAGATTGGGCCAACGTGAGGCTAACAACCCCAACCTGTACAAAAGAACAACATAAGTGAAACCACTTAGCTCTGACTTGAAGTCATCCTGTGTCCCATCCAGGATGCAAACGAATACAAAAGTATGCTTCAGAAGGAGGAGATTTTCATGAACCACCTTTTCCTTTTGGTAATAGTACACTCTACACTCCATATGAAGCGTTTACTGAAAAAGTTACCGAAAGACTAAAAGTCAGTCGTATTGTCTCACCTATCGTTGTCTTGGATAACTAGGGATTATTACTAAGGTCAAAATCTTCTTGAAAATCTCAAGGAATTTTCAACAATGAAAGTTTTCTTGTCGCTAACTTATGTATTAATCTGCAGTAAACCATCAGCGCAGAACTTTTCACTAGAGTGCACCGATTTGAGTTGCTGTACTTTAGAAATACCAGAAGAAATTCTAGGGATTATAGAACACTTTGATGAATATAAGTAGGAATTTTGAGAATCTACAAGATAACCTGGAAAGAGTAGATACATTTTGGCTATTATGAAAGATTTTGGGCCATTTCACTCATTGCACTAACATAAACCTACGTATTTTAGTCTGAATATAGGAAAACATTAGGTGTCACCATCTACAATGGAGGTCGGGGTGGCCGAGCGGTCTAAGGTGCCAGACTCAAGAGTAATATTCTGAGTGTTCTGGTCCGAGACGTGGGCGTGGGTTCGAATCCAACCTCCGACACACGCTTTGTGTGCGTCGGTGGCACAGAGGTAGAATGCTCGCCAACCACGCATGTACTCTAGGGTTTGATTTCCGGCCGGTGCACCCCATTACCTCGTTAGGCCTGGAATAAAACTGGTAAAGACGGAGGGTTATATATGAGGCTAGCAACCCCATCGCGTAAAAATAAACACCAATGCTACCGAAACTTCAAGCCTTTAGCTTGAAGCCCTGTGTTCCACTGCCGAATGTGTAGGAATTTAAAAAAACCAATGAAAGTTTCTGCTTTTCAGGTTAGAGGGATTACGGGTCATAGTAGTTAAAATGAGTTCCTCTTTAAGTTATGTCAATCACCTTCAAGTTATCCATTAATAGAGATTTATCACAGGAATGTATTTTTATATTTTAAAAATTTATTATAGCTTGATTCCATACAGTATTTTGGTTCATATATGGAATTTTCAGCAAATGACACCGGTAGCCCAAATTTAGCAGGCCGAACATTGATATCACGTGTGCGTCAGCCGGGGACCGAACTCCAGACCATGTAGATGGTCGGAGAGCTTTCTAACCGCTGTGCCACTGACACACATGGAAATGTACATCCTGTAACTGATCTGACGTGAAATTCACAAAAAGAACCTTGCTCACTTCATGATTACTTCTGAAAAGAAGTTTCAATATATCTTGTGTTTTGAGACAACTGGCACACTTGTATGCGTGATGCATTCTTCCATTACATCCCTCACCTGACCTTTGGAGTAATGCATCAAATAAGGGAGACGATGCTTATCATCCTTCAGCTTAGAAGAATTACATGGCTCAGATCTTCCGGTGAACCACTAGTATTTCGCAGGTCACTTTTCGAAGTTAAATAACTCTTCTTCCAACAGATCAAGAATGATATCAAGGGTTGAGAAGATTACACCTCTCTGATTTATATACCTATCAAGGACGTCAGTACTTTCAGGAACACAATTAATTTTAATCCTTGTCATCATCATCCATCTGACAAGCAGATTCCACTCATAGTCTTTCTCGATATTACCAAGCCTGGATCTTTTCACAAATGCAAGATTTATCTCCACTGAACATTCTGAAATTTGAGAAATTCTAACTCATCCTATTCCCTGAACTGCCGTATCATTAACACAGACAACAATTATCTTCAAAGACTCAGTAACTCAATCCATGTGAAAGTCATGCCATAGAAATGAATAAAAAATTGACACACATTACATCCATAGGTACATCCGATCACATCATATTCTTCTTTGTTCATACAACATCGCATAACCATCTTATTTGTGCCTCTTCCAGAGACAGTATATTGATTCTTTGCGTACTCTTACAATCAATACCTAAGTAATCAGGTTTGAACTCAAAAAGCTCATCAATGGGCGAAGTTCAGCAATAGTGTCCCAGGAGTGCGAAAGCTCCAATGACCTTGAACGTATGCAAGTCGTCGGCTGACGACACCTGTCATCATCATAGATGAAATATCAACGTTATTCACTAACTAAGGAGCAAATTTCACTCAGATCACGTTTTTAAGTACTGTTTCGACAGTGTGTTAATAGCTCGATAGGGTTAGGATTAAGGCAAGTACTGGGGTTGAGGTTACGATTAAGTTAACGGGTCAGCATTAAGGTTAGGGTTCCGGTAAGGGATAGATTCATAGTTGATGTCATTTATTTTAATTTGTTTTCTTATCCACATTTTCCTGGTAAGTAGTCGTCAATCCTCTTACTGGATACCATAGTAATTCAACCGAGGGCTACTGGAAAAGTCTGCACAACAGGATAACAGAGATGGAAGATTCACAGAAACAGCTCATCTTCAGTCGCCTCGGTGAATACATGTACAGAAACTAGTCTAACTTAACAAATGAAACTCATCATTATAACTTGGACGTACTTTTAAGTCATTTCAGAGAAAGGTAACCTGTGTGATGTGTTTTCATGCATTTTCTTGTAAATATACGTCATCTTTTGTGCAGAAATCTGTCATTTTTAGGAATGACCGGCTGAAGGTCAGCCGTGCGTTCACATCCCTTGGGACGCTATTGTTGAACTTTACCCATCGATGCTATCTTCTGTATAGCTTCCCAAACTTCCAAAAGTCGCACACAGTTCGAAACTGTACTCCAACAGCATCAAAACAAATCTTGTGTTTGACGGAGTCTATGGCACTATTCAACAATAAGAACATATCAGACTAACAAAATGACCTCAACAATCCAATCCAGCAACCAAACAAACCAATAGTTTTTCTGTTATAAAATACTACTGTACACCAGAATGGATTAATCAAACACAACCAGCAAATATCTGAATGCTAATAAGAATATTTCCAATAGAATGAGACGAAGAAAACTTTGTCTACAGGAATCAAACAGAACAGACACATTTCCAAGTATTGGTTTGTAGGGATTTGGTTGGTTGGTTACATGATTTCATCATGAGCTGACACTAGTTAGAGAACCATTGGAAAACCTGGGAGTAATGGACAGCGGTTTCTTCCTAGTTTGGGACTCTTCAGCAGTACGCACCCACCGGAGTTCCAACCTAGGACCTTCTGGTTACAAGGAGAGCTCGTAGACCATTGAGCCACTGGGACCGATTCAATAGCCAGCCCATGAATTCTAACTTCTGCCAATTCACGATATGGCGCAACCGCTAGCCAATGTCTTCGGCGAGTATTTGTCCTCACACCCGACCTGCTGCACCCTACTGGTCACGACTTCCCACTAGAACCCCAGGTAACTACCTACCTGAATAGAGGCAGTCGTCAGTGAGCATCTCATTGATTTTCAAGTGTTGGTTTGTAGAGATTTGGTTGATTGGTTACAGGATTTCATCATGAGCTGACATTTCCCACAAACAACCGAAAGTCGAACAGTAGTCAATCCATGACGTCTCCTTGAATTCATTCAATCAAAACCACGATTGTAAAACACCATATTATTACCAACAGTTCACCATCACACAACAGTAAGGTGAAGCAGAAACAAAGGTGAATAGTCAGGATTATGCCTAAAGAATATATGCGAATGTAGGAAGGATGAGAAAATAGTATTAATTCACATGAGTGTCACTATTGTAAATTGATTGTTCCTGGAGGGATTTTCAAATCATTCACTCTGTGACAGTCACTTATAGTCTTCGATTAGTCAGATATCCGGGAGATGTTGTGAATAGTTCTTATTCTACTGTAACAACAGAAGACAAGGGCCAGGCAACAAATCGTTCATTGAGAAAATCAAGAGGTATGCATAGATTTTTATATGCATTATTTTTAGCATTATTGTTAGTAGAGAAACAACCTCTTCTGATTGGTTGTTTTCTTGCTGAAGATTATTCTGTTATCTCTTTGTAGCCGTTTCTTAGAAAATCAAGTGATTTTCTCAAGGTTAAGCTTTGTTCTTGTTTTTCTCATGACCCTGATTTGGAACGTGAACACTGACGTATATTGTTGTCTACAATTTTGGCTTGCAGACATCTCTCACCATACTACCACCCATAGAAAAAATGGAAGTGAACATTGGAAACTATGAAAATCAAGATTCGAGGTTGTACATGGTTGCAACTGATAACGTGATTATGAACAATAATAAACTGTGTTCAAAATGTTGTCATCTGATAAAGAAAAGTGTGCTGCTGCTGCTGTGTCTGTGATGTATCCAATAAACAAATTGACGTGAAATTGCACGCTACCACAGTGTACACGTTTTGCACATACATAAACATACTACTAGCAACATTATAAATAGTAATAGTATTATTATTATTGTTCCCTTGGGTTCCTAGTGGAACATAGGGCTTCAACTGCACGTCTCCACTTGCTTCTCTCTTCTGCTGTACTTTTCACCTGCATCCATGTTAGTTCATAATGTTTCAACTCTGCTCGACACGATCTCCTCCATCGCACTCTTGGACGTCTCACTCACCGCTTCCCTTTCGCGTTCCACTCGAGCACTGGCCTGATGCGCGATGTCACCCAGCGGCCTCCTCAGCGAGTGTCCAATCCATCTCCACTTTCTCCTGCATATTTGTTGGGCGATTGGTTCTTGTTTCGTTCGTTCCCATAGTCCCTTGTTGGTGACTCTTTCCGGCCATCTGATCTTCAGTACAGAACGAAGACAGTTGTTCATAAACGTCTACAACCTGATCCGTATAGAAGAACTGACTCACTTGACGTTTGTATTGAAAATCCGAATCATTTTGTTGTTGATGCAGGCTGAGTGACGAAGATTTCCAGATTGGTTTCAGGTTGATGAATGTGTTTCTCGCCTTCTCGATTCTCGATTTGACATCCTCGTCCGTTCCTCCTCTAGTCGAGACAATGCTCCCTAGATAAGTGAATGAAGTGACCTCTTTCAGATCCCTCCCGTTGTTGGTGATTGGCGTTGGATGTTGCTACTGTTGTTGTTGTTGGTTGTTTATTTTCATAAACTCCGTCTTGTCTATGTTCACCTGGAGTCCTGTCTTCTCTGGCTGCTTCTTCGACCAGTTTATTGGTTTTCGCTTGTAAGTCTTCCATTTTGTGTGACATCAAACATAAATCATCCACGCGCGAAATCCAGGTTTTCTGGGTTCTTCACGTCGGTCCTGGATATCCCTGTCTTCTCGTTTCCAAATGTCTGATACATAATCCAGTCCACCACAATTAGGAATATCATTGGTGATAATGAGCACCATTGTCTGACTCCTGTGTTTACTCCAAACGCCTCACTGAGTTTCCCGTTGTAGATCACTTGACATGTGCCGTTGTCGTAATAGTGATAAATTGTAATGTAGCAACCGAAATTTATCGTCGGAAAAATATTTTTACTGAGGCTTTTCTCATATAAAAACAAACCTAAAAATTTAAATATATCAACATTTTCATCCCCGGAAGACATGTGAATTCACAAAAACACTGATAGGTAAAAGAACCAAGGAATTTAAGTAGAACAAGGAGATCTTCGAAAAATAGTTTCCAAGAGTTTGTTTCAAGTTTGACCACGAGTTGATATCAGTAAGAGAACCATTGAAAACCACCATGGAGTACTGGACAGCTGTTTTGTCCTATTCCAGGACTCGTCAGTAATGCCCACCAACAGGGTTTTGAAATAACATGTACATATTTCCGTTGTTAAATAATGTAGAAAACAAGAGGAATATATATTGACACTTGAGTGAATGAACACGTTAATCGATGAGCACGTAAGAAGACAGACAGATAGGTGGATAGGACAATGAAGGACTGCCTAACGATCACATGGTTGCTGCGAAAGCCGATGGAATAGGTGAATAAGTGTTGAACAAAGGTTATGTGAATATATATTTCAAACACAATTGTGAACAGATTCAGTTATGCTGTTCTCTCTCTGCATATTTTTTGGAAGCTGGGTTTTTGGCTTGTTCGTTGTGAGAGTTTCTTGTTGTTTAGCTCTTTTTTGGTCATTTTATTAATTTCAGTAAGCTTCTTTTGTTTCCTGATCAGTCCTCCTTCTGTATTATTTGTTCTGAGTCTGGCATTTATATTAACCATTAGAATTTTAATGACGTCTTCAGGAATCTTTTCCACTGCTGCTTACAGTTGTCTGCGGAAATCTTCCTTCATCTCTCTATCTGTGTTTTCTGTACATACGCAGTACTACACAATTGAAGTTCTTCTTCATTTTGATTTGAACCTCAATATCATTATCATGGAGGATGAGATTGGCTACCACTGCATGAAAGCCTTCGGTGAATGTGGTAACAATGGTGATAGCTACACTGTCTCGGTGCGCTCATGGTTGTCATCTGAGTGATTGAAGTAGATTTCTGACTCTCTAGTTAATAATTCTGACAGTCCATTTCCATCCTGTCTGGTCCCACAGATTCCTAAGACTTATGTACCATATTTTCTTATTTCTTTGGTGATCTAGGCAGCCTTGCCAGTCCAAGTAAAACATCGTGCAGACTTTCCATGTTCCCACAGCTAATTTTGCCTTCATTGAATGAAGACACGCCGATCAACTGGTTTTCTGAAAGCTTTTGTAGTGGCTTGGGTCTTGGAAGAGAAGGCGCCAGTTCATTTTCATTCACTAGTGTCATCAATACTCAAATAAAAAATTTCTTGATTCCAGATAGTTGGAAACATTGGTTTGGGACGTTATCACATATGGCTGAGAATCGTGATCCATGGTGAATGTGCTGCAATTCCTTCTCTAAGAGTAACATGAGGTGATGAACCCCTAATGAAATACTTTTAGGTCGTACGCCTTCCTGTTCTTATGATCTGCTGGCTCAATCATTCTACTTCTTTGCCATCTATCATGTTTTGTTGTTTTATGTGTGGCACCTGTCTTCATACCCGTATTATACCAAGTTTATGGTTAAAAAAATCAATAAATATGGTGAATATACAGAAATGCATTCAACTATGATCACCAATTTACTCAATTTTGCTTGTAATATCATTGAAGAGTGAATATCTACAAAAGTAACTACTAGAATACAGTAAATTCACTTTGTCATTACTCACTGATTTCGTGAAATGCCATACGTTTTCCTATCGAAAGCAATTTGACATTTTTTTAAACTAAGATAATTTATTTACAAATATTGGACTTCCAATGAAAGCTGGGGAGCAACTGGAAAGCTGTTTTCTGTCAATTCCTAATAGTCTCAGTTATGCGCAACCACAACCCCTCCCTCGGGGGTCAAACCCAGGATCTTTAGGTGTTGTAAATATATCAGCGGTGTGCCACTTTTGACACACTTGAGAAAGCCGAATCAGTTCACACCACCCAATTTCCGCCTAGCTATTTCTGTTCAAGGTTGATGGACCCATTCTCAAACGAGCGAAACGGACGTCCCGTAGTTAGATCACTCCGATCTGGCTAATATCACTAATTCCATGAGAAATAAAGATTGTTTGATACTGTTTGACTGGTGTATGACCGGTGGAAGTTTGGGAATTCATACAAAAGATAACATCGATGAGCTGTATGAGTTCAAACCTGACTACTCATGTATTGGTTGTAAGAGTACTCAACGAACCATGACACTATCTCTGGAAGACTCACAAATAAGATGGTTATGGGATGTTGTGTGGACGAAGAAGAATATGATGTGATCGGATGTACCTGTGGATGGAATGTGCGTCATTTTTCACTCATTCTCATGGCATGACTTTCGCATGAATTGAGTTACCGAATTTTTGAAGATAATTGTTGTCTGAGTTCATGATACGGTAGTTCAGGGAATATGATGGGTAAGAATTTCTCAAATTTCAGAATGTTCAGAGGCGATAAATCATACATTTACAAAATGATCCAGGCTTGGTAAAATCAGAAAGGACTATCAGTGGAGTCTGCTTATCAGATGGATGATGATGACAAGGATTAAAATTAATTGTGTCCCTGAAAGTACTGACGTACTTGATAGGAATATAAATCAGATAGATGTAATCTTGTCAGCCTTTGATATCATCCTGGATCTGTTGAAAGAATAGTTATTTAACTTCGATAAGTTACCTTCGAAATACTAGTGGTTCACGTGGAGATTGGAGCTATATATTACTTCTGAGGTGAAGGATGATAAACATCGTCTCCTTTATTTGTCGCATTACTGTGAAGGTATGGCGAGAGAGTTAATGAAGAATGCATCACACGTACAAATGTGCCGGTTGTCTCAAAACACAAGATGCACTGGAACGTCTTTTCAGAAGTAATCATGAAGTGAGCAAGGTTCTTTTTGTGAATGTCATCTCGCGTTAGTTACAGGATGTACATTTCCATGAATAATCATATGTAAATTTCTGTGATAGATAACTTGAAGGGTATTGACATAACTTAACGAGGAACTCAATTTAACTACTATGACTGCGTAATCCCTCTAATCTGAAACGCAGAAACTTCTATTGTGGATGGTAACACCTATTGATTCCTTGTATTCAGACTAAAATACGTGGATTTTTGTCAGTACACTGAGTGGCATGGCTCATGATCCTTTAATAATGCCCGAAATGTATCTACTCATTCAATGTTATCTTGTAGATTCTCAAAAATCTTACTAATATTCATCAAACTGTTCTATAACGCATAGACTTTCTTCTGATATTTCTAAAGTACAGCAACTCAAACTGGTGCCTTCTAGCGAGAAGTTCTGCTCTGACGGTTAACTGCAGATTAATACATAAGCTAGTGACAAGAAAACTTTCATTGTTAAAAATTCCTTGAGATTTTCAAGAAGGTTTTGACCTTAGGCATGATCAGCTGTTATCTAAAATAACGACAGTTGAGACAATACGACTGACTTTTAGTCTTTCCGTAACTTTTTAAATAAACGCTACATATGGAATGTAGATTGTACTGTTAACAAAAGGAAAAGGTGGTTCATGAAAATCTCCTCCTTCCGAAACATGCTTTTGTATTCGTTTGGATCCTGAGTGGGACATAGGATGACTTCAAGCCAGAGCTTTAATGTTCCACTTATGTTGTTCCTTTTTACAGGGTGAGGTTGCTAGCCTCATATTGGCCCAATCTTCCCTCTTTACTGAGTGTATTACTGGTTAATGGAAGTTCAAGCGCTTAAATACAGGAATATTCTTAATTAGAGTAACAGATTCAGAATGTATGAACATATATAAATATGTATATAAAGAATATCTGAAATTAGATGGCTGGAGGCAATCGGCAGTAAGCCTTGCTCGACCTACGTTTCATGACCGTTGCCACTCGTCAACAAGGTTGTAAATACACCTTCTTGACAAGTGGCAACAATCATGAAGCCTAAGTTGAGCAAAACTACCTTCTGATTGCCTCCAACTATCTAATATCAACAAGTAACTTGAAAATCTCCATTCAGTCATATAAAAGAAAAGAAGGCGTTCAGCGAAGAGACTCTTTTCGGCGAATTCATTCACTTAGCTGTACAATCGCATATTTATACAATTTTTTTTGTGTGTGTGTACATTAGATTTATAAAGTTTAGATAATTATGTAATATAAGTAATTTTTGGCTTGGAAACAAACGTTAAGATGGAAAATAAAATAGAATTGATTAAGTGAGTAGAATTCAGATGAGGTCAGGTTGGAAACAGTGTTAATGAGTGGTGTTTAAAATCAAGTAAGGGTGGGGTTAGAGAATAATACAGTTGAAAATAAGTAAGTTAATCGGATGACGTAACTCAGTTGACTAGAAATTGGACGTGGGTCAAGTTAGTAACATTGTTAATGAGGGTAGAGATTACAAAAGGGTGGGGTAGAGAATAATATAATTGAAGATGTGAAATAATAAAATGCAAGAGACAAAATAATGAAATTAGTAAGACTGAAATTAAGAAAGATTACGTCCATTGTAGATTTAATGAATGAACGAATTTCTTTTGTATGCAAAGTTCAGGATTTAGCAGATGAATATCAACAACTCAAAGTGCATCGTGATGTCAAGACATCTAAAATGGCGACTACATTGCAAACTTGACTGACAAAATTCAGTCTGCAGCAAACAAATAACTAAAATAGACGTTACACTAGTTACTAACTAGTGTTCACTCAAAGTATAAAGTATATTTCAAACCTGTGAGTTTGAAAAGAAAGAAAAAGAAAAACGAATGAATATGAATCACATAGCAAATTATTACGAGTCGTAAAAACGATTGAAGGGATTGAACAGACCGCCTTTCGCTTAGATACTTTGTACCACTTGGCCTTACATGATATATGACTTTGATAAACTTCTCTATTGATGTAGGATTATGTATAAGAACGAGATGCTCAAGAACTGCATTGTTGGTTTTGTTACTAATTTCTCCTTCAAATAGACACAGTGAGGGATCTTCTTGTGAAGGTGTAGACAGTATCCTACTGATGTGGCCTATGTTCATAACTCCACAAAAACAAGTTAATTGTTATGCGCATATGGATGTTACCAACTTTCTCTAACGCTTCGGCGAATAACACGTTGTGTGCAGGAGGTGAGACGTAGACATGCCGATAAGAATGTTTTTCAAATTGTTGTCGATAATCTACTTCGAAGAATTTCAACTGTTGTGTCTCCTTCAAATTTCAGGTTGACAACTAATTTCTTTGGATGGTACTTCTGTCTTTTACCAGCTGTCAAGCAAATATACGTTTCATGTGTGTTGCTGATGACTTCCGGTGGATAACAATTCAGAATTAGAGTGTTTCGGAAAGACTCTAGTTTTTAATTTAATATTATCTTTCGTGGATGTCCAATAAATTTTGTTGAAAAGGGATTTGATGAAGTTTCTTTCAAATTTTAACGGACCAAGGCTGTAGGATTTAGTCAGCTGCCTATTGCACTTTAGTTCATGGTGAATTGATCTCTTGATTGATCTGTCAGTTCCCCTCAGAAGGTGGACATCTAAGAAGAGGAGTCTTCCTTCAGATTAAAATTCTCGAATTAAATCAGTTTATCTATAAGTATTATTCAATACTTCAAGGATTTTATTTAGATCAACATTTTCGTCGGCAATGATGAAAGTATCATGTATGCATCGCTTCTAAACACTTATAACAAGTTATTGTTTACAAATCGTCCATAATTTAGTGACAGTGTTTATGTTTAAATTAACACATAAAACGGAAGGTGATGCGACTTAGTATTTTACTTGAATAATAATTCTCTTGTCCACACCGATTTAAATACGAAGTCACATCATCCTGGAGAGTATAAAGGATGCACCGAATACAGAAGTCCGCCAGCCCGGAACAATCTGGATTCAGGACAGGCAAATCATGTGCTGATCAAATTATGACTCTACGCATCTTCATTGAACAAAGCATAGAATGGCAGTGGTAACCTCTCTCCACCTCAACTTCGTCGACTTCAAAAAGGCCTTCTACAGCGTAGTCAGAAAATTAATTTGGAAACTACTTCTTTACTGCAGCGTACCTCAAGGCTTCGCTAAACTCATTCAACAGCTGGCTTTATGACAATTCCACGTGTCAAGTGATCCACAACGGAAAACTCAGAGAGGCGTTCGAAGTTAATTCAGGAGTAAGACAGGGCTGGCTGCCTATTGTCACCCACGATGATATTCTTAATTGTGGTGGACCGGATTGTGCGTGAGACTGTGGGGATAGAGACGTCAGGAATACACTGGACCACCGATAAGAAGATGCTAGAAGATCTGGATTTTGCAGATGACATATGTCTGTGCTCTGGTGGCACAGTGGTTAGGATTCTCGCCGACCATAAACATGGTCCGGGGTTCGATCCCCTGCTAACGCACACATGATATCTATGGTCGGCCTGCAAAATTTGGCTACCGATATCATATGCTGGGAATTCCATACCTGTACCGAAAAATACGGTGTGGAATCAAGCTGTCGTCAAAAAATAATAATAATGTCACACAAACTCAAAGAATTGCAAGCGAAAACCAATAAACTCGCTGAAGACGCAGGCAGCGAATACAGTACTGCAGGTGAACATAGAGAAAACGGAAGTGATGAGAATAACCAATCAACACCAACAGCAACAACAACCAGCACCAATCATCATCAATGGGAGAGATTTAACAGAGGTTGCCTCCTTCACTTATCTGGTTAGGAAGCATCGTTTCAACTACAGGCAGAACGGACGGAGATGTTAAAGTCAGGGTTGGAAAGGTAAGATACACCTTCATCAACCTGAAACCAGTTTGGAAATCTTCTGCACTCAGCATAAGGAACAAGATTTGCATTTTCAACACCAATGTCAATTCGGTAGTTCTATACGGGTCAGAAACTTGGCGTGTCACGAAAAGGATTTCCAGTCGGCTCCATACTGGAGATCAAATAGCTTGCCAGAAAGAATAAGCAACAAGAAACCATGTGAACAAACCAATCAAGAGCCGATCGCCCAACGAGTATGTAGGAGAAAGTGGAGATGGATCAGGCATACATTGAGGAGGCTATCGGATGACATCGTACGCCAGACCATCGCTCGAGTGTGATCCCAGTGGGAAGCGACGAGTGGGTGGTCGGTAGGGGTTGACATGGAGGAGATCATGTGAGGAAGAGTTGAGAGAGTTCGTTCAATCATGGGCTCAGCTGAAGAGGATGGCAGAAAACAGAACAAAGTTGAGACGTGTTGTTGAAGCCCTATGTTCCACTCGGAACGCGAGGAAATGATGATAAAAATAATAATAAATAATAAAACTGACGAAAGATCTGGTCCCAACCTCATATGAAAATGCAGACCTTTTCAAATCAATCGTTTTAATTTTGCTGTCTCGATTACATCAACAGAAAATCGAGCTTTCATAATGTAGTTTCCAAAGAACATCGAAAGCAGCTGAAAGAAATGAAGGATAATGAAAACTTGATCATCACACGACCAGATAAAGGCTCCGGTATCGTCTTGATGAACAAATCAGACTACTTAAGCAAACTCTCGGTGATACTACCTGATGATAAAAAGTTTCAAAAACAGTCTCAACAGATCTTCACCAACGTTCCATTGACAGAAACCGTATGTTTACTTTGTGACTACATTCAATCCAATAGCATCGATGTCGGTATACCGATACATTACCTGAAAGAACTGTTACTACGATGCACCTTCAGTGTATACATTAGTTTCAACAATGAAATATACAGGCAAGTAGATGGAGTAGCAATGGGTACTTACCTAGGACCCTTCCTGGCCGACTGCTTTATGGCTAGCCTAGAAAACAACTCCTTATCATCAACTATCGACAACCTCCATCTCTACAAGAGATACATCGATGATACTTTCATCATTTGTGATGAGAACCTGGACCTTGAAAACTTACTTCAAACATTCAGCAATGCCCACCAAAACATCGACTTTACACTTGAGGCTAAAATCGACGGAATGTTCCACTTCCTTGACGTCCATCTGACAAGAAATGACAACAACTCTCTGAAAAGGTTCATTTACAAAAAGCCTACATGGAATGGACAATTCATCTACTTTCAAAGCTTCGTTCCCCTATGCAGAAAGGGGAACCTGATATACATTCTTTCCTTGAGGATTCGGAAGATATGCAGCGAGGACGTGATTGACGAAGAAGTGAGTCATCTCTGAAGAACCCTGATGGAAAACGGTTTTCCACCCAGGTTCCTAGACAAGAATCTCAAATCAAAGAAGACTTCCAAACAAGTCCATTCCGTTCCAAAGAAAATACTTCTGCTTAATCTAGAATTCAAAGGTGACATTTAAACAGAAATCCTTCGTAAACACCCCTCCAAATCTCTGAGGAAGACACAATTCGCCGCAAGCCTACGACTGACATTTTCCTGCAAAAAAACTGTTCAGCCAGAACGCGAAAGACAAGCTGTCGTATTGGGCCACTTCAAAGTGAATATACCAGTTTACTTTCTCGTGCAGAGCTGCGTACATTGGTCATACCATGTGCCAACTTGAAAAACGCGCTCGTGAACACTATCCAGTATGGCCAGTAAAAGGAGACCAAAAACGGGTATATAGTTTGGTGACAGAACATCTGGTCAACTCAGGACATTCAGCGCCTTTCGAAAAATCCTTCAAAGTAATATACAACATTCAATCAAACCTATCAAAGGGAGTGAAATCAAGACATTTGGGCATAGCTGAGGCGTTAGCCATCCAAAAACTCAAACCCACGCTTTGTATCCAAAAGAAATACGTCCAACCCTGTCCCTGCCATGGCCATCATAAACGGGTAATTTTTTTAGTAATAACCATCCCATTGCCTTTCTTATCCAAACCTCCTGTTTATTCATTTTATTTTTTAGTTTTTCTTAACCCCTGTTTACACTACCATATTTTCATATCCTAACTTCCTGTCTGTTTTGCTATTTTATTATTTCTACATATTTAATCCCTGATTGCATAAACAATTATTTGCCAAATTAGTTATGATCCCATTGGATTTTTTATCCAAACATCCTGTCTATTGTTGTTATGTCTACATTTCTAACTCCTAATTGCACAATATGACAATCTTCTCAGTAATTATGATGCTACTTTATCTGAGCTTTATTCGTCCCCCTGTTTATCATGGCATTTCAATTCCTAATTGTAATTCTATTAATCTGACCCTTGACCAAGAATTATTCTGGAACTTTCCTACCCATTTATTATAAATACACTAATGTACAGCCTAGTTGATGATATCGTCAAGTGTTTATACCAAGCCATTTGACCAATGTCAATTTCAATGACAAACTGACATCAGTTAGGGAACCAGTGATGGCTATTTAGTAGTGGACAGTTGTTTCGCCTTAGTCTCAGTCCACTGAACAGTACTCATTCATGAACCAAATTTGAGATCAGATTCAGGAACTTTTGTGAAAGGATTCGATAATATAAATATTGGAATGAAATTCGATAATTGGGACATGGATTCTAACTTCTATCATTTCGTGAAACAACTTGACACCTAACTACTAAACGGACACCATTACTCACAACTTCTTACTGGAACTTTGGTCAACCATATCCTTAATTAATTAATCCCTAGTCAACATAACACTGATTTTCGAGTGTTGATTCCCCAACAATTTAATTGATCTGAGATTAAATCACCAGTGGTGCACTTGTGCAGTGTATCACGAATTGGCAAATATTAAGATTCACTCATACACAAATCAATGAATCTCCTCTGAATAGTTGAGTGGTCTGAGGTTTAACCCATGGTATGGCCAAACAGAATATGCTGCCTAACAGTCTCAAACTAGAATCCCGGTGGGTGCGTACTGATGAAGAGTCCCAAACTAGGAGGAAACGGCTGTCCAGTACTCCCAGGTTTTCCAATGGTTCTCTAACTAATGTCAGCTCATGATGAAATCCTGTAACAAATACCTGTTAATTATTTCATCATGAGCCAACATTGGAGATCGAAAAACTATATGTAGTACAGTCACAGAACATCTTCGCAATTTATGAAATTCAACACCATTCGAAAAATCCTTCAAAATAATATACTAGATTCGATCAAAACTATCAAAGGGAGTGAAATTAAGACATCTGGATATAGTCGAGACACTAGCCATCCAAAAGCTCAAACCCACGCTTTGTATCCAAAAGAAATACCTCCAAACCCTGTCCCTACCATGGCCATCATAAACAGGTAATTCTTTTAGTAATAACCATCCCATTGCCTTTCTTATACAAACTTCCTGTTTATTCATGTTATTTTTAAGTTTTTCTTAACCCCTATTTACACTACCATATTTTCATATCCCAACTTCCTGTCTGTTTTGCTATTTTATTATTTCTACATATTTAATCCCTGATTGCATAAACAATTATTCCTTACATTAGTTATGATCCCACTAGATTTTTCATCCAAACATCCTGTCTATTTTTGTTATTCTTACACAATATGTCAATCTCCTCAGTAATTATGATGTTACTTTGTTTGAGTTTTACCTGTCCCCCTGTTTGTTATGGTATTTTAATTCCTAATTGTAATTTTATTAATTTGACCCTTAACCGGAAATTATTCTGGAACTTTCCCATCCATTTGTTATAAATACACGAATATACAACCTAGTTAATGGCTTCATCGAAAAGCGAATTTTCTTCGCCGCAACCGTCTTTTTAAAAATGAAGGTATTCAAATATATTTTGTATCTGTGGAACTCATGAATGTGGTTGAATTGAACTGCTAAACGGATGGGATTGACAAAACAAAACAATATGAAGGCTGGTTCAATGTTCACTTTTCAGTATAAATATATATATTTATTCACTAACTCTATTACTAGATATGACCTAATCAAAAAATATCTCAAAATTTGGGAATACATATTCAGTTACTAGTCCGAAACAAATCAAGTCTTTGTGAAACAACATTTGAAAATTCCTCTCATTCTCATCAGTGATTGATTACAGGATAACCTTTATTTTAGGTTCTGATGAGAAATTTCTGTCGGCTAGGAGCATTAATTCGGCTGTCATAAACGATGCTCACCAACGGCATTGACTAAAAGTGGTTGTATATATCGTGAATATATTAAATATTCCCATAGTAAAATTCAGAACAACACATTTAAGCGAACAATATTGTTTTCAATTAGATCTCATCAGGCTTAACTGTAATATATATAAGTTTACAAATAAAAATTCAAATATAAACCAATCATGGTGTTTTGTCTATAGGATAATAAGATGGTGAATATAAACTATGCAATTAGTCATAATAGTAGTAATGATAATAGTAATAATAAAAATGGTCTTATCAATAATAAGGATGAAAAAGTGAGGCAATCTGTGATAACACGAATAATGAAAAACAGCATGATTAAACAAACAACTGTTCAGGTGGAAGTAGTCTATATAGGCTAGTAAAAACAAATGAACCGATTAAGTAATGTTAGATTGTAAGGGAAGGAAATGAAACACGTTTTTAATGAAGATGTGATAAGATTAAGGGATGATAAGAGAGGGGATGAAAATATAAACAAGGGCTGGTATAGAAGTCATCAGTTGGTCATGTCTTAATAGGCCAAGGGAGAGATAATGGATGTACGAACTTATTTTGACTGCATAGTTTAGGTTTAATAGTTCGAATGCCTATCGCCTCAGCTGTGTGCAGTAAACGAATTCGAAGTCTATTGGAAAGATTCGGTGGGATACGATGAATCACTTTGAAGGCTCTCGTTTTCTCCACCACGTGACCACTATCAATTAAGTGTAACAAAATTGAGCTACGGACTGTTTCGGTCTGTCCTTTGCCAAACCACGATGGGAGGTGTTCACTAACACTTTAGCTAAGCTGTCTAGTAGTACTCTCAACATAACTGTTACCGCAGGTGCAGTTGAACTGATAAATGCACATAGATGTGGCAAAACTATCCAGCTTATCCTTCGTTTGCGTCCCAATCATTCGTTGGCTAGAGAATGACAAACATAGGTGTGCTGCGTAAAATGTTCTTCATATACTCCTTGAAAGTCTTGAAAGTCACCATCTTATTATCCTATAGATAAAACACCATGATTGGCTTATATTTGAATTTTTATTTGTAAACTTATGTATATTAGAGTTAAGCCTGATGAGATCTAATTGAAACCACAATATCGTGAATAGACAGAAATTGGAATCAGCAGGTTAATAAAATTCAAACTGAATCGGTAAATGTTCAACATAATAATCATCTCTCAACCTGAAGGTTTAATGATAATAATAATAATAATAACGATTTGTTTTATTGCGAAACAGCATTCATGATACAGTATAGAGTTCTCAGCATTTGTTACAGTAGTGCACCTAATTTACTCAAAAAATAAAACATTCTATTGTATCAGTAACCAGAAGTGTTAATGGCGACAATTTTTTAGCGTCAACAGCAACAATTAAGTCAAAAATGTACAAAAGGTATCAAGTACATATAATAATAATAATAACATTAATAACTGAAATTATAAGATAATAGAAATGGTGTCACTATAAATTACAAATAGGAGATAAAAAATGGCCATTATTTTGTTACTTACAAAGTGAGTTATACGTTTCATGTTTGATACTTTCTCTATCGTACAAAACTCGGGTATCGTTAAGTTTTTGGTACCTGATTGTACGAATGTATATAATGATATAATGATTTCTAGTCCTACTTAATGAGATGCAAGGCAGAGAGAGTTGTGAATAAAAAGGTTGCTAAGAGTCAGACAATATGGATTTCAGCTCATGATGAAATCCTCCATGGAATCAAACAAAATCCCTATGAAACCAATGCTTGAAAATTAATCTGATGCTCACTAGCGACTGGCCCTATTCAAGCAGTGACATGGGGTTCTAGTGGGTACAGCAGGTTGAAGATGAGGCAGTAACTCATCGAAGAAGACATTGCGAAATGGTCGCGATACGTTGTGAATTGGCCTAAGTTAGAATTCATGAACTGGCCATTGGATCGGGTTCCAGTGGCTGGATGATATACGAGCTCGCCTTGTAAACAGAAGGTTCTGAGTTTCAGCCCCGGTGGGCGCGTACTGATGAAGAGTTCCAAACAAGGCTGACAAAACAGCCAGCTTCCCAGTACTCCACTTGTGGTTTTCTAGTGGTTCTCTAACTGATATCAGCTCATGATGAAATCCTCCATCCAATCAAACAAAGTCCCTACAAAACCAACACTAGAAAATATGCATTTAGACCACTTCTCGCATGAGTTCAGATGTCTATCGACTACAACAGTAACAAGCTGACTTAGCGGTACACCACTTACCATACTGACAACTCTTAATACCCTTCACAATGTCTTATAGTCCTTTTTGAGTAGTTCAGGAAAGACTATAGAATGGACAGTAAAGAACAATAGGTAAGATACAAGAAGTAACAAACTGTAAATATGGAGGTTGAGTTATACCAACCTGATTATCTTAACTTCTTAATGTAAAAGATAAGATGGAACACTTTCTTAGAAATTGACAATATAAGGCATGACCAAGAAAGGTCAGAGGAAACAACTATTTCAAGGTGTTTTACGCTTGACTAAGTTTTTATATCAGTGCTTTCTATGCTAAAAGCATCATATGAACGCATCAGTTCGTGTAGATTAGGTCCATACTTGAAGGTAAAGCTGTCTGTCACTTAGAGGGATCTAACATATGATGGTTTAACTTGGACCACTGGCTGACATCTGACAAAAAGCTATTCAGTTTGGAATAGTCAGATCAGGATGTAACTGGCAACGAGAAAGTCATATCATCAGAGACTTTATTGATGTAGATATCGTTCAAAAGAGGAAAGAAAAAAGAAGAGAAGAGAGAACAGCAACTTGAGGAACTTGAGCTTCAGAAAGCAAGGTGGAGGAGGATTTGCCTCTATATACAATATATAGCTTTCTGCTAGAGAAATAAGAATGCAATCAATTACTAGCCCAAGATTCGGGTTGTGTCAAGAAAAGTTTATTTAGCAGTAGATATCTCAATAAACAGTCCAAAGCGAATGCATAGTCAACGGGGTACGTCCATTATATTTAGCTCCTTTGTCTAAACAGGAAACAATGTTATGATTTAAGGCAGTAGCAGCATCTAAAGTACATCTGTTCCATTTATTTGAGAACTGTTTCGGGTCATTAAACATTTTCAAGGAAGAAGAAGCACGGGCACAATGTGCAATAACAATAAAACGACAAGAAAAGTAGAAAGCCTAACCTGACAAAACCAGATATAGAAGCCCCAAAACACCTTAAGAATAACAAGGATATAGCAATTACAAAGTCGGACAAAGGAAATGCAACAGTAATATTAGACAAATCAAACTATTTCGACAAGGTGAATACTCACATACAAACAGGACCACATGAAGAAATTAATCAATCAATAGACACTGTTATGTTTAAGGTTAAGAAATCCATAGTGGATATTATACGCCGAATGAAGCCATTTCTAGGTGTGTCTAAATGGTTTAATTTAATGCCCAAAACTAATAACCCCAACAGAGTGTATGGAGTTTTTAAAGTTCTTAAGTCAGGATACCCTATTAGACCCAGGGTTGATTTTAGAAATCCACCTACGTATGAATTGTCTAAATATTTAGCCATGGTATTAAATCTGCTTAGAAGACACTCAAAAATCTAGACTAACAAATTCTAATGAACTAAAACATAGACTAGATAATTTAAAATTATATAGTGAGGAAAAAATGGTTAGTTTTAACACTATCAGTTTATATACACGTATACCAATAAATATGGCTATAAAGGCAGTCAGAAACGAACTCATTTCTGACCAAGAACTCGAATTTAGGACGAAAGTGCCACTTGAGGACATAATGCTGGGAGTGCAGCTATACCTGACTTCCACAGTATTTAAATTCCAGGGGAAAATATACAAACAAATTGAGGGAGTTGCATTGGGTAAACAATATCCCTGATTGTAGCGAATATATTCATGGATAGGTGGGAAACATGGCGATTGAAACGTTCAGCCACACACCTAGAGTATGCTGGAGGTATGTAGATGACACATTCACTGTACTTAGAACACAGCATATAGATAGATTTTTCGAACACATCAACTCGAAGGTGGAGGCAGTTCAATTCACTTATTAATTGGGAAGTCAGGAAGGGGAACTTCCAGTGTTAGATTGTAGCGTAAAAAGGAAAGAAGATGGGAAGTTAGACACTAGTGTTTACAGGAAACCCACACATTCAAACAGATATTTGGACTTCCGATCATCCAATCCTATGTCAGTAAAAATAGGATTGGTGAAATGTTTAAGTGACAGAGCACAAAAACTAACTAGTACGAAGGAAAATCTAAGACAGGAAGTAAGACATATAAGAGAAGCATTGAAACTTAATAATTACCTTGGAAAATAAGTTAGAAAGTATGTAGGAAAATTTAAAATAAAATAAATAATGATAGTAGTGATAGTGATGGCAATAATAATAATAGCGACATACATGCCAAAAATGCACAAGACAACACCAACAATAAGGAATCTCAACCATCAGAAGTAATTCCATACAAGGAAGGAACCTCGGATGCCACTTTATGGAGAACTCTAAACAATGCAGGCAGGAATAAAAGTAGTTGGCATTCAATTACCCACAAACACAATTAGAAAAAAGCTTTGTCGGTTAGCGGATCAATCCTGTGGAGCCAATTAAACAAAACAATTTAGTTTATCTAACACTCTGCTGGAATAGTTGTCAGGTCAAATACATAGGTGAAAGTAGTAGAACGATGTCAGTCGGTCAGACTAGCGGAGCACAAAATCCTAGCAGAAAAATCCAGATTGGTTGACCCGAATAAGATAAGAAATCCGGAGAGTAGTTCAGCTGTAGCACTCACTACATGCAGTTACACACAACCATACAACAGAATGGGATAAGATGACAGTTTTAAAATCTAATGTCACAGTGTAGAAGGGGAGACTGATAACAGAAGCTTTGTTTATCGAATCAACTGAAGAGAATACGTGTAATAGGAATGGTTCAACACCTGTCCCAGACATCTGGAAAATTCTACTACCCCTAAGACAAATAGGAGATGACAAAGAAAACTGTAAAACTCAAGTTTCGAAGTCATGTGGTTATAATTGATATGATTATGAACAATAAATTTTGTTCGAAACGTCATCCAGTAAATAATACTGTTTCACTGTGTGATACATCTAATAAACAAACTGATATGATATGATAATTTAAGTAGGTGTAAATTTAACGTCCCCATCCAACCCATCCTGTAAAAATAAACACTGCTACAGAAACTTCAAGACTCTAGCTTGAAGCCCTATGTTCCACTGGGAACGTGAAGGAATAAAAAAAATTTAACGTCCATACCCTAACATCATTTAGGTACCGCGATAATTTTAATGTCTTTTCATGCTGCCGGTACAACATTACTGGGAAAAGAAGCACTGGAAATGTTCTTAAGAGAACAACATAAAATATCAGCACATCCTTTCAGGAAATGAGCTAGTACACCATTATGACGAAGGCTTTGCGAAGGGTTTAGAGATTTGAGACATTTGAGAACATCAACAGTGTTAAAACCATGAAGGTCACTAACCTTATTATTTGTAACAGTGGAAGTGATAACATCAGCTGGAGAGAATATCTACATCAGAAGAGGGAACAGTAATATCGGTAAAAAGCCTTCACATGTGAGAGGAGGTTATTCGTGATAAAAAATCTTTGGTTATATACATTGTAGTCAGACATTCTGCTGCAGATTCTATCAAAGTTTTTATCCTTTTGAGACCAGATTTATCTTTAGCTATGTATAACTGTTCTTTATCTCTACGTAGTGTTTTGAGATGAGGAGATAAGAATCACTCAATTCTTTTAAATAGTTTGATTGGTTGGAGGATTCCAACATGAGCTGACATCAGCCAGAGAACCACTAGGAAACCTGGGAGTATTGGACAGCTCTTTCATCCCACTTTGGGACTCTTCAGCAGTACACTTTTTCGGGCAATAGATATTGAGGATGAATTTAAGATAATCAGTTATGTACGTGATTATGTTAACTACTGAACATCCGGTGAATAGTTACTATCCTTCAACGTGCATCTAAGATTATATATATTGTTCTGTGAGTAACATCTGTGTTGAGTTTTCTTTGAAAGATGCTAGAAGACACGTGTATATGACCTAACATATATTTTAGGCAGCACTTGCATTGTAGCTCTTTTGTGTGCTTCATATATTCCATTATCATTTATGAACACTGTGCCAAGTGTTTTGTCAAGTCAAGTAGAGAAATTGACAATCTCCACATGACCCAGTGATTGAAGGAACCAGTAGTATCAGGAATTGAAGTCTCCAATCACTACTGAGACAAGACGAGCAGCAGCAAAGTTTGTGAATTCATCTGCAGAATGAGATAGATCCGAGAGGGAACAGCCAGTGTTTTAGATGACATTTGATTGTAATACAATCAATAGAGTCACTTGAGAACGTGAAACATACACTGTTTGAAATCGACCACTGGGAATGAATGGAAGTTACCGCTCTACCGCCTCATTTCTTCTTGGAACAAAATTGGTCTTATCTAAATAATGTGAAACCATTTAGAGATACTAACGTATCATCCATGTAGCATGATTATAAATGTGTTGTGATAGGCGTCATAGGATAAGAGAGACTGTGAACTCATAATCTTGTCACGAAGAGGATGGAAGTTGGTAATAACGCTAAAAGAAACAGTAGTGCTATGTATAGGTTTGCATTTTAATACACGTCACCAGCCTCCCTGACACTTTTTCTTAGCTTTTTTACAAAACTTGAAATGCATTTCGTCTTAAACATTTTAGAAATTCTCAACAGTAAATAATACTTTTTTCCAAGTATTGGTTTTCGTAGGGATTTTGTTTGATTGGTTGGAGGATTTCATCATGAGATGACATCAGTTAAAGAAGCATTGGAAAACCTGCAGAGAGTACTGGACAGTTGTTTCACCCTAGTACTGTTGAAGTATCCCAAACTGGGTCGAAACAGCTCTCCAGTATTTCTTGACTTTCAGTGTTTTTTTAATCGATGTTAATTCATGAGCTGACTTGATATACATTTTACTTAATCTCTTTACATTTATTATTAGGAATTTCTTAATAATCCAAAGACAAGTTAGGACTCAAAAAGATTAATGCTCAAATCAAATCTGAAATCAAAAATCTTAATGCTATCTATAATGATACACTTTTATCATGCAAATCTCCTATAAGCATGTGGAAACTTTTTAATGAAATTACTGGCAATAGTAAGCGTTGTAATGCTTTTCCCTCTTATGATGTTAATGCTCTTAATCAGTTTTTTATACGCTGTCCTTCTACTTTAACTACTTCTAATGTTACCTATCATTTAGTTGAAAACTTTCATGACTTTAATACTCTCGATGTTCTAAAATGTCTTAAAATGCTCAAGCCCTCACGTAGCCTTGGCCCTGATGGTATACCTGTATATGTTCTAAAACAATGTGCAGATGCGTTGTGTTCTCCACTAACCAACATCCTAAATGCTTCTTTCTCCAAAAATATCGTACCTGACGCATGGAAAGACATCAAAATTGTCCCTGTTCGTAAAACTGGAAACGGCAAGAACGTAAAGTTCAGACCCATTGCCATCAATTCCCCGTTTCTAAAGCTTATGGAAAAACTAATACTTCTTAAACTTGAACCCTCCCTTAAAAACTTCGAAGACCACAAACAATTTGCCTATAGACAGGGTAGGAGTACATTAGACGCTGCAGCTGTCTTACACAACAACATCGTCTCATCATTAGATAAAGGTGCCAACTACGTCCGCTGCACGTTTCTTGACTTCACTTCTGCTTTCGACTCTGTACCTAGATGTCTCCTGCTAAATAAGCTCTCTAAGACAAAAACTGAGTCCTGGGTCACTAACTGGCTGCATTCCTACTTCTCTAACAGAATGCAGTACACCGTATACAAAGGTAAATCATCCTCTGCCGTACTCACTGAAGCCGGTGTCCCCCAAGGTGCTGTACTCTCCCCACTTCTCTTTTCTTTCTTTCTACATGACTTACCATCTTCAAATGACATTAATTTTGTCAAATATACTGACGATCTGTCTGTATCTTTGCCTGTCAAATGTCAAAGCGACTGCCTTCTGTCAGAAGTCAGCCAGTGGTCCAAGGAAAATGGTCTTACCCTAAACTCCTCCAAATGCCAAACAGTCAATTTCACTTTGAGGCATAAATCCGACCTAAACAAACTGGTTGGCTCTCACGAGGTATGCAACATAGACGGCACTGAAATAGAAACTAAATCGGAAATTAAATACCTAGGTGTCATTCTATCCGCTGATCTCTCCTGGTCGTCTCATATCCTAGCAATTTCTAAGAAAATATTCCGTCTTACCTTCTACATTAAGAAGTTAAAACATTCTGGTATAACCCAACCCTTACTCCTACAATTCGTTAATTCTCGCATCCTGCCTATTATTCTCTATTGTTCCCCCTTAGTTTTTCCCGGGCTACTGAAGAAAGACTATACCTTATTACGTAGGATGTTAAAGGTTGTCAGCAGGGTAAACAACGTGCCACTTAACCAGCTTGTTAATATTCTGGTCGACAGGCACATGGACTCATGTGAAAAATGGGCCAAATCCATTTTATCTAACTCACACCACCCTCTTCACTCACAACTCTCCCCTTGCATCTCATCAGGTAAAACCAGAAGCCAATATAGAAAACTATATGCTCGCACCAGCAAGTACAAAAACTCAATCATACCCTACTTAGCTCGTGTTCTGTGTGATAAAGAAAGCATTAGGCGTGACACCTATAATTCATTAAATAGTCAGTAGTACAACTGGATCTCGTCTTTCCAACTCTCATCATTAATAGGTACAACATTTTCTTTCTTTCTTTTCCTTTTCTCTCTCTCTCTCTCTTTTTTTTCCGTTGTGCTGCTTTGTTTCTTTCTCTCGCTAACACCAGTAAATATGACAGCTCCCACTTTTCTGACAACTTCAAACACTGTTTCAGCTTTTCCCTTGCTACCGACATGCCAATGTGTTGCTGTAATAATGAACTGAGACTTCCTTACTCTATATAGAATTCTATTTATTGATAATGTACCAACGGGATGCAATACTGTAGTAAAAATGCTGAGAATTCCATTCTGTATCACATGTACTGTTTTGGAATAAAGCAAATTATTATTATTTTTTTAAAAATTATATAAAATGTACTAATCAATACAAGTGATAATGTTACTTCATTGTAAATCTATGAAAATTCATGACATAAAGGTTAAATTTGTCATTTATGTCAACATAGTTGAGAGGGTTTTGTTTCAAGCCTTGAAGTTTTTATCTACTTTACTTCAAATCAAATCAAAGTAATCCATTACTTTGAGCCTTCAATGTAGTTATACAATCAAACAGGTAAATATATATATATATATATATAAGTATATTTAAAGCATACAGCACTTCAGAAAAAGTGTAACGTTGCTCAGAGTAATGAAACAGATATTATGTGCCTTATACATTCTGTCCATTGTGTTTATCTATACCAACACACCAATTGGTAAGTCTCTGAAAGTGCTCTGTATTACAGTTTATAACATTTTTAAAAGCTACCGTTTACAGTAATCATAATATGGGCTTTATTTTACTTCAACACTATGGCGTACATGCCCAAGTCTTTACCAACCTCATTCAAGAGTTGGCTATATGACAGTGGCACGTGTCAGGTGACCCATAACAGAAAACTCAGAGAGGCGTTCGAAGTTAATTCAGGAGTAAGAGAGGGTTGGCTGCCTATTATCACTCACGATGATATTCCAAATTGCGGTGAACTAGATTGTGCGTGAGACTGTGCGTTGGGAGCGAGGAGACAGGACTACGCTGGACCACTGATAAGAAGACGCTAGAAGATCTGGATTTGGCAGATGATCTCAGTCTAATGTCACACAAACTCGAAGACTTACAGGCGAAAACCAACAAACTTGCCAAAGAGGCTGGCAGGCTATGAAGATAAGATTCAAGGTGAACACAGAGAAGATCGAAGTTATGAAGATAACCAACCAACTGCAACAGCAACAACAACCAGCACCAATCACTACCAAAGAGAAAGATTTTTTAGAGGTTATTTCCTTCACTTTTCTCACCAGGAAGCAGGATTTCAACCACAGGCAGGAGGAACGGAGGAAGATGTCAAAGCCAGTTAGAATCAGAAAGCAAGATACACCTTCATCAACCTGAAACCAGTTTGGAAATCTTCTGCTTCACTCAGCCAGCATGAAGAATGAAATTCGGATTTTCAACACAAATGTGAAGTCAGTCTGTTGGTTCTCCTATACGGGTCAGAAACTTGCACTAAGCGTGAGCCACGAAAAGGATCTTCAGCAGACTGTTGCAGACTTCTATCAACAGTTGCCTTCACTGGCTCTAAACTGAAGATCAAATGGCTAGCTGGCGAGAAAGAACAAGCAACAAGAAACTGTGGGAACAAACCAATCAAGAACCTATTGCTCCAAAAATATGTGGGAGAAAATAAAGATGGGTTGGGCGTACTTTGAAGAGGCCGTCGAATGACGTCACGCATCGAACCAGAGCTCGAGTGGGATTTCAATGGGAAACGACGAGTTGGTGGTCGTTGCGAGGGTGACATGGAGGAGATCGAGTGGGCAAGAGGAGGAGTAAGAGATGAGATAATATGGGCAGTTGTAAACCCAGATGAAGAGGACAGTAGAAAATAGAAGAAAGTGGAGATGTGTTGTTGAAGTCCTATGTTCCACTCGGAATCCAAGGGAATAATAATAATAATTCTCGGAATTAGGTCTGAACACAATTTAGAATTCTCAGAGTAAATTCATGCAAAATATTTACCCATTAAAGCATACAATATTCAAGTAAATATTCACCAACAGTATATCCTATGACACAACGTCATTGCTTCTGAAACAAGACTCCCTCCTCTCCAACATATTCTGCCTGCATTTTCTGTTTGAAGTGCACAAATTAGTAAGTCGGAAGTCGATTTAAAATGTGCACCAGTTCATGTTGTTGTGATCCAAAGACAATCATTGGGAGATTGAAACAAATCGCTAGAAGGAAGGGAGTACAGTGGACGGATTACGTTTGGTGGAAATTAATGTAGCCCAGTGGTTTAAGCAGGCCGCCATATATACCATAGCATATTCTGTTTTCTGATTCATTTGACTAATGCTCATCTGCTTCAAATCCTTTAAATCTTTACAGAACATTTTAGTGATCTCATACAAATGGGTACAACATTTGGTAATGTGGTATTGTATCTCCAAGTATGAGTATCATTCTATTATAATAAAGGTTTTTTGTATTTCCCAATGAATGAAAAACAAAATGATATTGTTTCTACTGACGTTTCGCTATTTAATGCTAATAGCTTTATCAAAGTATTATTAAACCGGAATTTACAAAATCTCAGTATATATATAACAAAGAGTTAGGGGGTGAGAAAATAGACTTAGGTCAAGTTAAAGGGACATATTGAAAGTAAAAATAGCAATGAAGATCACTAAACCAAATAACAAAGGTAATAGTATGTCTGTTATGATATCAAAATAAAGTTTACTAACTTGATCATCGTTCGTCTGTCTGGGGGCATTTTTAGTTGTCAAGTTGGTCAATTGGTAAAGATAACAAAACCATCATGTGTAGATAGTTGGATATGATAAGTGTATAAGATTATAAAAGCAGCGTGTGTTTACATGATGAAAGTGCTTATCACATTCGTGTTGGTTTTGTCACTTGATGGGGGGGAGGGAGGTGTTGTAACCAGGTCAGATTCTGTTTTAGTCCATCATTCCTATTCAAAAAATTTGGATTCCACTTGATATGAAGTGCTTCTGATATTAGACGTTCTTCGTGATCTCTGAAATCTTTCTCCTGGATTATTTCAACATTGTCAAAATCAATTTTGTGGCCTGATTCTATAGAATGTAGACCTATGGCTGATGATTTTTCAAGTCTTTGTAGTTCAACAGGATTTCTCGGTGGTCGAAGAGATGCTCTACGGTGTTCATTTCTTCTGATTTTGATTTCTCGAGATGTTTGTCCGATGTATATCGCATCACATTCCAAGCATTTTATTTTATAGACACAATTAGATAGAGAATCTTTAGGGATTTGGTCTTTTATATGGACAAGGTTGCTTTGAAGTGTGTCTGATGTTTTGAAGAAAACTCTAGTGTCGAACTGATTGAGTACTCTTCTGATATCGCCTGACGTCTCTGCTCTATATGGAATGACGACTGTTGATGTCCATGTTTTCGGAATGCGTTTTCGGCCATACTTGATGTCTGTGTTGATTTTGTTGATGAAGTTCCATGGGTAGTTGTTTTGCTTGAGAGTTTCAGTAATGTTTGATATTTCTTCTTCTTTTTCTTTCGCATGCGTTATCAGAGAGTGTGCTCGTCTAAGAAGACTTGAAACAACTGAAATCTTTGCGCTAATGAGGTGTGATGATTTGAAGTCTAAATATTTATTTGAGTGGGTTTTCTTCCTGAATATGGATATACTAAAATGTCCGTTTTCCCCTCTCTTAACTAGGCAGTCTAGAAATGGTAGTTCACCGACGTCTGATTATGCTTCTGAGGTGAATCGGGTTCTGGGAGATACACAGTTTATTTTCTCCATGAATGAATTGTTTAGATCTCGTTTTAGTACTACAAAAGTATCATCTACATATCTTAATCATATTTTAGGAGTGAGTATGCTTGAAAAGATGTTATTTTCGAATTTATTCATGAAAAGGTCGGCGACTATTGGGGAGACTGGTGAACCCATAGCAACATCATTTGTCTGTCTATATAAACTCCCTTTAAATGTAAAATAATTACTTTCTAGATAGAATTTCAAGCTCTTAATTATTTCACTGGTGTCCAGTGGACATCTTTGTGATAGCGTTGTATCTGATTCTAGAAGACTGGAAATGATATCAAAACTTTCGGTAATGGGGATGCTAGTATATAATGAGTTAATATCATAGCTTACCATAATGTCTTCTTTATCAATTTCTCAGTGTTCTATTTGGGATTTGAAATCATATGAATTTCTCACAGTATTTTGAGTGTCCTTTTGTAGTGGTTGTAGTATCGAGAGTAAGTATTAAGATAGGTTGTATGTCGGTGAATTGGTTCATTCTACTTAGAAGTAGACATATTTACTGAAGATAAGTTTTTGAACAAAGGCAACAGTTTTATCTAGACCACCTTCTCTGTAGCTAAGGATTCATTTGGATTAGTTTCAAGACAGAATGCGTCTGTTCTAATTAATGCCATCTTTCGCTAAGCGTATCATAGAGAATGACGTTTCATTAAGAAATATGTATATTAGTGATATGCAGTATGTGTAATCAGGGTAGAAAGGGTTTCAATGCATACCACTTGTAATGCTCAATGTCATGGGCTTACATCGCACAGATACTTTTGCTACAAAACCATCTTCTATAGTTTGGTTTGTAAGGGTTTGTTATGTTTTTACGAGTTGATCACGGACTGATATCAGTTAGAGAACCATTGAAAACCAGGGAGTACTGAACAGTTGCTGTTTCATCCTAGTTCTAGTGAGAAGTCGTGACCAGTGAGGTCCAATTAGATGTCACGTGTGTGGATGGATGTCCCATCAACGACAATAGTTGGGGTCGCGCTAAATCATGAATTGGTAGAAGTTAGAATTCATGGCTGGATGGTATACGAGCTTGCCTCGTAACCGGAAGGTCCTGGGTTCGAATCCTGGCAGTGGGTGCGTACTGCTGATGATTCCTAAACTAGGATGAAACAGCAACTGTCCAGAACTCTCTGGTTTTCAATGGTTCTATAACTGATATCAGTCCGTGATCAACTAGTAAAAACAAAATCATCTGGCTAAAAACGTATACGATAATATTTAGGAAATAAACACTCAAGAAATACTTCAGAAGGCATCAAAAACATTTTCAAATTATATTTCAGTTTTTGCTTTAAACTGATTTGATTGATTTTAAGTTAGATGAAGAAGAGACAAAAGCCAGAGAACCGTTGAAAGCCATGAATTGCTGGACAGTTGTTTTGGGCCAGTTTGGAGCTGCCTGATCATTACTAACCATCATGATCTTCAACCGTAGATCAGACCGAGAGTCTCCAGGTCATCGCCAGCCAATATCGTCTGTCTGTATCTCTCCATACACTGAAACTGGTGCACCCCACCAGTTATAACCTGCTGTTACCAGAATTCCAGACAATCTATCAGTGTTCGATTAATTTTCAGAGACTGAAAATGTATTAATGAAGAAAGCCTCGTGGTTTTACAAAAATTGACACCGTAATTCTTATTAACTTTTACCTGTTTTTCCTCCTGCTTTTTTCTCTTTTCCTAGATGCTCTTCAATGTAAAAAACTCAATGAATCGTGTAGTAAAACTGTATTCAGCAGGTGTTGTGATAATCTAGTCTGTAAAATGGGTGGAGTGAATAAATGCGTAAAGTGTCTGGATTTTGGTGACACTTGTATAAAAAGTAGCGAATGTTGTCATGGAAAGTGTAGACTGTTCGCTTGTAAAAATATAAAATAAACTGTCGGCTTTTTTACCTGGTTATGGTTTATAAATGAATAAAGATGAATTTATTAGTTCAGTTGTGTTGTTTGTTTTTCTCTTGAGAATTGAGAATTGTTCTCTCCAGTCTACTGATAGAACATACGTATCCTTTTTCTAGGGAACAGCCTTATCGATTCGAGTATGCAGATAATATTGTCCTCCTAGGTGAAAAAAAAGTGCGGAGTCTTCTGAACATCCTGAGGAGTAGTGATCTTCGAATATTCGGTGTGTGATTCACTCCTGTCAAGTGTAAAATGGTGCTGCATAACTGGACTGCGCTGACTCCTAGGTTAAAGACAGGCAGTGAAGTGGTAGAGCTTGTTGTCCACTTCAGTTATCTAGGAAGTTGCATCATCCCGAATGAAGCAATTTCTGATAAAACCTTAATACGGATAAACAGGTTAGTATGACACTTATTGACTTACGTCATCTGCAACGAGGACATGATAGCCAAATATCGATCAAACGACGTGTGTACTAAGGACCAGTTGACTCTGTCCTGCTTCATTTCTGCGAGACATGACCACTGAAACTGGAAGACATAAGAAGGCTAGTTGTCCTTGATCATAGATGCTTGTATTCTATCTCCCGTGTTAAGTGGTACAATATGCTGAACGATATTGAGATAAGGCGTGGAGTGTTAGGTAAGGAGTGTAAGTTAATCGATGAGGTTGTGAAGCTGTATCGGTTAATTTGGCTAGGACATGTGTTGCTCATGCCTCGTCGACTAATGTTGCCTGACATAGAATCAGGATAGGAGAAAGTTAGTGGTGATCAAATGAAGACACTGTATCAGTTCGCGAATTCTTTGACGGCTGGTTTTCTCTCGGAAGTTGTCAGCTATCTGGCTGGGGACCTCGGGATGACAAGAACCAGCCACTAAAGACTATTGGTGATATGGTTCAAAATCATTCTCAGTCTCCCAGATGCATTTACTTCTTTGTTATCTCCTAGATCCCTACATGTTTCTCTCCGTTGCTATTGCATCTCCCTCACATTTCTACTTATGTGTAGTTATTTTAAATTGCAGTTTTCCTCTCTTTTCTATACCTGGAGTGGGGGAAATGGACGAGTGGTAACTTAAACTGCCGCACGTCTTTTTAGAGTTCTACGCTGATAGTCTGTCAGTAGGCACGTCTTTTATCTCAAATTGTTACACAATTAAAAAGTTGTTTATTTTTGCATTCTGTTATGTAGCTGTCGAAAGTTAGGCTAACAAACAGCCAGTTATCTTGGTTACATGAAGTCGCACTTCAGGGTTACATACCACAGATATGAAAATATTATTACATAGTGTAAAAATTGGATTACCAAGGCTGATTTCATGTAATAAAACGTAGTTTTTGAACTCATAAAACACATGTAACACGCTCTTGAGTCTAAGACTTTTAACGAATGTTAGTACGTGATCCCAACTGGTTTTATATACTTGTTTTAAAAGAACTATTGAAAACATATTTATGCTATGCGGCTGATGACGTCTGACACCTTTTTCACAAAGTCATTTGATTAAAGGTGATTTCACTTGCTCTTGCAGCCACTTAACCGGTAAAAAATGATGCGTCCTTCCTATCATTCACAGCCAACGACATTTGTCTTATAGTGCATCATAGAATTGCTTCATAGATTTTATGTTAATAGTGGCAGATATACTGAAACGTTCCAGATTTCCATTTCTCGGTTTATCGGCGCTTTACCACATCTTAACAGGCTTCCCGATAAAAGTAAAACTGTTCTTAAAGTGCTTTGTTTATGATCAAATAAAAATTTATTGAGGATCAGATTTGAATGACAACTTATTAAGAATTAAAAGTCAGCTGACAGGGGGGCATGAACTTTGAGCATTACTCAACAAATCTTAGAGTTTGGTAGATTCATTTGTGATACTAGCTTGATTTTCAACTTCAGCGTTAAATCATGTAGAATTTCATTAATCATGAGATTTGAAAACCTCTAAATTTATGGATTGGTGACAAACTACTGTAAAGTAATAAGTAGACTGTAGAAGTTGAGAAAATGTTTTAGAGTTCATTCATTGAAGTCTATTTTCAGATTGTCAAAAGTTATCACTAAAACTTCCTAGTTTCCTATAGACTACAGAGATAGAAATTAACAGAAACTATTGTATGTAGAAACTGTGGCTCTAAATAGGCAGTGATTCTTCAGCTTGCTGGTCTTTATTTTATTTACTTGAGCTTTATCATTAAACAGGTTGGTCTGAACCAAATTATTTGGTGAAGACGAAGTTGACAGTTCGTCGTATTGGTGGGATAATGGGATTAAGATGTTAACCTTTATTAATGTTTTCAGCTGCTTGAAGTGACAAGTATTCTTTCCAGTAAAAATATTCCTCTTACAATCATTTTTTTTTCAATATTTGATCAAATGATTTAACATTTTTAGAATTAGATTTAGATGCATCACTAGCCGATCAGGAGGTTGGGTTTAGATTCCCACCCACTGCATTGCTGGATGTCTATTAACCATTATTCAGTTTGGAAAATTGAAAAGGTTGAGCGTAAAACTTCCAAACCACCGTGTTGAAATTCTTCCACCTTCTCTACTGAATACTTCATAACTGAAATCTTTGAGCACTATGCTTCACTCAAGAGTCACGGGAATTTAAAAAGGAGGGGACTTTCATGCTCAAAAACTAAAAATAGATTGATACGTTTTCGATGTATATTGTCTTTTATACTTCTTAACCAACCAACGTTTTTCAACTCAGAACTTCAAATGTCAGGAATAACAACATTAAGCTTTAATGACTGCTGAATCATATTCGTCATTCTCCTTGTGTACTTTCGGTAGACCATAAAACCAGGGGAATTGTGAAACCTGAGGGTTATGTTTACTCAAATGGTTCACAGCTCGTAATCGATTCGTTCTTCATCTTCTTCAGTATTTGTATTATCTTCCCTTCACTCTTTTCCTTTTGGTCTCTCTGGTTACTTTGGTTACTACCAGATGGAACAAATTGAAGGGAAGTTAACACAAATACTGAAGAAGATGAAGAAGGAATCGATTACGAGCTGTGAACCATTTGAGTAAATACGATCCTCAGGTTCCACAATTCCCCTGGTTATATAGTCTACCGAAAGTGCACAAAGAGAACGCGTAGGGGACTGTCTAGAGCAAGCTTATTAATATAACAAATATGCGCATAAAAACCCAAGTCAATGGGAGTACAAATCAAAAATATATTATCAAAATGCAGTAATGAGCTATATTAATTTAAAGATTACTTGGATACGCTGTTAAAGTCCACTGCTACAAATTATTTATATAATCCACAGAAGCGTTGACAGTTGAAATCGTGTCTACTGGTAGAAGCTGTATTCCGGTTGTAGAGTTTTCCTCGGATAAGGATAATAGGTTCCTGCAATAAATCCAAAGTATACAACACGGTTTGAGTGGAGCGAGTAGACATAAATGGCCAGAGAGAAGGCGAAGCTACCAACAGTATATTGTATTTCAAATTGCACTCGGAAGTTATATGTATTTAAACATAAATCGTTTTAAACAAGAGTCATGTACAATGTTTCTAATTCCAAAATCGAACCAAAATGTGTACAATCATATGGTTACGTACTCCACAAACGTTCCACTATGTCCAATCTTGGATAAGAAAAAGTCACCATATTATGCAACTGCCAAACGGTTCGAAGACATTCGCCTACCTATCAGAAATAATCTCTGTTAGTCAAGTGTTTCAGATTCATATAAAATTCATCGATTCAATAAGTGATGCTAATGTATCCTGGAAATAAAAATTTATCATCTTCAAAAATTGAAATCCACTGCGGTTTCCTATGAATTAAAAAAAAAAAACAAGGAGGATTATATTATACACTGCCTAATTACTACGAGTTTTTGGAGTGATTTTCACAGTAAACGACACTGTACTCAATCACTCTTGAAAGCTTTTACCAAATAACTATCCTTTAAAATTCATTAGGAAGATTGAAAAAGGCCAAAAGAAAAAGAATTGTGAAACTAGTAATAATAAGATTAATAAGAGAGCATATAAGTCATCTACAGTTATGCCATATAAAGTGACTCAGGTAGGACAAGCTCAGTAGTTTGAAGGACCCAGTTGACCCAATTAGACAAAATAATATAATTTACAAAATACCCTGCAATGACTGTGAGTATAGTCAACTACATAAGTCGAACTAGTAG
Organism: Trichobilharzia szidati; assembly: GCA_944472155.2. Taxonomy (NCBI): domain Eukaryota; kingdom Metazoa; phylum Platyhelminthes; class Trematoda; order Strigeidida; family Schistosomatidae; genus Trichobilharzia; species Trichobilharzia szidati. The sequence continues at coordinate 41,231,893 of OX235276.1, read as the reverse complement.
GTCAGGGGTGGTCAGATTGTCAGAACATAAGAATTTAGCTAAGGTAAGAATGGTTGACCCAGAGAAGATAAGTAATTTAGAAATATGCTAAGCGATTGCACTGCATGCATTAACACACAACCACACAATAGGGTGGTAGAGGGTTATAATTCCAAAAAGTAATCTAAATAGGTGGAGAGAGAGGTTGATTACGGAATCCTTATTCATCGAGTCTACACCCAACACATGCAATAGGAATGAGTCAATGTAAATACCAGAGATATGGAAGATATTATTATATTTATTAAAACTGAATTTTCGTTTTAAGGTTTTGTCGTATTTCACCATCCGTGTACACTGTTTTAGAGAGTGATAAGAGAGAGGAATTTGTTTAAAAGAAATAAAGTTACTCTTCTTCAGGTTCCACAATTATATAGATCCATCAGTTTCACCATACCATAGGCTAGTTATTATTTAATACTTACTTTATTCCTTTACGTTCCCAGTAGAATCTAGATTGTCTTAAAGCTACAGCTTTGAGGCTTCGGTAGCAGTGGTATTTGAGATTGATAGTGTTCTCTGAGCTGGTTGGTTTAGTTGCGGAGCTTTCGTCGTCCTTCTGGACAACATCCCCCTTCAGCGCAATATTTAGCATAAAGTGAAATGATTTAAATTTCTTCATGAGTGATATAATTGCGTCTCCCGGTAACCATCTTCACATACGTATTGACCATTTTCTATTGACTTGGATTTTAAACTTTCTGGTCACCTGATTTACTTTTTATTAGTTGGTATATTTCGTCTACACTAATGTGTTTGTTAATTGCATTTTCGCTTGAGTAGCAGGTTTCTAGGAATTCCCTGGCACTTTTGGTGTTTTCTCTGTCTAAGATTTCGACATTATCCCAATTATCAAATTGATGTCCATAATTGTCTATATGCATTGATATGAAAGAGTATATATCATGTCTTTTCACGGCTGATTTGTGTTTTTGGATTCTAATTTGAAGGGGATGCCAACTTTGGCCGATGTAATGCTTGTTGCAGTTCATACAATTTATTTTGTAAATGGTATTAATTTTATCCCCTTTTTCTGTTGGATCTTTCGGTTTGCATAATATCGAATTAAGCGATTTGACTGGCTTGTGTGTTATATCTATATCAAACGGTTTCAGTATTCTAGCTGTTATTTCAGAGAAACTTCTCATGTATGGTACGATGAATTTTCTTGTGGTCTTTGGTGATGGTTCCTTGTTGGTGTTGTGATTCAATTTTAAACACTTTTTGATGAAATTTTGTGGATAACCATTCTTTTTGAAGACCGTTTGTAGGTACTTTTCTTCCATTCTTTTCAATTCTGGAGTGCTACAGTGTGTTTGAATTCTTTTAAACAATGTCTGCACACAGTTTCTTTTGTGAGTAATTGGATTATTGCTAGTATAGTTGCGTATTTGATCTGTGTGCGTTGATTTTCTATATACTTGTGTCTTTAAATCTCCTCTGTTGGTTCTCCTGATTAAGACATCTAAAAATGGGATTTTGTTATCTAATTCTTCTTCTCTCGTGAATTTGATGTCTTCAAATATGTTGTTTATTAATTTATTGGTATATTCTAAATCATTTCTCTTAATTATTACAAATGTATCATCAACGTAACGTACCCAGATTTTCGGTTCAGTTATAGGTAGAGCTATTAATTCTAATCTTTGCATAACGGCTTCAGCTATTAATTCTGATATGGGCGATCCCGTTGGTGTTCCTTTTATTTGTTCATATATTTGAGTATTGAATTGGAAGTATGTTGTAAGGCATAATTTTATGAGTTCTATCCAAGTTGAACATTGCTTTTTTTATGTTTTCATCACTCTAGAGTAATTGTTGCATAGTTTCTGTTGCTAGTTTTGGACGAATTGAAGTATATAATGCTTTAACATCAAAGAACACCATTATTTCATTGTCTTCTACTTAAATGTTTTTGATTTTCTCTTAAAATTGGATTGACGAATTGATAGAATGGTAGCATGATTCTGTTAGGTAATTTAATTTCTTGAAAAGTTCTTTAGGTAGATTATATGTTGGTGTTCCTGGAAGCGAAACGATTGGTTGTAAGGTCGTAAGCAGTGGTATTTATCCATTTTTACGGGATGGGGTTGCTAGCCTCATGCCCAACCTCCCTTTCTTTACCAGTCTCATTACTGGCTTAGCGAGTTTTATAAGTGCATCAGCTGGGGATCGAATCCGGAACCACTTGCGGTGTTGGCGAGCGTTCTGCTGCTGAGCTATCGACGCACAACACAAATCAGAAAGTATCATTAATGTAAGTGTGGAACTTGAGCACTGTGGTAGAGGGAGGTAGACAGGTTAATCACTCAGGCTTTGTTTATCGATTCAACACCACACACGTGTAATTGGAATAACGCGATGTCCATACTGGAGATATGGAAAATAGCAAAAAAAAAACTACAAAGGAAAGTTGGAGAGACAGGAAACCAGGATATATATATATATATATTGGTTGTGAACGCCATTATCACCATCTTAAAATTTTGTATTATGCAGGATTACTCACACTACCACTACAAACACTGCATTAGACCTGACAATTAAAAACAAAACAACAAGCTTGAAATGTTATTTTATGATTGTTTAGTGTTGTTTCAACCAAATTAACTGATCATCTTGACGATAAACATTGTTAAATATCATTTCATAACTTCTTGTATGACTATAGATTTACTGTCACCATGCCTAATCATATTATAGCTTCCACTACCCAATACTGAGATATTACTATATGCTGTTTATTTTCCTTTCTACTTCTTGGTATTTTTTTGCATTTAAAAAAAAAATTTTCTTTTGTGCTTTTGTGTTTTCTTTGTTGTCCTGATATTTATTTTTTTGAAATACTCCTTTTAAATGTTTGATAAAATTAGATGCAAATATTGTAGATATGTGCTGAAAATTCCACACTGTACCACTAGTACTGTTTCTGGAAGAAATATATATATATATAAGACATTGTGAAACCATGTGACTCAGCCTATATGATTATTAGCAGCAAGCTGTGCCCGATACGTTTTCCACTTATTAATGTTGCATCATTGCTGTGTGATATCTGAAATAAACCTACATAATGAGGGAATCAAACCAGCAGACGTATTGTAGAACAAGTAAAATGTGAAATAACAAAAATCATTGGGCATAAGTATAAAATTTGGGAACTCTGGTAGAGTACTACTCCATTATGGATAAGATTTTATTTTGATAAAATAACACAGTGTAGTGTTGTACAGTAATATTTACTGATGACCACATTTCGAGCACAATTTATTGCTGCTCATAATCATATCAAGTCACTCACAATTATTTTCCTTCATTTATATACATGAGTAAAACTTGATGACTAGACATTTGAATAAAAATCTACATGAGATAATGTACATTTCGAAATAATAATATGAGTGTTACCAACCAAATACAATCAGATGGGAAATAATACGAGTGATTTCATAGTCAAAATAAGTCACTTGTTAGAATGTTATGATGTGCTCGAATTGAAATAGAATTTTAAGATTATTTATTATCCTCCTCTGATTTGACTGGTAGTAATAATGTCTTCCATATCTCTGGCATTTGCATTGAGTCATTTCTGTTGCATGTGGTGGGTGCAGACTCAATGAACCAGGATTCAGCAACCAATCTCTCTATCTATCCACCTACCTATATTACTTTATAGAAATATAACCCTCTCCCACCCTATTTTGTGTGGTTGTGTGTTAATGCGTGAAGTGCAATTGCTGCGTAATTCCATATATTAATATGCGATTGCTGAGCTTTTTTCTAAATTACTTATCTTTCCGGGTGGGATCAATCATTCCAACCTTAGCTAACTTCTCATGTTCCGACAATCTCACTACTCCCGATCTACTAGTTTCACCTGTGTAGTTCACCTGACTCACAGTCAATGCAAGATATTTTGTAAATTATATTATTTTGTTTAATTGGGTTCAACAGGTCTTCTAGCCTACAGAGCTTTTCCTACCTGAGTGAGTTTCTAGGTTTAAATGCCACCCTAATTCCTGCTTTATTAGGAATCCTACGTGGGGTCTCAGATGTCCCCTCCTCATATGGTATAACCGTAGATGACTTATATTCTCTCTTATTCATGTTATCATTACTAGTTTCACAATTATTTCCACTTTTATTTTGACCTTTTCTGATCTTCCTAATGAATTTTATCTAACAGTTCTTTGATACCAACGTTTCTTCTATCTGTTTTAATTCATTATTTATGTCTTTTCTTGTACCACTTAGTGATACTGCTTGGTTTGTTACACACTCAACGAAGCCTGCCTTCACAGACAGTTAACGGATGAGCCGAATTAAAGTCTAAATACCTATTAGAATGCGTTGGCTTTTTGTAAACACTAGTGTGCAGTTTACCTTCTTCTATTCGTTTTATTTTACAATCTAACATCACAGCTAATTCCTCTTGTTCTGTGTCTGAACAAAATGTAAATTGTATTCCCTTTACTATTTCAACTCATGTACGTTATAACATTATAACAAGTGACTTATTTTTTATTGTAAGAAAACCCGTCGTATTTTCCATCTGATTGTAATTGATCAATAACGCTCATATTATTATTATTTGTGAATGTACATCATCTTATATTGACTTTTATTCAAATGTCTAGTCATCAAGTTTTACTCATGTATGTAAATGAAGTAAGAAAGTTGTGTGAGTAACGTGATATGATTATAAGCAGTAATAAATTGTGCTCGAAACGTGGTAAGCAGTTGATATTACTGTATAACACCTTGTGATTTATCAAAATAAAAGTCAGTGGGCTTTCTTCAGCCTTTAAATTCACATAAGACAAAATGAAATCCACAAGCAGATCAGTAATGTGTTTGTGAGTGTGTGTATTATGTCTGTACATAGTCAATAAAAAGTGCAAGTTTCAAGGAGCGAACATATAGTCAGTGATTTGAGACGAACAATAAGAATATACCACAGAGAAGTAAATCAAACGTTTATCTCTGGCATTTTATGACTTCACTAACTTTCTCATTATGTCTATTATTCTAGTTTTAATGAAGTGATGCTTTCCAAACTTCTTATTGCAATTATGTAATTCGTTTTAATTCAAATTTATCAACTTCTTCATAAACTGATAATCTTCCACTAACAGTAATTTTGTCTCTACACCATACCATCGTTATTATTTCAGTCACTATTATTGGAATGATCACGACCTGGTATCAATTGAAGAACCATTGGAAAACCTCGAGATATATTTCGTCCCAGTTTGGGACTCTTCATCAGTACGCATCACGGGGTTGAAAATCGGCACCTTCAGGTAACAAGGAGAGTTTGTTGATTATTTTGTCACAGGGATATGACCCAATGGCCCGTCAATTCTGATTTCTGACAATTCCTGATATATATATATATATATATATATATATATATATATAGTGGGACCGCCAGCCAGTGTCACAGGCGAGTATTTGTCGTTTTCGCCTGACCTGGTAGATCCCGCTGGTTACGACTAGGACTCACTAGAGCTCCAGATAACTTCCTGTATAGCGCCAGTCATGGTTGATCCTGTAAACAATCAAATCCCTGCAAAACCAACACTTGATAAACATTATTATTAGTAGTATTCAAGAGTTGGTTTATAAGAATTAGACTTGTTTTTAGGAGTTTGACCACGGACTAGTATCAGTTCGAGAATCATTGGAAACCAGCAGAGAGTACTGGACAGCTGTTTCATGCCAGTTTGGGAATCATCGACAGTACGCAGTGAGAAGTCGTCACCAGTGAGGTCCAACCTGTCAACTGTGAGAATGCGCTTCTCATCGATGACGTTGGTTAGTGGTCACGTTAAAGAATGAATTGGTGGACGTTAGAATTCATCGGCCACTGAATCGGGCTCTCCTCGTAACTGGAAGGTGCTGGATTCGAATACTACTGGGGTGGGTGCATACTGCCTATGAGTCCCAAACTCTGTTGACGAGGCAGCTATCCAGCAGTATTGATATAAGCACTGTGGTAGAGTATTACTCCATTATGGATAAGATTTCACTCTGATAAATCACACAGTGTAGTGTTGTACAGTAATATTTACTGATGACCACATTTCGAGCACAATTTATTGCCACTCATAATCATATCAAGTCACTCACTCACACAAATTTCTCACTTCATTTATATACATGAGTAAACATTGATGAATAAACATTTGAATAAAATCAATATAAGATAAAGTACATTCAGAAATAATAATATGAGTGTTATCAACCAAATACAATCAGATGGGAAATAATACGAGTGATTTTATAGTCGAAATAAGTCACTTGTTAGAATGTTATCATGTACGTGAATTGATCTAGAATTTTAAGATTATTTATTATCCTCCTCTGATTTGACTGGTGGTAATAATAATATCTTCTATATCTCTGGCATTTGCATTGAGTCATTTCTGTCGTATGTGTTGGGTGTAGACTCAATGAATCAGGATTCAGCAACCAATCTCTCTATCTATCCACCTGCCTATGTTACTTTTTATAATTTCGACTCTGTCCCACCCGCCCTATTGTGTGGTAGTTGTTTAATGCATTTAGTGCGATTGCTGAGTTTGTTTCTAAATTACTTATCCTCTCCGGATCAATCATTGTAACCTTATCTAAATTCTTGTGTTCTGACAGGCAATCTGACTACTCCTGATTTACTAGTTTGACCTATGTAGTTGACTTAACTCACAGTCATTGCAACGTATTTGGTAAATTATATTATTTTGTTTATATGAAGTAAAACGTTGTGTGAGTGAGTGACTTGATATGATTATAAGCGGCAATAGTTTGTGCTCGAAACGTGGTCGCATGAGTTAATATTACTATATAACACCACTGTGTGATTTATCAAAATGAAATCTTATCTATAATGGAGCTATCCAGTGTTCCATGATAGTTTTCAGCGGTTCTCTAACTGATATCAATCCGTGGTGAAACTCATAAAAACAAATCATCATTATAATTGTTATTTTTTCAGACTGCAACTTGTGTATAGAGTATCCTATTTGTCAGTTTATTCCTCTACAGTTTTCATGCTGTCGCTCACACCAAAAAGTATGCTCAACCTAGAAACCTCTACTTTCTGTTGAATATATACACACAACAGTTGTCTTCGCTCAATACTCAACATCAGATGGCCGGTCAGAAAAGATCAGCGACAGAGATCTCTGGGAGCGAACCAGCCAAGAACCGATTGTGAAACAAATAGGCAGAAGGAAATGGAGTTGAATTGGCCATACTTTGAGAAAGTCATCAAGTGACATCACTAGACAAGCCATTGCTCGATTGGAAACCGAAAAGGAAGCGGCAAGTTGGTCGTCAATGCAAGGGTGACTTGGAGGAGGTCATGTGAAGAGTAGATGAAAAGGTATGGGCAGACATGGAGCCAGGTGAAGACACTAGCAGAGAACCGGACGCAATGGAGACGCATGGCTGAAGCCCTATGTTCCTGTAGGAATTAAAGGATACAATAATAATAATAATATACACACAAATACATGACTGAATATTTTTTGAATTCATTTGACCTTGTGCTTTTTTTATTGACCACGCATTCATCTTATTTGATTGACATTATAATCAAAATTCACCGATTATTATTATTATCATCATTCCATCTTGTACTTATACTACAATACACTTTCTGATTTAGTTCTAATTTACCCTTAACTAGCTAGCTATTGTATGGTAAAATTAATCAAACTAGAGTTGTGGAACTTGAAAAAGAGTAACCCAGTGGACCCAATTAAACAAAATAATATAATTTACACAATACCTTGCAATGACTGTGAGTTAGCTCAACCACATAGGTCAAACTAGTAGTGGGTCAGGAGTTGTGAGATTATCAGAACATTAGAATTTAGCTTAGGTTGGAATGATTGATCCCACCTGGAAAGATAAGTAATATGGGTAGGTGGAGAGAGAGATTGATTACTGAATCCGGGTTCACTGAGTCGGGTCTACACCCAACACATGCAATAGGAAAGGACTCAATGCCAATACCTGATATATGGGAGATATTATTACCACCAGTCAAATCATAGGAGGCGGATAATAAATAATCTTAAAATTCTATTTCAACTCACGTACATCATAACATTCTAACAAGTGACTTATTTCGACTATAAAATCACTCGTATTATTTCCCATCTGATTGTATTCGGTTGATAACACTCATGTTATTATTTCCAAATGTACATTATCTCATATTGATTTTTATTCAAATGTCTAGTCGTTACGTTTTACTCATGTATATAAATGAAGTAAGAAATTTGTGTGAGTGACTGACTTGATATGATTATGAGCAGCAATAAATTGTGCTCGAAATGTGGTCATCAGTAAATATTACTGTATAACACCACTGTGTGATTTATCAAAATAAAATCTTATCCATAATGGAGTAATACTCTACCAGAGTTCCCAAGTTGTATACTTATATCAAAGAGTAACTTTATTGAAAACAGTTGCTCGGCCTAATTCTTCTTCTTCTGAATTAATTATAGGGATATTGGAATTTTGCTATCCAGTGGGTTTTTTTAAATGATCTTCACAGTGAAAAGTTTTCATCGGTTGTCTTTCTAATTCAATCAACACCACATGTTGACTACTGTTGAAATCGTTCAAGCGGCATCAGCCCTAATATCAGCGTTTTTTTTTAAAAAAAAATTTAGCCTTCGCCATCTTGGTTTTTGGAAGCAATTGGATTTAATTTACTTGGTTCTTCTCACCTATTCATAGAATTTCAAGATCTTGTGTAACTTTTAAGCTTCAAGTATGATCTAATGAAAAATTAAGTTAGTCACATTATTATTATCATCATTTTCATTACTATCCTTTAACGATCATGGAGTATATAATATCCATAGTTGATCGATAAAACTGAAGGTTTCATTAGAATTCTTAGGAAGTTAATGATTGAGTTTACATGCAATTTGTTCATGGGTCTATTTTGTCATTTTGCCTTACAGTTACAGATGATTGGATTTTTCAAGGATTTTGAATTAATTCCACTTATTATTATTATTATTGCACCTAGGCCGTTTCACCGTAGGCGATCAATTTGCTTTCCTAAGTGAATTGAAACACATGGTGGGCGACTGAGTTTTCAAAGAACAAGAAAGCAGCAATTTCTAAGAAAATATTCCGTCTTACCTTCTACATCAAGAAGTTAAAACATTCTGGTATTACCCAACCCTTACTCCTACAATTCGTTAATTCTCGCATTCTGCCTATTATTCTCTACTGTTCCCCCTTAGTTTTTCACGGGCTACTGAAGAAAGACTATAACATATTAGGCAGGATGTTAAAGGTTGTCAGCAGGGTAAGCAACGTGCCACTTAGCCAGCTTGTTAATATTCTGGTCGACAGGCACATGGACTCATGTGAAAAATAGGCTAAATCCATTCTATCTAACTCACACCACCCTCTTCATTCACAACTCTCCCCTTGCATCTCATCAGGTAAAACCAGAAGCCTATGTAGAAAACTATATGCTCGCACTAGCAAGCACAAAAACTCAACCATACCCTACTTAGCTCGTGTTCTGTGTGATAAAGAAAGCATTAGGCATGACACCTATAATTCATTAGATAATTAGTAGTACAACTGGATCTCGTCTTTCCAACTCTCATCATTAATAGGTACAACATTTTCTTTCTTTCTTTTCCTTTTCTCTCTCTCTTTTTTCCGTTTTGTGCTGCTTTGTTTCTTTCTCTCGCTTACGCCAGTAAATGTGACAGCTCCCACTTTTCTGACACCTTCAAACACTGTTCAGCTTTACCTTTGCTACCGACATGCCAATGTGTTGTTGTAATAATGAACTGTGATTTCCTTAATCTTTGTAGAATTCTATTTATTGATAATGTACTCACTGGATGCAATACTGTAGTGAAATGCTGAGAATTCCATTCTGTATCACAAGTACTGTTTTGGAATAAAGCAAATTATTATTATACATTCATCAGTGACTAAAATGAGTTAAAGCTGTCATTGAAAAGCAACTGGAAGTACTGGACAGCTGTTTCGTCCCACCTTGGAACTCTTCATCAGTGTGTTTATCGTGTTATAGGTCAAATCTGGGATCTTCACCAAGGTCATTGACCATTCAGTCACCTGCTCTGAGATCCAATTTTGTCAATCTGTGATACTATGTGGCGTCCTCACCAATGCCTTTGACAAGCATCTACTGCACCTTGACATGGTCATGGATATCATATTCAGTAACCTGTATCATAGATATATTTTAGACAAATAGTACTGGCATACAGAGTTACTTATTCAGAGAAGCGATGGTTGTTTATGTGCCATAGGGAAACGCACTAATATACATGTTCTCATTCTCCTTTTACTAGCCAGGTTGGATAGTGTTCAGAAGCGCGTTTTTCAAGTCGGCGCATGGTACAGCCGATGTACTCAGCTCCACAAGAGCAAGTAAACTGGTATATGCACGTTGAAGTTTATGCACGTTTACTTGCTCTTGTGGAGCTGAGTACATCGGCCGTACCATGCGCCGACTTGACAAACGCGCTCGTGAACACTACCCAGCCTGGCTGGTAAAAGGAGAACGAAAACGGGTATACAGTTCAGTGACAGAACATCTGGTCAACTCAGGACATTCAGCGCCTTTCGAAAAATCCTTCAAAGTAATATACAAGATTCGATCAAACCTATCAAAGGGAGTGAAATCAAGACATTTGGGCATAGCCGAGGCACTAGCCATCCAAAAACTCAAACCCACGCTATGTCCCTGCCATGGCCATCATTAACATGTAATTCTTTTAGTAATAACTATCCCATTGCCTTTCTTATCCAAACTTCCTGTTTATTCATGTTATTTTAAGTTTTTTCTTAATCCCTATTTACACTTCCATATTTTCATATCCTAACTTCCTGTCTGTTTTGCTATTTTATTATTTCTACATATTTAATCCCTGATTGCATAAACAATTATTCGCCAAATTAGTTATGATCCCATTGGATTTTTTATCCAAACATCCTGTCTATTGTTGTTATTTCTATATTTCTAACCCCTAATTGCACAATATGACAATCTTCTCAGTAATTATGATGCTACTTTATCTGAGCTTTATTCGTCCCCCTGTTTATTATGGCATTTCAATTCCTAATTGTAATTCTATTAATCTGACCCTTGACCAAGAATCATTCTGGAACTTTCCTACCCATTTATTATAAATACACGAATGTACAGCCTAGTTGATGATATCGTCAAGTGTTTATACCAAGACATTTGACCAATTTCAGTTTCAATGACAAACTAACATCAATTAGGGAACTAGTGATGGCTATTTAGTAGTGGACAGTTGTTTGGCCTTAGTCTCAGTCTACTGAACAGTACTCATTCACGAACCAAATTTGAGATCAGATTCAGGAACTTTTGTGAAAGGATTCGACAATATAAATATTGGAATGAAATTCGATAACTGGGACATGAATTCTGACCTCTATCATTTCGTGAAACAACATGCCACCTAACTACTAAACGGACACCATTAGTCACAACTTCTTACTGGAACTTTGGTCAACCATTTCGAGTGTTGATTCCCCAACAGTTTAATTGATTTTAGGTTAAATCACCTGTGGTGCAGTCTTTCAGTGTATCACGAATTGGCAAGTATTAAGACTCACACACACAAATCAATGAATCTCCTCCTAATAGCTGAGTAATCTGAGGTTTAATCCATGGTGAGGCCAAACAGTATATGCTGCCTAACAGTCTCAAACTAGACTTACAAACATCTGTAAATTATTTCATCATGAGCTGACACTGCTTAGAGAACCATCGGAAAACCACCTGGGAGTACTGGACAGCTGTTTCGTCCCAGCTAGGGACTCTTCATCAGTACGCACCCACCTGTTTCGAACCCAGGACCTTCTGGTTACAAGGCGAGCTCGTAGACCACTGAGCCACTAGGACTAGATCCAATGGCCCATGAATTCTAACTTCTTTGACCACTAGTCAATGTCTTTGGCGGCTATTTGTCCTCACACCCAACCTGCTGCACCCTAATTGCCAAGACTTCCCACTAGAACCTCAGGTAACTACTTGCCTGCATAGGACAAATCGCTAGTGAGCATCTAGTTCTAGTGAGTAGTCGTGACCAGTAGGGTGCAGCAGGTCGATTGTGACGATAAATACTCGCCGAAGACATTGGCTAGTGGTCACGCTATATCGTGAATTGGTAGAAGTTAGAATTCATAGACTGGCCATTGGATCGGGTCCCAGTGGCTGAATAATCTACTAGCTCGCTCGCCTTGTAACCGGAAGGTCCTGGGTCCGAACCCCTGTGGTGGGTGCGTACTGATGAAGAGTCCCAAACTGGGACGAAACAGCCATCTGTCCAGTATTACAGTTCTGGTTTTCCAATGGTTCTTTAACCAATGAAATCCTGTAACTAATCAAATCCCTACAAACCAACACTTGAATATCTGTTCAGTACTTTGTAGTTTACGTCAAATAGTAAGTATAATGTTTAATATACAGAAGGAGAGAGAGAGAGAGAGAAAGTTAATTACACTAAGATACTTGATCCGTTAATTACAATCACTGGTACAGTTTGTAACCATTATGCACTTTTATTACAATTTTAATATCCATTAACTACCTATTTCATAATCAGATATTTGAATTAATTAGCTTATTCTGTGTTTATAACAATCCCTTTTTGTTGCCTTCCCTGTCCACAGTATGAATGAATGTTAACGATGTATCGTAAATAATATTACTTAAATACTAATGGTCTATCGTATTATTATTATTATTATTATTATTGTTATTAACATATTTGCCATTCACGTGTATACGTACGATTCAATGTTCAATTGTATAACAAATACATTCGATATTATAAACAATAATACAGCATTCATTTCACTTGACTGTTGAATTCTATGTCAAAAAAAATGCACGAAATTTAAACTGAATATTATACACAAAGACACGTTTTAATAAATTAAACATTTGCCTTTTATTTCAACTGATAAATAAGGTTATACATGTATGTGTATACAATTTTTTTTTTATATTTTCATTATATAAACAACAAAGTTTATCTCATAATTTGTTAGACAGTACAGTTCTATTTGTATACGTATATTTTTTCTAATCAGCCCCGTTATACAGTGACATGAATAGTTTTGAAATGACGTTAACATTTCGTATGTACAATAAATTCTAATGGGCGTAATTCAAGAAACCTTTTAAAACTATTCGATTAATAATACCTGAATATCAATGAGATGCTCATTGGCGACTGGCCCTATTCAGGTAGGTAACAACTGCCTGGGGTTCTAGTGGGAAGTCGTGACCAGTAGGCTGCAGTAGGTCGAGTGTGAGGACAAATACTCGCCGAAGACATTGACTAGCGGTTGCGCTATATCGTGAATTGGCAGAAGTTGGGCCATTGGATCGAGTCCCAGTGGCTCAATGGTCTATGAGCTCGCCTTGTAACCGGAAGGTCCTGGGTTCGAAATTCACTGAATGTTTACCGATGAAGAGTCCCCAGCCGGGATGAAACAGCTGTCCAGTACTCCCTGCAGGTTTTCCGATGGTTCTCTAACCAATGTAAGCTCATGATGAAATCCTGTAACCAGTCAACCAAATCCCAACAAACCAATACTTGAAAAAAACTGTTTGGTTTTGCTGCAGTCACCTTTTTTTCAATGACATTTCTAACCTGAATTATATAGTTCTGTGTGTAACAGAGGATTTCTCTAGAGTAGATCTTCATTTCACTCTACCCTCTCTCTATCTATCTCTCTCAATTAACAGACTTTTTACAATTGCCTATGAGATTTCGCTTCCTTTTATTTTGTCCATGATAGCCTTGGATGCCTGACCAATTTCAGGATATACCTCTAGTGTAGGATAATCTCATCAGAGTGTTCCTCCAGTTTAGCTTCATTCCTTTTTTTTAAGGTGGTTCAGTGCATTGTCAGAGTTCCTTGGTGAATGCTTATCCATTTCGATCGTCAGTATGGAGCGAAACAAGCTGTTGATAAAGGTATGCAGTAGACTGTTTGGGTTGTTTTTATTGACGTGTGTAGTCACTCTAGGAATCATAAACAAGCACTGCCTACACATTGGTGTTGAGTGGTATGTACTGCCTCAGTTATTTCAGGGTTAATGAGTGTCTGTCTTTTTCGATCTACACTGACAGTGGCATACTCATCTTTATAACTCATCTGTAGTTGAATAGGTACCGGCAAGTTATGTAATAAAGACAACTTCCTTTTAGATTCCTCCCTTTAATATTGATTGATATATGTGTATGTATGTGTTGGCTAGGCATTTTCACCACCTCTTTTAAATGAATTCCCCTGTGTCCCTAGGCTTTTCTAATGATTTGTTTATTTTCACTTGTACACTCTGAAACATTAATTGTCTGCAAAGTTTAAATCTTCCAGCGTCATTCTGTCAGTACACAGTATGCTTATCTTGTCATTCCCCACATTCTACTGTACGATCCATCCCATTGCAATCAGGAAGATTACCGAAATGATCGAGTAATAATGCTTGTCAATATTGACCATTATCCTTAATTTCATCACGAGATCTCGCATACTTAGTAAATTTGCTGTTTATACTATTACCCATAGGCTTCAAGAGGATGTTTTCACAATTAAATATTGAAGCGCTAATAATATGCCATAAAAGAAATAGGCTAGTGGACTGAAATATTTTCATATTACGTTAATCTGTTCGACTGAAAAATATTCATGATTATTATATTATTATTATTGTATCCTTTAATTCCTACAGGAACATAGGGCTTCAGCCACACGTCTCCATTGCGTTCTGTTCTCTCCTAGAGTCTTCACCTGGCTCCACGTCTACCCACATGCTTTCATCTCCTCCTCACATGACCTCCTCCAAGTCACCCTCACCCCTGGACGACCAACTCGCCGCTTCCCTTTCGGGTCCCACTCGAGCAATGGCTTGTCTAGTGATGTCACTTGATGCATTGTTTCCTCAGAGTATGGCCAATCCATCTCCATTTCTTCCTGACTATTTGTTACACAATCGGTTCCTGCTGGGTTGGTTCGCTCATTGCCAGAGATCCCACCTTGTTGCTGATCTTTTCTGACCGGACATCTGATCATGAGTGGTATTGAGCGAAGACAACTGTTAATGAAGGTCTGTAGTTTGTTTGAGATGCTGTTTATGACGCGCTGGCCAAGTCTCTGATCCGTATAGTGAGTAGCACTGACTGACTTCACAATGGAGTTGAAAATCCGGATCTTATTTTTGATGCTGAGTGTTGTTGACCTCCACACAGACTTGAGAGTAGTGAAAGCTTGTCTTGCTTTTCCGATTCTTGCTTTGATATCCTCGTCAGTTCCGCCTGTAGTTGAAACGATGCTTCCCAGGTAGGTAGGCTAAGGAGGTTGTTTCTTTCAGGTTCTTTCAGGTTCGACTGAACAATATTCATGATAATAAGGATCAAATTTTGGTTATTTTGGAGTTCGCTTGGATTAATTCTCACCTATGCATCTGTGACATCTATCAGAGTTATCGGTGTTGAAGAGTACTGCTGCATAAGGACGAAGCAGTTAGTTATCCAAAGCCTCCAAGTTCTCCAAGTTATTTCTCTAAGTCCGTGTCATTCCAATTATGATTTCGTAAATTTCACTCTGTCAATGAATACTATCAGGTGATTCTGATCAGCATATACTACTGACTGGTGGATGTGAGTAGTTAGACAGTACCTATATCACTTATCAGCCTGACTGAAATGAAAATTCATCAGATCATTTAATTGATTCGGCTGTCTGAGATGAATCAAAATCAAGAACACTGCTGAGTAGCGGCGGCGGGAGGGGGTCCCAGTGTTTAGAACACACTTCGATCTCGGCAGCAAGCGCAACTAGTATCCAACTAATTATATCAATCAAACAAAAGTTTATAACATCATACATTAATTTAATTTTAAACTTTTCCCGTCGATTGATTGGACCGAAGTGCTCGGTCACCATCCACCAATTAAATACTATTTAAAATGCCCAGACATCGTCGAAGCATCTGCTCAAGAAGCCGACATGTCAACCTGAGACCGAGCACTTCGGTCCAATCAATCGACGGGAAAAATCTAAAATTCAATTAAATCAATATGACCCGTTGCACAAGAGGTGGCTCTCGTGGCCCAAGTGGTCTAGTGGGTAACGCTTTGGCGTTGGAAACTGTGGGCACTGGGTTCGAGCCTCGGTGGGAACATCATCACTCACTGAGAAATGCAGGTACATCCAGATGACGAGTCCCAAATAGGACGAAATGCGCATCCTGGATTCCACTGCTAGTCACCATCCACCAATTAAATATCATACATTAATGCTTGGTTTTTTTTACCTGCCATTTCATATTGGATAAAAAATCTTCCGTTTGCCGGCTTTCAGAGGCAGAATAAAAAGGTCATGCGGACCTCCTGCGTTTCTCACGAGCATTTTTATCATTGAAACCTTCAGTGTTTTGTCATTCTTAACTTTACTCTTACATAATTACCACACATAGAACAAGAATTTAAACAATCAAATTTATATTTATCTATATTTCACAACATTTATGCTTTATCAGAATATATGACACATTAACATTAAAATTAGGTGATGATAATCATGTTAAATAAAAGAAAAACAATGTAAGCTGAGTCATTTTGAAATATCAACATAAATGATTTTCGATATTTGATAGTTAGTGAGTCAATGTAATACACTTTTCTAACGTTATCTTCTGAATAGAAAAGGAATTTGAATTACGTGGTTACTCGATTGTAAACAAAAGGAATGACAAGTGATGTGAATAAAGAAAAGTAAATTGTAGGTATCTGTATAGATTGGTGAATTTCAATAGTAATAGTAATAATAGTAGTAGTAGTAATAATAATCATAAGAAGAATATCAACAAATTAGACATTGTTCCACATTTCTCATTATCTTCTTCTTGTTTTTCTTTTCTTTTTGCACATCATAAAAATATATCTGTGGGTCTTTTAACTGTCTTTACCAGTTATAGTTTCAACTAATTTGTCCGCCACACTTTTACACTTAAGCCAACTACAGGAACCTGAGCAACATTCACTACTACGCCAACAGAATGATCCACCACTTAGGCAGAGTTTACACTTTCCATTAAATGCTGATTCTAATTCACATGAGTATGGATCACAACATTGTGAAAAGACAGTTTTTGAACACTGCCCCTCCAAACCGACACATTCGCCTACAAATAAATAATAATAATAAAGATGATAAAAATATCAGTTTTATGCTAGAAAATCCGTTTAAAAACACAATATGAAACTCTCAGAGTTAACCCATGCAAAATATCCACCCATTCAAGCATACAATATTCAAGGAAATATTCATCAACAGTATATCAGATGATACAACGTCATTGCTTGTGAAACAAGACTCCCTACTCTTCAACATATTCTGCCTGCATTTTCCGTTTGAACAGGACAGTGATAGGCTGCAGCCCAATTAAAATGTGTGCAAGTTTGTGTTGCGATTCAAAGACAATCATTGGGAGATTCAAACAGACAGGTAGAAGGAAGGGAGTATTATTATTATTATTATTATTGTATCCTTTAATTCCTACAGGAACATAGGGCTTCAGCCGTGCGTCTCCACTGAGTTCGGTTCTCTGCTAGAGTCTTCACCTGGCTCCATGTCTACCCACACGTTTTCATCTCCTCTTCAAATGACCTCCTCCAAGTCACCCTTACACTGACAACCAACTCGCTGTTTCCCTTTCGGGTTCCACTCGAGCAATGGCTTGTCTAGTGATGTCACTTGATGGTTTCCTCAGAGTATGGCCAGCCAATCCATCTCCATTTCTTCCTGCCTATTTGTTTCACAATCGGTTCCTGCTGTGTTGGTTCGCTCATAGCCAGAGATCCCACCCTGTTGCTGATCTTTTCTCGCTGGCCATCTGATCTTGAGTATTGAGCGAGGACAACTGTTAATGAAGGTCTGTAGTTTGTTTGAGATGCTCTTTATGACGCGCCAAGTCTCTGATCCGTATAGTGAGTGGCACTGACTTCACATTGGAGTTGAAAATCCGGATCTTATCTTGGTTTTGATGCTGAGTGCTGTTGACCGCCACACAGACTTGAGAGTAGTGAAAGCTTTTCAGGCTTTCCCGATCCTCGTTGCTTTGATATCCTCGTCGGTTCCATTCGCCTGTAGTTGAAATTATGCTTCCCAGGTAGGTGAAAGGGGTTGTTTCTTTCAGGTTCCTCCCATTTATGCTGACTGTTGTCTGTTGTTGTTGCTGTTGCTGGTGTTGCCCAGGAATTTTCATCACCTTTGTTTTCTCTATGTTCACTTGAAGTGATGTCCTATTTTTGATGCTTCTACTATTGCTAACTTGTTACTTTTCGCTTGCATGTCTTCCAGTTTGTGGGAAATCAGACATACATCATCGGCGAAGTCCAGATCCTCCAAGTATTTGGTGTTGGTCAATTTTATGCCTGTTTACACATTGCCCGCTGTTTGTCGCATCACGCAGTCTACTGCAATCAAGAAAATCATTGGCGATAGTAGGCAGCCAGCTTGTCTTACTCCTGTCCTCACTTCTTCGAAGGATTCCGTAAGTTTCCCCTTTGTGGATTACTTGGCATGCAGCATTGTCGTACAGCTGTTGGATGAGATGTATAATTGTCGGTGGACGGATTATGTTTGGTGGAAATTAACGTAGCCCAGTGGTTTAAGTGGACCTCCCGCAGATACATTGAATAGACAGGAGAAAGCTTAGAAAATCTATAAAATCAATTACTTAAATAATCAAAGGAATGTTACTCATCACTGAAAGGCATTTGCACCAAAACTATGCTCAAAAAGAAATGTCTTCTCAAATATAACCTAAAATATAAACTTGTTTTTTTTAGGGGGGCATTAAAGTGCATTAACGCTACTGAATTAAGAATGTTAGGGTAACAAACATGTCAGTGTTTCAGAAATTATGTAATCTTTTTGTAAATATTTCGTCTTTTTTTCTCTTGTGGATATCCATTAGAAATATCATCACGTCAGTGTGCTAAGAATTAAGGTTTCAAGGGTTAACTTGCATGGATTTGATTGATGTCAAGTGGGATTACGGATTGGCTTCAGTTAGACAACTTGATAGCTGTTTTGTCCTAATTTAATATTGACTCTATAACAGTACGCATATATGACCCCATCAGGGGGGCAAAATCATAGACTTTAGGTGACAAAGCGAATACCTGGACCATTCAGCCACTAGAATAGGATCCATTGGCTGACGCATGAATTCTCTAGCTTTTAGTCATTAGCAATAAATAGTGTGAACACTAGCCAATGTCATCATCGGTGAGTAATTGGCCTAACATGCATCCTCTGGTGTCAATAATTAAGAGTGTTAGATTAATTTCTAAATATTGACTTGCAGAGATCTGATTCAGTTAGATTTTGAATTCTCAGCGAATGATAGAACTGTCTCCATTGGTAACCTTGTATGCGATCGATTGTCCACTTATTAGTTTTTAGCCTGTTTTATCATTCCCTCTCTCATTGATTCATTCTGGTACGAGATGCTGAGTATCCATCGATATGTTCAATGCTAAAATGCGGAATTTTCGAAGGGATCTGAAGATTAGTATGATGTTATTGGGGTTAGGAATAGCTAACAATAGAATCTAGTGTGTGTATATTTTGTCCTGTTTGCTACAAGTTTTATGAATGTACCTTAATCGAATCATGGTATTTCGTAATGATGCTCGAACTCAGCATTTATCGTACCAAATGCCAAAGTGTTAACCACCGAGCCAGCAGAATACGAGAATCAGACGTTGC
The DNA here is from genome assembly GCA_944472155.2 of Trichobilharzia szidati. Classification (NCBI taxonomy): domain Eukaryota; kingdom Metazoa; phylum Platyhelminthes; class Trematoda; order Strigeidida; family Schistosomatidae; genus Trichobilharzia; species Trichobilharzia szidati. Next base: position 41,212,009 of record OX235276.1, on the reverse strand, counting down.
ACAAAGTGTATTCGTTGTTATTTGCAGGAATTAGTTTGTGGGGATCTGATTTATTAATTTCAGGTTTCACCATGGACTGATATCAGTTAGAGAACTATTAAAAACCACAGAGTACTGGTCAACTGCTTCCTTCTTGTTTGAGACTCAATAACAACACTACGCAACCCGCTCCCGGGTTATTATTTCATCTATTCCTTTGATGAATTTATGTTGGACAGAAGTAATCCATCTGCGTTGACATGTCACTTCTTATTAGGAACTTTCTGGCTAACAATTGATGACACAAATCACGAGCAGTTATTTCTTGTATTGGGATACATTGCCAACCAGGATTATGCTTCTTCACATGTTTTTGACATAAACTTGCAAATCAGCAGGCTGTAAATATTTTTTGAATACTCGCCAGAGTAAATATTCCTGTTAGAGGTCATATTTTATTGGATTTAAACAAAGCAAAACGAGAGAAATTATATGCAATATATCGACAGGCATTTTTGATAACCCAAGTTTCAGGCAGGCAGCCCAAAACAAACAGTCTAAACATATATGGCGCAAGTCAGCAATCAAAGGGACTTGATAAACTGATAAAATATTTTCATGCGACCACTTCTACGATTCTAGTTAAAGACATTATTTCATAGTTGAAACTATTCCTTGCGTCGCGACGAATGGATTAAGGTACCTCAGCCGATTTCGCAACTGCTCATTTCCTTCTCACATGATCTCCTCCATCTTACCCAAGGATGACCAACCTTCTACTAGCCTTTCGATTTCAATTTGGAGCCTTCTTGTGTGAAATCATTCAGCGATCTCTTTCGAGTATTTTCATTCATGCGTTGATGAAAGTGTTCGAAATGCTCTTATATAGATGTGATCCTCAAATCACCAAACCATGTAGAAGCAGTGGCTGAAAATTCGGGTCACTATTCTTTGTGAAAAGTACTCTAGACTTATTTAGGATTAGATAATTTAAGTTTCAAATAGTCATACTGATGACGACCAAATCGATATTTGCTGAAATTACTGTCTGAGGTTTCCCCGTTGACTGATTATATTATACCTTGTGGAATGCCCTCTCCTTGATGCAAGTTCTAAAATCAGGAGTAAAACACGCCTTCCCGATTTTGCTGATAGTCAGCATCAATCAAATACCACCATCTAATTGTATTCCGATGAAACACACTGGTGCTTATTGGTTATTTCATGCCTACATCATTTCAAAAGGATTACAATTTCGGTCAGAAACTGACATCGTTTAGACAAGCACTGTAGACAACCATTGTAGAATAGACAACTATTCTGGCCTAGGTTAAAATCTTTCAGCAGTTCGCATCCATCATCCCACTGGGAGTCGAACTTAGTAGCTTTGTGTTATTTAGCCATCACGATGGATTTAAGTGGCACATGGATCCTTACTCCTTCAAATTCAGGATATGCAGCGAAGCTGCCGAACGATATATATCATTTGTGCGTATTTGGCTTCCTACCTAACTTGGTGAACCCTATAGTCATGACTTCTCTCCAAGACTGCATACAGGAACATAAGTTCCAGCCAGTGTAGCTCGCTCGTTGGGTCATTGCGATCTGCAAGCCCGACCACCACGTCAAGGTCAAAGGAGGTTACTGTATAGGGTTTCGTGAATCTCGAATGACTAGTTGTCACCATATCAAAGTAAAGTTGATACTTATCGAAGATATTGTCTGACAGGTCAATCCAGTTGAAAGGTCAATGAGGTTGACTTCATAATCTGAAGGTCCTGGGTTCTATTTTTGTGGCAAGGTTGTATGTGTGTATGTGTTTGCACACACTAAAGAAAAGTTTCATTTGTCCACTTCTTTCTTCAGTTTTCAGTGTTTCCCTAACTAATGATGATGCTTTGTAACACCGAATGAAATGGTGACATAACTGGACTGATCACCTAAATTCTATCGATCTCAGTCTGCATTGGATTAGATTATATAAGAAAGTAAATTTATTACAGGTTATATGCCAGTGTTTCTCTACACGATTCAAACAAGAATTAACGTATCACTAAAAGCATTTCAAACAATCCTGATGATAATCTTAACTTCCAAAAAAAAATCTCCTCTTCTCTGGATCAGATTGAAAAGGTAGAGAAACAGTTAGCGAAAACATTGAGAAGACTGAAACAACAAGGCTTCATCTCATAACAAAGTCAGTATACATCACTGAAACCCACTGGAACGTTCATACCAAAGTGCACAGAAATGGTGTACCACTTCGACCAGTATTAGTTATTTTAAATTCACCATGCCATCCCGTAGCCAAATGGTTAGTTGAACTCTTACAGCCTCTACATACCGATTTGGTGAAACACAGTGTAAACGATACTTTTGGATTTGTTGAAAGGATAAATGATTTAAATGTGGACAATAAATTCATGATATCATTTGACGTATCTTCCTTATTCACCAATGTACCCCATTATGGAAACAGGGGACTTTGTATGCAAAGAACTCATAAGAAGAAACACCGATGTTGGCATTCTCATATCTTTTATAAAAGAGCTTCTCTTGAAATGCACAATGAATGTTCACTTTTTATTTAATAAGGAACTATATAGACAAATCGATGGTGTGGCAATGGGGTCACCACTAGGACCCATTCTAGCCGACATTTTCCTTGCGAAACTAGAAAATGGGCCTTTGAAAGATGTTATTGATGAACCTGAGTTCTATTGTAGGTACATGGATGATACATTTTTGATTATGAAAAAAATAAGGAGGAAGCAAAGAACATCCTGGATAAATTTAACGAGGTTCATCCTGCAATAAATTTTACTATTGAGAAAGAAAAAGACTCTAGTATTTCATTTTTAGACGTCCTTATGACCAGAAAAGAGGACGGCACAATAAGAAGAAGTGTATATGGAAAACCTGCATCAACTGACTGTCAGTATACTCATTTGTTTCAGCTCCGTGCAACTGGAATACAAGCGCAATCTGATAAAGTGATTGGTTCACAGAGCAAAAGCAATCTGCTCAAGTGAATTTCTTGATGAGGAACTTAATAATGTTAAATGGTTGCTGAGTGAAAACGGTTATCCAGAAAAGTTTATTGAAAAGAATATGAATTTAAAATCAAAGCAGCCTACGGTACCAACAGTTGCCAAATAGGCCTTATTCTTACAAATCCAGTTCCTTGGGAACAACATCAGCGAGATATTAGCACAACGCCTTAGAAATGCGGTAAAAAGAGCACTCTCTGCTGCTGAATTACGCTATCTTCAAAACCACTCTTCTTTTGCGTTCGGGAGTATCTACCAATTTAACGGCTCCTGTGGAGTCGGTTACACAAGCAGTACAATATGGCGTGTTTGTCGTGGGATTTCCTAACACCACCCTGCATGGCAGTAAATAAAAGATAAACAAAATCTATTCGTAGCGCTATTCTATCTCACTCATCTTGTGGATACAGAACACAAGATTGATGCTAACGAGGTGGCTTTCAAAGTCATTTACCGCATACCAACCAACTAATCTTGGCTTCACCGTAAGAGTTCGTTTACTAAATATTGCTGAGGACGTTGGCATCCACATTAAGAAGCCTAATTTATGTGTCCAAAAGAAGCTAGTTCAGACATTGTCTTTACCTTGGCCATCTAGGTTCGAATGATCTTCAATATTTTTGTTGAAATTTCCTTAATTCTATTTGATCTTCTGTTTGCTATTATACTGTTATTATTATTATAATTTAAGCATCTTTAATGAACTGTAATTCCATTGATCTTACTTTACAAATCGATATTATTTAAAAAACGCTAATATTGTTATTAACTACTAATTTAAATTATTCTGTGTATATAAACATGCATATATAATTGTAGAGCCAGAAGAGGAAATTATCGAAAAGGGGATATTCTTTTCTGGCTCAATTATTTTTTGTTTTTCATAAACTTCATATTCTCATAAATAACTTCCTTCAATCAATACAAAATTTTAGATACCCGGCAAGGAAGAAAAGCCAGGCAATGTCAAACGCTGAACCAGCTAACAACCTATTGGTCAACAAATATGCGAAAAGAAACCAAAAAAAAACAAATGGATTGAAAATACACTGTGGAGACCGTTCTAATTAATCTAAAACCTACGCTGAACATGCTGTCTAGACAGACAACGAAAGTTTTGCAATCCAGTCAATCAATGCAAAGAGAGAACACACATAACCACAAATCAAAAATTGGCAGATTAAATAAACATCGGAGTAAGACATTGAGGAGATTGTTTGATAAAAAAGGAGTGTTAAATGCTGCTGCTGCGTGAAGGCAGCAGTTGTGAAGCCAGTTCAAATCGGAAGCCGAAGAATGTAGATTAACGAGGCGAAATATATTACTAATTGAAATCTGAATGTATATATATTTTAGATAATTAGCTTCTGACAGTTACTAAGATTAATACTATTAGTGATCAATACACATAAATACCAGATCAGATAATTAATTCATTACAGATAGATAGATTAGAAAGAGTATCTTACCTTTTACATGATGAGAAATGAAAGGAAGCAATATACAACCGGTTAGTACGAACAATATATGAATGTGCTGCATTTGGATAATTAGATCTCACTAGAAAAATGAAATGTACATAAAAGTATACATGTATATATATATATATATATATACTACCTTATATTTATGTGAATTTATTTATTGAAAAACTTGAAAACATCACTTGTATACATATCTCTCTGTTTGTTTACATCTATGATGTAATAAATTAAACATTGAATTCACTTAAATATCGTGACGATTATCATGATTTGCAGCTGATTGTTTTTATGAATATATATACAAATATATATATATCTGCATCCGTACCTCACTCTTAACTCTGTTTTTTTCTGATGTCACTTATGCAATTGTGATAAACACAAAGGATAATTTTAATGGCTGAATTGAATTGTTGTTTTTTTCTGAGAATAATGTATCTGTTATGGTGGTGATGACGATGATGACAGCCGTTTCGTCCTAGTTTAGGACTCTTCATCGGTACGCACCCACCTACTGGGGTGTCGAACCCAGGACCTTCTGGTTACTACAAGGCTAGTGAGCTCGTAGACCACTGGGACCCAATCCAATCCAATGACCCATGAAATTATAGTCAACAGAATATATAATTAATGTCAGTAAAAAGTTTTTGAACATTGTGGAGTAGATCAAATAAAAGTATGACTATATATATTTTATTAGTTTACACACAACAATGATAAGTTTTTGTTTTTTTGTTTTTGGTAATAAATATTTCGAGTGAAATTACTGTCTGTGATCACACCATAAATGTTGGAATTGTTTTTTGTAGTTGTTTTCGATTCATTTTTGTGTATCCAGAATTTTATTCCAGATTGTTGACAGTTGTGCTGAGTCGCCCTTGTTACATGTATCCGCTGTGACGTTAACAAATATAGATTCTATCATGTCTCTCTTTCCATTTGTTCTTATTAGGTTTCAGAATACAAACATTGTTCCAATTAATATTGTGGTTTTTGTCCCATGCATGTGCAGCTAAGAAGCGGTGAGTTGGTCATCAGTGCGAGGGTGATATGGAGATGGAGGAGACGAAAGCGTGTTGGCAGACGTGAAGCCAGGTGGAAACGTTGGCGGACAACCGAACGCAATGGAGACGTGCGGCTGAAGCCCTATGTTCCTCCAGGAACTAAAGGAAACAATCATGATACATGTGTAGCTATAGACGAATTTTTTTTCTGAATTGCTGTAAGCTTCTGTTGCTGTTGGATGACCTTTAGTTAGGCATTTATGTTAATTCACTCCTATTTTGAGTGATCTGGACGTTTGACCCACACGTTTAGTCGGACACTAGACACGAGATATTCTGTAAATTACATTATTTTTATCCAACATTTTTATTGGATCTTTCCAGTTGATTTATTTTATTTCTAATTATATTCATTGGTTTAAACGTGATGAGAATTCCAGTATTTTTGGGGTTTCTTCGAATTGCCTCTTACGTACCGCTTTTCTATGGTATTGTGATAGTTTTTTTCTTGCCCTCCTCCTTCTTGTCAATCTCTGGTTTTACCCTCTTTCTTTTTCTTTATATTATATCATGGCAAGTGAGGCAGAACAAGCTGCAGGCAAAGGAGACCTCGCAACACTCTACCAAACTACTAGGTACCTATCGGGCAAACGTTTGACACAAATCAAGCCGGTGAAAGATGACAACGGAAAGTCACTCACCAAAGAAGTGGAGCAAAGGAAACACTGGGCTGAAAACTTCAAAAGACTCCTAAATCGACCACCACCGACAACGCGCCCAACAATACCATCAACGGAGACAGAGCTACCAGTGAACACCAACCCCCCGACGAAATCAGAAGTCCTGAAGGCAATCAAGATGCTAAAAGCTGGAAAAGCAGCAGGACCAGATGGAATCCCCGCAGAAGCATTGAAAATGGACCCAGAGACAACAGCGGACTTGATGACGCCACTACTGGAGAAAGTGTGGAAAGAAGGCAAAGTACCCGAGGATTGGAAGAAAGGATACTTATTCAAACTACCAAAGAAAGAAGACCTAAGTCAATGCAAGAACTGGCAAGGAATTATGCTCCTGTCCATCCCAAGCAAAATACTAAGCCGCATCATCCTGGAGAGAATCAAACACGCCAACCTGGATGACAAACTTTGACCGGAACAGGCTGGATTCAGGAGAAATATGTCATGCATTGATCAGATCGCCACATTACGGATCATCATTGAAGAAAGCTTGGAGTGGCAGTTACCTCCCTATCTCAACTTCATCGACTTTGAAAAGGCCTTCGACAGCGTCCATCAAGAGGTGCTTTGGCAACTACTTCGCTACTACAGGGTGCCACCGACAATTATGCATTTCATCCAACAAATGTAAGACAACGCTGCATGCCAAGTAATCCACAACGGGAAACTTACGGAATCCTTCGAAGTGAGGACAGGAGTAAGACAAGGCTGACTGGGTGTCTACTACCTCCAATGATTTTCCTGATTGCAGTAGACTAGATAATACGACAAACAGTGGGCAATGAGGAAACAGACATAAAATGGACTCACACAAAATACTTGAAGGATCTGGACTTCGCCGATGATATATGTCTGATTTCCCACAAACTGGAAGACATGCAAGCGAAAAGCAACAAGTTAGCAGAAGAAGCATCCAGAGAAGATAGGACTTCAGGTGAACATAGAGAAAACAGAGGTGATGAAAATTCCTGGGCAATACCACCAACAGCAACAACAACAACAGATAACAATCAGCATAAATGGAAGGGACCTGAAAGAAACAACCTCTTTTACCTACCTGGGAAGCATCGTTTCAACTACAGGCGGAACTGACGAGGATATCAAGAAAAGAATCGGAAAAGCAAGACAAGCTTTCACTACTCTCAAGTCTGTGTGGTGGTCAACAGCACTCAGCATCAAAACGAAGATAAGATCCGGATTTTCAACTCCATTGTGAAGTCAGTCAGTGCTACTCACTATACGGATCAGAGACTTGGCCAGCGCGTCATAAAGAGCACATCAAACAAACTACAGAACTTCATTAACAGTTGTCTTCGCTCAATACTCAACATCAGATGTCCGGTCAGAAAAGATCAGCAACAGGGTGGGATCTCTGGCAATGAGCGAGCCAACACAGCAGGAACCGATTGTGAAAGAAATAGGCAGGAAGAAATGGAGATGGATTGGCTGGCCATACTCTGAGGAAACCATCAAGTGACATCACTAGACAAGCCATTGCTCGAGTGGAACCTGAAAGGGAAGCGGCGAGTTGGTTGTCAGTGCAAGGGTTACTTGGAGGAGGTCATTTAAAGAGGAGATGAAAACATGTGGGTAGACATGGAGCCAGGTGAAGACTCCAGCAGAGAACCGAACTCAATGAAGACGCAGGGCTGAAGCCCTATGTTCCTGTAGGAATTGAAGGATACAATAATAATAATAATAATAAATAATATATCTAATAAATTCTTTTGGGCAGCTGTCCTCGAATAATATTCTGAATAGGACGTTTATTTCTGTTCGTTCGTCAGTTGGTTTTGTTGTAAGTCTACGTATTCTGTATGCAAGACCTTGTATTAATCCTTGTTTTACCGTGAGTAGATGAGCTGAGTGGTAATCAAGGAATCTCCCAGAATATGTAGTTTTCCTATGCTACCATCTGTTACTCTCTATGCTTATCAGTCTAACACAGGCAGTTCTTCAGTTTTATTCTCTACTTCCATAGTGAATTCTATTCAGTAGATATGACTGTTTGTGTGTGAGAAGAATTTCCCAATATCGTTTTTTCCTTATTACTAACTTGTCGTCTGCATATATCCCCAGCAACATTTTATTGATGACCTGAATGGCGTAGGTGCATTCTCTTCCCAAACATCCACGAATATATCAGCTATTATTGGTGAGATGGGCGATCCCATGGCTACTCCTCCTTCATTTTGTTGGTATATTTTTCCTTCAAAGGTAAAATATGTTACTGTTGTTTTTGTGAGATAGAATTCAACCCCTTTTATTATCTCTTCTACGGATAACTGCGTTCTGTCTTTTAGGCCATTATCTTCCTTTAGTTTCGCTCTCAGTGCATTCATGGCTATTTGAATTGGTATTTTAGTATGGAGACTATTTACATCAAAGCTGACTAGCATTTCATCTTCCTCTATTTTAGTGGTTTTTAGTCGCTTCACTAATTCAAATGAATCTACTATTCTAGCTTTTGAGTTGTCTCTTGTTTGTCTTAGTATTGTCGATAGAAATCTTGATAGCATATACGTCGGTGTGTTTCTAAAGTCTACAATCGGTCTTATTGGATATTCCTCTTCATGCAATTTTATCTTGCCATATATTCTAGGTATATTGCATGATTTTGGTATAATTTCAAACCATTTTGATTTATCAATTACTTCTTTCATTTGTCTGACTACCTTTGCTGTTTCTTTCATTGTTTTGTTTGTCAATGTTTCAGCTGACTTCGTCATTGGGGTATTGGGTCCAGATTATAGATGTTCATTCATCTTTTCCGTATATGTTCTTTCTTGTTAAGTATTACTGGTGTGTTTCCTTTGACTACTTGAGTAATAACAATGAATTCGTCTGCTTTGATGTCCTGAAGTGTTTTCTGGTTCCTTCTTCGTAACATTTGGTTTCTCTTTTCTTTTTGCTTGTCATGTCGTTCTAGTGCTGTTTGAATCACCGGTATGATATCTTCAGGTTTTAATCTTTTCTTACTAATATGGAAGTTCATCCCTTTCATCAGTACGCTTCATCAAGTGACATCACTAGGCAAGCCATTGCTCGAGTGGAACCCAAAAGGGAAGCGGCGAGTTGGTCATCAGTGCGAGGGTGACATGTATATGGAGGAGGTGATGTGAAGAGGAGATGAAAACGTGTGGGCAGACATGGAGCCTGGTGAAAACTCTAGCAGAGAACCGAACGCAATGGAGACGCACGGCTGAAGTCCTATGTTCCTCTAGGAATTAAAGGATACAATAATAATAATATCAGTACACTTCCCTCTACTTCTCTTAGCTTTTTCTCTGGCATTTTTGCAATTCAACTGATTTTACTTACTTGTATGTAATTCGTGCCTTTTGTGATCATGAGTTTATTATATTTTTTTTTATTTGTTTCTTCTTAGATAGTTTCTTTTCGTTTTAGTGCAAGCAACTCCAAGTATGCTTTCATACTTTTCCTTCTCGATCGCTCCCTTCAATTTTCATTTTGCTTCATTAATATCTTTCTTTAAGGTAAATGACTTTCATATAATACCATGTAGGTTTTCTTTGATGAATAATTTTAAGAAGAATAATAAGTTCAGCAAAGATATCTGCCTTTTCGGCGATTTCATTTTCAAAAGCTGTACAATCGCATTTAAATACATAATTTTACATGGAGACAATTCTTGTTTGATTCTACATAATTACGACGGCTAGTGAAAGGTGATAATTATTTCCAACTAGATATGGTTTTTGCGAGAGGCTTAGAAACAAAATTACACAGGATTAGAACGGATATCAAGTGTGTAAAAATGAGCATTAAAACGAAATTGGAATAATAATTTTCAACTTGAGATGGGAATCAGGAGGTGCGAATATAGATTACAACAGCCTTAGAAACACGAAAATTTGCACAGGATTGAGATATAATTGTAAATTTTTTAAAAACGGATTATAAATGTGAACGGGAAAGCATGGAAACAAACTTAAAATAACTGTTTGTTTTTCTTTATAATTGGAAACAAAAAAATGGGGTGAATCGAATGAAGACTAAGGGAGTAAGAATCACACACATAGCGAACGAAAAGAGATCAAAAAAACAAAAAACAAAACAAACAAAAAAAACAAAAACGGAAGCTTCGGTAACATACCGAACTAAGTCCATGGTAGTTGTAGAGGTTGGACTAATTTCTTTTGAACACACAGCTCCGGCTTCTCGATGCATATTGCGAGGGCTTCTGCAGTACAGAGAAGTCGGAAACAAACTGCCTTTGGTAGGTTTCTGTTGACTTTGTAAATTACTTTGAATGAATCAGTTGAGATGTTGTGGGATGCTCAATAATGGCACTTCTGATTGAACCGGTGCCTCCTCTTTGCAGCCACGCTGGGTAGTGTTCTCTAACACGTTTTGAAAGGACGCGCATACAACGACCTATGTACCTTGCTCCTCACGAGCAAGTGAACTGGTAAATGCACATAGAATTGGTCATATGCGACAGTTTGTCCTTCCCATTGCTCTGAAGAAGTGGGCGGCTAGAGAATGTCACTCTTAGAGTTGCTCCCGGAAAAGTCTTCTTCAGAGATTTGGAGATTCTCCTTTTAAGGATATCTGCTGCTAGGTCTCCCCTGAATTCCAGATTCAAATAGAGTGTGTTCTTTTGCACAGAAGTGTATTCTTCTCTTTTTGGCCTTGGTTTCATGTTCTTCTCCACGAAACGCGGCGGGAATCCGTTTTGAACCAGAATGCTTTTTAGGAATAGGAGCTCTTCTTCTAAACAGTCATCACTACAGATTCTTCTGGTGCGGTGGGCTGGCGAGATGATGAGAGCTCTTTTACGGCTGATAGGTATCCATGCGTAGAAGTTTGTCAGCTGGCCATTCCATGTTGGTTTTCTATGGATAGATCTTTTCAGAGTTCCGTCGTCTCTTCTTGTCAATTCGACGGCATTTATGAGAGCTGCATTTGCTTTATCAGAAAACATAGGTGATTTTCATCTCATGTACACACAGGAATAATTCCATTTTTTTAAAGCATCTAAAATATTGAAAACTCGACGGTTTATAAATTGACATTCAGCTTGACAAAAATGTGTGAGTTTGTTGGCCAGTCTTTTAGTGGGAAGCCAAACAGCAGAATTCATGTCAGTAAAACGTTTGAGCATTGTGGAATCAATCAATCAAATATAATTCTACTTGATTTGAAATATAATATTTTTAACAGAATGTTTCATTCCGTGGAGTGCGGGGGAGGGGAAGGTTGTGAGTAATATTCAGTGGTTTGAGAGAATTATATTACCGAGGAAACACATACAAACACACATACCCACAAATTGGGAGCACTGAATGTAAATTCAAGCGAAGGCTGACAGACAGATAACAAGTGTAGTGATAAAATAAACACGTTAAATTGTGAATAGTAATCAAATTATTATTATTATTTCCTTTAGTTCCTAGAGGAACATAGGGCTTCAGCCATGCGTCTCCATTGCGTTCGGTTCTCTGCTAAAGTTTTCACCTGGCTCCAGGTCTGCCCACATGCTTTCATCTCCTCTTCACATGATCTCCTCCAGGTCACCCTTGGACGACCAACTCGTCGCTTCCCTTTCGGGTTCCACTCGAGCAATGGCTTGTCTAGTGATGTCACTTGCTGGTTTCCTCAGAGTGTGGCCAATCCATCTCCATTTCATCCTGCCTATTTGTTTCACAATCGGTTCCTGGTTGGTTTGCTCCCAGAGATCTTTGTTGCTGATCCTTTCCGGCCATCTGATCTTGAGTATTGAGCGAAGACATCTGTTAATGAAGGTCTGTAGCTTGTTTGAGGTGCTTTTCGTGACTCGCCATGTCTGTGATCCGTATAGTAGTACTGACTTCACATTGGAGTTGAAAATCCCGATTTTATTTTTGACGCTGAATGATGTTGACCTCCACACAGACTTGAGAGTAATGAAAGCTTGCCTTGCTTTCCCGATTCTTGCTTTGATATCCTCGTCAGTTCCGCCTGTAGTTGAAACAGTGCTTCCCAAGTAGGTAAAGGAGGTAGTTTCTTTCAGGTTCTTTCCATTTATCCTGATTGCTGTCTGTTGTTGTTGTTGGTGGTGTTGGCCAGGGATCTTCATCACCTCCGTTTTCTCTATGTTCACCTGGAGTCCTAGGTACAAAATAAGCTGCTTAGTGTAAATTACAAAAGGTTGACACATAATAAGGATGATGATGATAGAGGAGAGAAGTAAACTATGGGAAAAGGAATTAAGAAAGGCATGAGATATGACATGAAAACATGGACGGTTGTATCCATCCCCCTGATGAGTGAGACCATAGAGTAGTAGGCCAGGGTAAACAAACAGGATGAATGTGCTTCTCTTATTGCACACACATAGGTCAGGTTTCTTCTCATTAATCTCTATAGCCTCGGCTATAGCTAGAAGGCGTAGTCGTGTGCCTCTAGGCAGATTGTTTGGTACTCGATAGACAACCGTAAATGACTCACCTATTTTGACGTGGTGTTTGCCATCTATCTATCCACTAGATGACATAAAATGACACTACTTATTGATTTGCTTACTCTTTTTCCAAGCCAAACAGGAACATGTTCACGAGTGAGTATAAATAAATTTCTCTGAGTCCAACCTATATAACTAACTCCTCCACATGAGCAGTTGAATTGGCGTACAAACATTACTGTGGTCGTCTTTAGTAATTTATCTGCGCTGTGCACTGTATAGGTAACGGTCTGGTTGAGAAACTGACGTGTAACTCTGAAGTACTGGAAGTTCTTTTAACTGGTCTGATCAACCTACGGCTTAATATATATAACTGGATATATCACTTTTGGACTGTACTCTTAAATAAAACCTCCCTTTTACTCACTGTGTAACGCTTAATTTTATCGGTTCTTTTAGAAATATACTACTTTACGAAATTGTTGGGATAACCACCTTGTTGCAGGGTACATTTAAGATTTTTGATTTCATCTTCAATACAATCCTGACTGACTCTCCGATGGTGACGTTCAAGGAAACGTATAAAACTGTTCTGGGGGGGGAGGGAACAGATACGACAAGTAACAGCTGTGAACGGACACCTACCTGAGAGCTGATAGAAGAGAAGAGAGCAGAGGAGAGAACGATGGTGTAGCAGAGGATTACTCAATGCAAAGATGGACAAGAGAAAGAGAAGCTCAGTTCACAGCAATGTACACTGCACTGAATAAAGCAGTGAAGAAGAGTGCTAGGAAGGACAAAAGACAATTCTACGACACACTGACTGGTAACAAATGAAAGAGACCTCAGAACATGATATCAGATAGGCACCAGGTGTCTATGTGGGAAGACATCAAAGCAGACGATGGAACCCATCAAATAAGATGTTCGAGGGAAGCTGATAATCAAGGAGGAGAAACACATATAACAACGATATGGTCACTTCGAAGGACTCTTGAATCGCCCATCACCTACGACGTCCAGAAAGAAATACGACCACCAGTGACAGCACTCACAGAACTGCGTGGTGGCCGGTGGACACGAATCCTTGAACGGAAGCAGAATACCTGAATTCGATCAAGCTACTGGAGTCCGGCAGGGGAAATAGCAGGACCAGATGGAATTCCTCTAGCCGGAGGCACTGAAAACTGATGCAGAGACTGCAGCAGATGTGCTCAGGCCATTATTGCAAAAGGTTTTGAAGAAAGTCCACTTTGTCAAGCTGCCAAATAAGGGGCGACTTAGGTCTTTTCAATAGATCGTCACTTGGTTCCATACCAGTTTTTTCCTTGCTGCTACATACTAGCTGACTCATAATTCTATATCAATGTTGAATGATTTAGCAACAATAATTATTGAAATAGGCTATTTTTTCCATTACATTCCAAGTGAACCATAAAGCTTCAAGCTAGAATTCTGAAGTTCCAATAGCAGTGGTTTTATTTTTCACGTAGTGCGGTTGCTAGCTTCATGGTCAACCTTAACCCCTTTTTACCGACTGGCTTAGCAAGGTGTGTAACAGTGCATAGGCCAGGGATCGAATCAAGGACCCCTTGCACATTTGGCAAGCGTTCTACCTGTGCACTACGGACGCCAAATAATAATAATTGCCATTATTACAAAACAAATTTGTTTTCTGTTTCAAGTAGCAATCAATATGCAACAACAACAACAACAACAAAAAATCAACACTAATCTCAAAAAATAGAGGGGCTATGAAACCGTATGCACACAGTGTTAATTGAAACAAATACGCCACTATTTTATACTTATAAGCTCAAAGGTAGTAGTGTATGGTGCTCCACCCTTAGAATTCAGAGGAATTGAAACAATTAGGCGATAAAAAATGGCTTACATTTTAAGATGTCGAATAAGCTACCTGTTGAACAATTAGAATGTATCAATAGATAACTGTATATATATATATATATATATATATATATATATTCAGTAAATTATTAGTGTGTATCACTGTGGTACAAGAATCATGTTATTGAAGGCCTTGCTAGTCTTCATTCTATTCCTTTCTAGGAACTCTGTGAATACGGCCGGTTAGTGTATATTGTTTATTCACACATTAATGGATGTTTATATACATATATATATATAGAAGGGTGGAACTAATTTTGCAGAATGTTGTAGAAAGAAAGAAAGAAAGGCAGGGAATAGAGATTGAAGCGGGAGATTAATGAATAATTGAATAAATTCATACTACGGAATAAAAACATCTGATCATAGGGAATAAAAAGACAGTTGCAGTGAAGAAAATTTTCTTTTCGACGAAGTCATCATCTACGCTGTACATTCATGTAATTATATCAAATGGATAGGAAAGTTCCAGAATAATTTCTAGTTAGGGGTCAAATTAATAAAAATTACAATTAGGAATTAGAATGTCATAATAAACAGAAAGAAAAGAAAGAAAATACTTCTGCTTAATCTAGAATTCAAAGGTGATATTGAAGCAGAAATCCTTTGCAAACGCCTCTCCAAATCGCTGAGGAAAACATACTTCCCCGCAAGCCTACGACTGACGTTTTCCTGTAAGAAACTGTTCAACCAGAACGCGAAAGACAAACTGCCGCATTGGGCCACCTCAACGTGCATATACCAGTTCACTTGCTCTTGTAGAGCTGAGTACATCGGCCGTACCATGCGCCGACTTCAAAAACGCGCTCGTGAACACTACCCAGCCTGGCTAGTAAAAGGAGACCAAAAACGTGTATACAGTTCAGTGACAGAACATCTGGTCGATTCAGGACATTTAGCGCCATTCGAAAAATCCTTCAAAGTAATATACAAGATTCAATCAAACCTATCAAAGGGAGTGAAATCAAGACATTTGGGCATAGCTGAGGCGTTAGCTATCCAAAAACTCAAACCCACTCTTTGTATCCAAAAGAAATACGTCCAACCCTTGTCCTTGCCATGGCCATCATAAACAGGTAAAATTTTTTTAATAATGACCATCCCATCGCCTTTCTTATCTAAACTTCCTGTTTATTCATGTTATTTTAAGTTTTCTTAATCCCTGTCTACACTACCATATTTTCATATCCACACTTCCTGTTTATTTTGTCATTTTACTATTTCTACATATTTAATCCTTGATTGCATAAACAATTATTCATCACACTAGTTTTTTATCCAAACATCCTGTATATTTTGTTATTTTTTACATTTCTAACCCCCAATTGCACAATGTTAATCTTCTTAGTTATTATAATGCTACTTTGTTTGAGTTTTACCCATCCCCCTGTTTATTATGACATTCTAATTCCTAATTGTAATTTTTATTAATTTAACCCCTAACCAGAAATTATTCTGGAACTTTCCTATCCATTTGATATAATTACACGAATGTACAGCGTAGATGATGACTTCGTCGAAAAGAAAATTTTCTTCACTGCAACTGTCTTTTTATTCCCTATGATCAAATTCATACTAGGAGGAATACAATAAAGTATCATGTATTATTATTATCATTTTGCTTGAATGGTACCGAATGAAACAAATGTTGGGCTTCAACAGCCCATCTAAATTCCTCGCTGTTCTGTTTCTCTCCTATCCCTTTTTTGTGGTCAGTCCCCATATCCAAAACAACTGCTCATAAGGCTACATTTCCATCCCAATATGATCTCCTCCATTTCACACTAGAAACAAATAACCAACGCATGGGTTTTAGATTTCGGTTCCACCACTTGAGGGAGAGAGAGACAGATAGACAGACAGACAGAGAGTATACCTCACAAGTGATGTATGTCACTCAGCGATCTCCTCATCGTATGTTTAATCCATCTCCTTTATTGACTTTGGTATATTTGTTGAGTGTTTACTTCTCTGATCCTGTAATAAATATAAGATTTTAGTGAAAATTTAGACCTAACATTGACTGATTGATGAGAGATGTATACACATACATGAATTATATAGATTGACTATTAACTATATTCATATGATCCTGAGATCATCAAGTCTTCAAAGTGTTGTAAGAATTTATCCTGTTTAGATTGTTTCATTGTTTATGTTCAACCCGTTGAAAAATTGGATAGAGAATAAGATCAAGTCTATCTGTGATGACTTGATGCATTTTGCATATTCACTTGTCATGTTAATATAAAAGTGAATTAAAATTTAAGCAGAATGCTAAATAGATTTAAGAACCATGAACGTGAATCGTCAATCAATAGACACATCGAGATAGACAAAATTTACCAGTCGATAAGGAGGAAACCTCAAATACAAAGGGTCACAAAGTTCAAGTCAATTAAACAATCGGTTCCAATACAAGTAGCCTAGAGGGTGTGAAAACACACCAAAAAAAAATGAATGAAGTTTGAAATACATTTGAATGCCTTTACATGATTATGAGGAGCAATAAATTGTACTCCAAACGTAAATAATACTGTATATAATTGTATGATTTTATTGAATAAATATATTTATTTATGCTTGGAATGGTAGTCACCTCTCTATCTCAACTTCATCGACTTTGAAAAAGCTTTCAACAACGTCGATCGAGAGGTGATTTGAAAACTACATAGCTACTACGGGGTACGGCCGACAATTATACATCTCATCCAACAGCTGTACGACAATACTGCATCCAAAGTAATCCACAAAGGAGAAACTTACGGAATCCTCCGAAGAAGTGAAGACGGGAGTAAGACAAGGCTGACTGGCTGCCTAATATCGCCAATGATTTTCGTGATTGCAGTAGACTGGATAATGCGACAAACAGCGGTCAATGAGGAAACAGGCATAAAATGGACTCACACAAAAAACTTGGAGGATCTGGACTTCGCCGATGATATATGTCTGATTTCCCACAAACTGGAAGATATGCAAGTGAAAAGCTACGAGTTGGCAGAAGAAGCATCAAAGAAAGGAATTCAGATGAATACAGGGAAAACAGAGGTGATGAAAAGTCCTGGCCAACAGCAACAGCAACAACAATAACAGACAACAATCAGCATAAATAGGAGGAACATGAAAGAAACAACCTCCTTCACCCACCTACCTGGGAAGCATACTTTCAGCTACAAGCGGAACTGACGAGGATATCAAAGCAACGAGTATCGGGAAGGCCTGACAAGCTTTCATTACTGTCAAGTCTGTGTGGTGGTCAACAGCACTCAGCATCAAAACGAAAATAAGATCCGGATTTTCAACTCCATTGTGAAGTCAGTCAGTGCTACTCACTATACGGATCAGAGACTTGGCCAGCGCGTCATAAAGAGCATCTCAAACAAACTACACACCTTCATTAACAGTTGTCTTCGCTCAATACCACTCAAGATCAGATGTCCGGTCAGAAAAGATCAGCAACAGGGTGGGATCTCTGGCAATGAGCGAACCAACACAGCAGGAACCGATTGTGAAACAAATAAGCAGGAAGAAATGGAGGTGAATGGATTGGCCATACTCTGAGGAAACAATGCATCAAGTGACATCACTAGACAAGCCATTGCTCGAGTGGAACCCGAAAGGGAAGCGGCGAATTGGTCGTCATTGCGAGGGTGACATGTAGATGGTGGAGGTGGTGTGAAGAGGAGATGAAAGCATGTGGGCGGACGTGGTGGCAGGTGAAAACTTTAGCAGAGAACCGAACGCAACGGAGACGTGCAGCTGTAGCCTAATGTTCCTCTAGTAATTAAAGGAAATAATAATAATAATATGATAAGATTCCAATGTTGCCCCACAACCTCTATGTTGTTTTTATTATTTTCCTTTTATAACTGGTATTTAAATCGTTAGTTGATAAATGGGTTTTCTGATGTAAAACTATCTTTTTGTTTTTAATCTTTATATTTTTCTTTCAGATACATGTTCATATTATGGACAATCTTGCGTCTTTTCTAGTTGGTGTTGTGAAGGTCTAGCGTGTAATATTAACACTTGTCAGGTGTGTATAGAAGACGGAAACCAGTGTGGGTATAGTTCTACTTGTTGTTCAGGATATTGTAACTGGCTGTTTTTATGTTCAAAGTCCGATGAAGCGTATGCTGATTGGTATCAGTATTAAGATATACATATATATATATATATATATATATATATATACTGATGTCGTACAAACAACTTGTTTGGTATCACTTCTCATAACATTTACTAATTATTTAATCTATCACTGAAATCAATTTTGTTTGCGAATATTTTTTTTTGAAATATAAATACATATAAATATATCTTGTTTTATATAATTTGAAATTACTAGAACACTTCATTGCACTAGAGGCATTCAATGAGACACTACCTCAAGTAAAAGGTCAGACTCACCTATATGCGATACGATAACTTGGTTGAATTTTATGAATGACTCCATACCATTATTCAAATGAACTGTCGTCAAGATTTGACAGAATAGTTCTAAAATATTTGGGCGCCGAGTGAGAAGTAGACATTTGTAAAAAATTATATTTGTAAAGTCTCAGCGAGATTGAAATGAGTAATTCCAACGTTTCGTTCGGTAATCTGGTCCGAACTTCTTCAGGGAAATTAATCGAAATTAACATAACATAGGTTTATATATAAAAAGGAACATCACTTGATTTGTAAACATTTGTCTAATCATGAGTCATTCAAAAAAGTATCAACAAGTATAGTAAACAAAATTTTATGAGCTGTGATCAAAATTTGACCCCGGACTTACAAATATTGGTCTACCTTTGTTAAACACTTTAAACAGAGTGTGTATGTGTGTGTGGGTAAACAGTTGCAAAACATTTCCTAACGTTTCCATAAGAAGATATGGACAGTCGAGAATTTTGACCAAGTATTAATAATTAGTGATACATATCCATTTTTTATTTATTAATAAGAATTTCCTATACATCAGCTAACATCACGCCTTCATGTCTGTTCAAACTGTTAGTATCTAGAATTTTATGGTTAGACGTATTTTCAAAATTATGGTGTTTAGGATTAGAGTTATATATAAACCTATGTTATGTTAATTTCGATTAATTTCCCTGAAGAAGTTCGGACCAGATTGCCGAACGAAACGTTGGAATTACTCATTTCAATCTCGCTGAGACTTTACAAATATAATTTTTTTACTATACCATTATAGTTGATTTCCTCATGTAAATTCCACTGGGATTCTCTTCACCGTAATAATACAGTGTATCGAAATACCCGGTCACTCAAAACAATATGCGCTTAACCAGTTGAATATTTCTTTAGTAAAAGAAACTCATATACATATCGGATTTACAAAGAAATTAGTCACGAGGTAATTCGCTGTTGATCAAGATCCTGATCAACATTTAAAAACTATCAGTATTGCTTGAATATATATGGTGATTGAGTATTAACCAGAGTGTATAGAGATTGCAAATTATTATTATTAATATTATTATTATTGTATCCTTTAATTCCTACAGGAACATAAGGCTTCAGCCACACGTCTCCATTGCGTTCGGTTCTCTGTTAGAGTCTTCACCTGGCTCCATGTCTACCCACACGTTTTCATCTCCTCTTCAAATGACCTCCTCCAAGTCACCCTTGCACTGACGACCAATTCGCCGCTTCCCTTTCGGCCGGGTTCCACTCGAGCAATGGCTTGTCTAGTGATGTCACTTGATGCATTGTTTCCTCAGAGTATGGCCAGCCAATCCATCTCCATTTCTTCCTGCCTATTTGTTTCAAAATCAGTTCCTGCTGGGTTGGTTCGCTCATTGCCAGAGATCCCACCCTGTTGATGATCTTTTCTGACCGGCCATCTGATCTTGAGTGGTATTGAGCGAAGACAACTGTTAATGAAGGTCTGTAGTTTGTTTGAGATGCTCTTTATGACGCGCTGGCCAAGTCTCTGATCCGTATAGTGAGTAGCACTGACTGACTTCACAATGGAGTTGAAAATCCGGATCTTATCTTCGTTTTGATGCTGAGTGTTGTTGACCGCCACACAGACTTGAGAGTAGTGAAAGCTTGTCAGGCTTTCCCGATACTCGTTGCTTTGATATCCTCGTCAGTTCCGTCGGCCTGTAGCTGAAAGTATGCTTCCCAGATAGGTAAAGAAGTTTGTTTCTTTCATGTTCCTCCTATTTATGCTGATTGTTGTCTGCTGTTGTTGTTGTTGCTGTTGCTGTTGGCCAGGACTTTTCATCACCTCTGTTTTCCCTGTATTCATCTGAATTCCTTTCTTTGATGCTTCTTCTGCCAACTCGTAGCTTTTCACTTGCATATCTTCCAGTTTGTGGGAAATCAGACATATATCATCGGCGAAGTCCAGATCCTCCAAGTATTTGGTGTTGGTCAATTTTATGCCGGCTTCCTCGCTGCCCGCTTTCTGTCTGTCGCTTTACGCAGTCTACTGCAATCAAGAAAATCATTGGCGATAGTAGGCAGCCAGCCTTGTCTTACTCCTGTCCTAGAGATTGAAAAAGGAGAATGTAATTTATAAAATCTTTAGAAAGTCAAAGATCAAGGAGAGAACTTCTCCTCTTCACATGTGTTTTGGTACGTCTTTAATTTCTCCAGTGTTCAGCTGAGTCAAACGATAGTCACCTGGACAGCTCGTCTGTGTGCAAATTAGCGTCCGAAATTTCAACGCAATGTACTTACTGAGAAACATAGCCATTTTTGAATGCATATCAAGAAATATAATAATTATCCAATTTTTGTTAGAAGGTGTTTGTTTATACGTTTGTCACCAAAATATTAGACCAAGAGATAAAACTTCATTTTGTGTGTGTGTGTGTGTCTATCTAAGCATATATGGAGAGAAGGTTAAAAATGCATACCGGTTGCAGTCAAATGAGACATTGATTTCGGATCGATAATATACTTTTTCGTGTATTCTCTAGTTTTCAAGTAATTCAGGAACATAGTGGATAGATAAATCTTCAAAAATTCTGACGAAGTGTTCATCACTTGCATAAAGTCTTTGTGAAACATTTCTCTCCAGTATTTGTCATCATACTCTGTTTGAAAGAATTTGACTTGATTATGCATGAGTGAACCCTAATAATGACTCTTAAATTCGGTTGTATTTTGCATAGACGGAATGCTTTTCAATATAATATTAGAATGCTGGCAATTAAAAACAATACAAATTCGAATCAATTCCTTGACGTAAATGATTTTTGCTTCAATGAGAGCCTAACATTGTGCTTCAGGCACTCACACACTGGACGCCTTCAATGCTCACACTGATTCGAGTAATTTGAATAATTTATTCCAAGTAAGGGTGCGTCGGTGGCATAGCGGTTAGGACGCTCGCCAACCATGCACATGGTCCGGGGTTCGATCCCCGGCCACTGGACGCACTCCTCCTTTACCTCGCTAAGTCAGAAATAAAGCAGCTTGTCAAGAGGAAAGGTTGGGCATGAGACAGGCTAGCAACCCCTCGCCATCCTGTAAAGATAAACACGACTGCTACAGAAACTTCAAGCCTCTAGCTTGAAGCCCTCTATGTTCCACTGGGAACGTGAAGGAATTTCAAAAAAAAATTCCAAGTAATAATGATCAGTGTACAGTTGTTCATCAATAAAGTTTATTTCCTTCAGGTAGAACACAATTTTAATTTCGTCAACTTTTACTATTCGGCAGCTAACTAGTAACGACAAATTAGACTTCTCTCAGAAAGTGTACTGTGGCACACATAAAAGATTATTAGTATTATTATTGTTTCCTTGGCTTCCAAGTGGAACATACGGCTTCAACAACACTTCTGCACCCGATTCTATTTGACGTTGTATTTATCAGTGGGTTCCACCACTGCCCATCATCTCTCATCTCCTCCTCCTTCTCCTCCTCATCCACACTCGATCTCCTCCATGTCACCCTCACGCCGACCACCCACTCATCGTTTCCCATTCTCGTCCCACTCGAGCAGTGAATCGCATTGCCCACGATACCATTCGGCGGTCTACTCAGCGTGTGTCCAGTCCATCTACACTTTCTCCTACATATTCTTTCAATGATCGGTTCTTGATTGGTCAGTTATCGGAGTTTCTTGTCGACAATCCTTGTTGGCCATGTTGATGAAAGTCTGCAACAGATTATTGACAGTCTTCTTCACGATGCTCAGTGCCGATTTCCCACTCATATATAGAAGAAAGAATTAACTCGACATTGGTGTTGAAAATCCGAATTTCATTCTCTATGCTGACTGAGTGCAGAAGATTTCGACTCGTTGATTTCATGGTGATGAAGGTGTATCTTGCATTTCCGATTCTAGCTGGCTGTTTTTGACATCTTCATTGGTGCCACCAATCTCTGGTTGAAAGAATACTTCCTACATAGTTGAGAGAAGTCACCTCTTTCAAATGTATTCCGTTGATAGTGAACGCTGGCGTTTGTTATTGTTTTGTTGCCGTTGTTGTTGTTGCTGTTGTTGTTGCTTGTAGATACCTCTCATTTTCCCTTCTTATGTTTTTGGAAGTTTCGCCTTATGTAACCGCTCGTCAAAAGTCTGTTGAAAAAAAGAACAACCATGTCACACAAGTAGAACAAGATAATTATTCAAATAATAATTATAGAAATTGATGCTTGTCTGAAATAGTCACACAGAGCAGAAACAATAAAAAAAGACACATATTTGAAAATCAGTGTAAATATAATCTTTTCCTAAAGACTGCTGACACGCATAACTGACGAGTTACTTTTCACCATGGAACCCTAGATCATCAAAATTTCAACTGATTGCCTTGAATCCTACAACCACAATTCAAAATTTACAGCATGATAAAGAATTATTCTAATTACAAACAAGTAGGTGGTTGATAGTAAGTAACTTCTACAAATAATCCATTGTGACAGAAATGTTCTTACCTAGTAGATATTTCTAATGCCATTATGACGTATTTCTTTGAAAATGGAATCCGAGGAAGGCAGGTGTTATCCATTGTCCAAAAACATTAAACTCGAACAATCATAGGCGTGTAAGTTGATAGTGATCAGCTGTGATTTACTCTAATGATGTCTATCTGGATAATCTATAGTGAATGTAAGGTAAGCCATGCAATATGAAGCTATCTGAGTAAGTTAGGAATATCCTCTCTACGTATGCCAGTTGTTGTTGATAATGTTTTACTAGTGGTCGGCGACATGTGAACACGGATATACAAGCCTAATTCAGCAATATGCAAGCTGATTCATGTAACATAAGAAATCAAGCTACCTACCAAAAGGTATTTGGATGAATTCACCAGAATCGGAAATGCAAGATACACCTTCATCACCATGAAATCAGCGAGTCGAAATCTTCTGCACTCAGTCAGCATAGAGAATGAAATTCGGATTTTCAACACCAATGTCGAGTTAATTCTTTCTTCTATATATGAGTGGGAAATCGGCACTGAGCATCGTGAAGAAGACTGTCAATAATCTGTTGCAGACTTTCATCAACATGTGCCACCTTCGCTTCATGTTGAAGATCAGATGGATTGTCGACAAGAAACTCCGGTAACTGACCAATCAAGAACCGATCATTGAAAGAATATGTAGGAGAAAGTGTAGATGGACTGGACACACGCTGAGTAGACCGCCGAATGGTATCGTGGGCAATGCGATTCACTGCTCGAGTGGGACGAGAATGGGAAACGATGAGTGGGTGGTCGGCGTGAGGGTGACATGGAGGAGATCGAGTGTGGATGAGGAGGAGAAGGAGGAGGAGATGAGAGATGATGGGCAGTGGTGGAACCCACTGATGAATACAACGTCAAATAGAATCGGGTGCAGAAGTGTTGTTGAAGCCGTATGTTCCACTTGGAAGCCAAGGGAACAATAACAATAATCGATGAATATTCTTGAATAAGGTGGAGCAGAGTAAGGTTACGTAACTCTAGCGAATATGTTTCTCTTATATGGCGAACAGGCGTGAGGACAGTGACGTTCAGCTGAAAAACAAAACTTTTCGAAACGGAACAAAAACGACAGAAGAATACACTAAGTAAATAGAATTTGCATAACTCTCTTCTGTCAATATAGTCACTGTAAATTCTTGCTTGCATAGATTTGTCTTTACCTCTTTATAGATTAGATAGATTCAATACGTGGCGCGCAATCAAACTGTTTGTTTCCTATCACTCCTTAAGTTCTAAACTCTCTGATATGTGTGTTCAGAAATGCTGACCATAACCCTTCTTCATGCTCTTAAAGTCAATGTACTTTGGCAAATGCATGTGTTTTTATTACATGCATTTGGAGGTGTTAGGTGGGGTGGATATTTGTTTTTACTTTCTACTGTCTAAGACAACTGTTCATTTGTTGCCTGGCGGCTGGATGTATTTTCCCAATACACGACGTGTAGTCTGTACTATTTTCGCTACTTACAATATTATCACCCTTGAAATGAGGCTGTAAAATTTGTCGCCTCTGTGCTCCAATTCACTTTTTCCATACAATATTGTTCAAATTTGTCAATAAACGTCTCCAGTAGTAACCATTATCACACTAGATAACTCTTCTTACAACTTTCCTTTTGGATGAAGCTTTCTCACACTGTCGAATATTGTTTGCATCTCAATAGTTTTATGTAGCCTATAGAGAAGCAACTTTTGAAGTTCACATAAGGCGACTCTCTCTCCAATGTCTCCGCTAGGGATGTACCTCACAGTTTTTACGATCTTCAAGTTTTTATGTTGATACTGCATAATAAAATTTACAATTGGATAAGTATTATTCAGGAAGCTCATTATTTATGTTTCATCATTAAGCCAGTCACTAATGCAAAAATATGCCATAGAAATACTTAGGCATTAAAGTCTGTCTAACCGGCTGCCTGAATCATTCTTGTTCACTCTAGATTACTCAAGATCCGGTCTAAACGATTGATCATAGCAACTTCATCATTTTTATGATAGAGAACATTAACGAACTGGAACTTTGTGCATTCGGTAAAAAAATATTACATGGAGGATTTTATCATGAGCTGACATCAGTTAGAGAACCACTGGAAAACCAGAATCGGAGTACTGGACAGCTGTTTCGCCAGCCTAGTTTGGGACTCCTCATCAGTACGCACCCACCACAGGGGTTCGAACCCAGGACCTCCTGGTTGCAAGGTGAGCTCGTATTCCATTGCGCCACTGAAACCCGATCTAGTGGTCAGTCCATGAATTCCAACTTCTGCCAATTCATGACATAGCGCTACCACTTTGCAATGTCTTCTTCGATGAGTTACTGCCCCATCTTTAACCTGCTGTACTCTACTGGTCACGGCTTCCCACTGGAACTGGTGGGTTTTCCAGTGGTGGCTCTTTAGCAGAACGTGCCCTTCGAGGTTCGAACCCAGTATCTTCCGGTTACAAGACGAGCCCAGTCCAATGGCCCATGATATAATTGATCTCTCTGATATCTGCGTTGTGTTATTTTGACTGCATGCGTCTGGTGTAGATTCGATGAATAAAGATCCAGTGACTGACCTCTCCCTCTACTTACCTATATTACTTTTTACAACTGTAGTTCTTTCCCATCTTATTGTTTGGTTATGTGTTATTGCATGCATTATGAGTACTGAGTTTTCCTTTATGTCCTCATAATCCAGCTGACCCTAATCTACTCGTACGACCTATGTGGCTGACTTCACAGTCATCACAAGATACTTTTTAGATTGAATTATTTTGTCTAATTAGGTCAGTAGGCTCCTTTAGCCTACAGAGCTTGTAAGAGTTTAATAAACACTAATGCATAACTTACCCTCATCTCATAGTTTTATCTTAACCATTTGGCGTATTTAATTTTTCTGGTTTATCATTTTTCTAAATCAAATGTAAATTTAATTCCTCCTGTTACTGATCTAATATGGTTGAGGAAAGTGAAAGTACCATCCACATATATCCTTGCCACTCCTCTTGTGTAGGATTAAATACTAAATGTGAGCCAGATTTTCCCAGCCATCAATAAGCATAAATTGTGTTGTGAAGAATGGAACAATATTCTTCAAGCTGGAAGCTTGAAGCAACGATTTTATTTTTACAGGATGAGGTTCATTATTACATGAAAATGCAAACAAATTGTGAAAAGGAGACTAACTGTTACCCCATGCCCAACCTTCCGTCTTCATCAGTCTTATTACTCGTTTAGTAAGGTGAAGGACTGAATCGGCCGGCGATTAAACCCCGAACCACATGCATGGCTAGCTAGTTTTCTACCGTTGTGCCACTGACGTACACAAACATGGAGGATAGCATGAATAATCTCCAAGTAATCAATCAGGCTTTAGCTACACGACACAGCATTTAACGAACGCTGTGGAGCACTTTCAAAATATAATCTCCACCTCAGTACTGTTTTCTTTTTACAGTTTTGACTGGATATCATACAAGAATTCTCTTTTAATAAATGTGAGCAAAGAAGGAATAAACATTGATGCAGAATAACATGGATCCATTTTACTTTGTTGGTTCTCATCAACTGCATACAACCTATAATCTTTAATAAACAAAAGTCAGCATAAAATGTTAACATACTTTTGTCATTAACAAGCATATTATAAGCGTGTCATGGTGAGGTAGAACATCCCGACGACAAGGTAGCTGGATTGTAAGTGTATATGTAACGACAGAAGACAAGGGCCAGGCAGCAGATCCTTTATTGAGAAAATCTACAGATATTTATAGATTTTTATGTACATTATTATATGTCATTGTTATCAGAGAAACAGCGTCTTCTGATTGGTTGTTTTCTCGCTGATAGTTATTCTGTCATCTCTTTGTGGCCATTTCTTTTAAGGTCAGACCGCACATCTGCGAATCGTATCCGCCCACTCAGTCTGCTGTGATTGGTTGTTGAGTTAGTCTTTGTTCCTATTTTTTTCTCATGACCAAAATTTCAGACGTAAACATTGACGTAAATTGCTGTTTACCAATTTTGGCTAGCAGACCGCTCTCACCACATATATATATATATCATTCTAAAGAGAAGTTTCTAGAGAATTAATTGACGAGTTCTTTAGTTAGGGTGGTAACAAAAAATTACATAGTTCGATAAGAGAAGATCAAAACTTGGTGTGCAAGAAGTCAGACGAAAATGTGATGATGTAATATCATAAGGTCTGGAAGAATTACCTCATGTCGAAGTCCAAAGAAAAAAACGCTTCGAGAAGATAAGTCAACGAAATTAGAAAACAGATAGTGATTAAAGGTTCAGTCACCAGGGTAACTGAAGTCCAATAACAGATTCCTTTTGGACACGGGTCAGGTTTTAGCCGTTTGATTGCGATAGCCCCAGCAAACCGAATAAGACTTGAGCTGTTCTGTCTGTAAACTATTTTGAATGATGCCAGCGCGTCTACTCAGCAGCCAGTGTCTATCAGGCGTTTGGTAATTGAATAGCCCCTCTAACCAGAAGCTCCCTGGTACATGTTAGAAGAATCTGACGTAGACCCTTCTTTCTGTTCTTCCGATTTAAATACTCCCTCAGATACATGTGAATCGGTATATGCATTTGGATATAATATACGAAGGGTACTTGTCAATCTTTGACTGCACTAATGAGCAAAATGTGTTCGGAACAGAGAGACTAGTTTTGCTGCAGGATACGTCCTGGACGGGGATTCACTTTATCTCTTGTTTATGATTCTCATAGTATCATAGCCTTTGAAGTCGAGTTTGATTAAAAAACTGGCTCCTTGCTGACTGTAGGCTCATCAGGTTTCTTGCCTTCATTATTACCATATTTGTCAATTAAACCTTGTGGATAACCATTTTCTTTCAAGCAATTCTCAAGCAGCATTAGTTCACTGTCTAATTTATCAGGTGGACGTATTCTTTTCGCTCTGGAGAAAAACCGTTTCCACCAGCGTTCGTTTGTAACTGACTGAACAGAAGCTGTTGAAGATTAAGTAGAGATGGCTCCAAGTGTCTTAACAATATATCGACCTCACGAATGTTCCATCCGATTTTCTCTCCAAGTGTACATCTAGGAAGCAGAAATAATCAAAGTCTTCGTGCTCCATCGTGAAAATGATATTCTTACGTACATTGCTGAATAAGCCCAATAGAAAGGAAGTGTGACTCAAATCACTGCATACAATGATTGTGTCATCTACTTATCTGTAGTAGGCTGTTGTTTCATCAGTTGCACACTTGAGTTTGATCTGTTCTAGACTGGCCGTAAAAATATCAGCTAATACAGGACCCAATAGACTCCCCATCGGCAATCCATCAACCTGACGATACATTTTACTATCGAATTGAAATTGTATGTCCTTAGTCAATAACATAGGAATCAGCCTAAATTCCAGTTTTGGCAGAGGAAGCAAGTCAGCATGTTGACAGATGATGTCGAACGTCTCATGCAGTGGGACCTGTGTGAATAAAGAAGTCACCTCGAAAGAGACCATAAGTTTGTCATATACGTTAAGTTTACTCACTTCTTCAACGAATTATTGGGAAGAACCTTTAAGAGTATTCAAGTGTTGGTTTGTAGGGATTTGATTGGTTACAGGATTTCATCATGAGCTGACATTAGCTAAAGGACCGTTGGATAACCTGGGAGTACTGGACAGATGTTTCGTCCCAGTTTGGGACTCTTCATTAGTACGCACCCACCGGGATTCGAACCCAGGACCTTCTGGTTACAAGGCGAGCTCACTAGCTCACTAGCAACTTGCCCTATTCAGGTAGGTAGTTACCAGGGGTTTTAGTGAGAAGTCGGGACCAGTAGGGTACAGCAGGTCGGGTGTGAGGACAAATACTCGCCGAAGACATTTGCTAGGGGTCGCGCCATATCGTGAATTGGCAGAAGTTAGAATTCATGGGCTGGCCATTGGATCGAGTCCCAGTGGCTGAATGGTCTACTAGCTCGCTGGCCTTGTAACCAGAAGATCCTGGGTTCGAACCCATGCAGTGGGTGTGTACTGATGAAGAGTCCAAAACTAGGCTGGCGAAACAACTGTCCAGTACTCCAGTTCTGGTTTTCCAGTGGTTCTCTAACTGATGTCAGCTCATGATGAAAATCCTTTAAGAGTATGTTTGGCTAGTTGCTGTCTAATAGGTTCCAACTCATCGGCTAACTAGCGAGCATCCTTTTGGAATGGCGAATTCACCATTGACAGTATAGGTCTCATTGGGCAGTTCTTTTTCTGTTTCTTGGGTAGACCACACATATATGGTGCATGAGACCCCTTAGGCTTTAATTCATTGTAAGTGTGGCTGTCAATCGTTTTCTTCTTTAACTACTATCTGAGTGCTTTTGTGACTTACTTTTCTATCGAGTCTGTTATGTCTTTCTTTTGGTTATCAATCTTGAACCTCGATGTGTCATTAAGAATGGATTCCGTTTCTTTGGATATAGTCAGTTTTGTTCATCACTATCACTTTATCTGACCGCAGTATGACGATATCTTCATTGCTTAGTAAACATTTAATTGCTTTTTAGTGCTCTTTTGGTCATGATTCTAGACTGTTAAACTGGTGAACAGAACAAGTCTGCACTTGAACCAACCTTTCTTGTCTTCGCTGACGGGATGTAGGTTGGTTGTGCTTCTGTGTCTGTTTTATCCACATATTTTCTTGGAATTGTAGACGTAAAATAAGGGCTTTTATTGACCGTTGTCAGTTTATGTTTACGACTATTTTAAGTTATGTTGGCTTCAATAAACTTCTCTGGATATCCGTTCTCGCGTAGAATATCATGGATGACCTGGAATTCTTTATCTACATAATGCTTGGAGCAAATCGACCTATCTCAGCATTTAACCAGAGCGATAAAGAAAACTTTCTATTCTGCACATATCTGTTCCCATTCCTCAGTAGCCGTCCATCATTTACCCAGCAACTGAAAAATATCTTAACTAACCTTAGCTTTTCTTCATACATTTACCAATTCAATTGTTTGTTACCGCAGTCTTACCATCTCCTCTCTAATACATACTACTTTTTACTAACCATTCGCCTGACACATTTGATAACCTTGAACTCACTTGTCATTCTCCCCTACCCCACATTCTACAAATCTATTATGATCAATCACCAGCATTGTCTCCCATTTCACAATATTTTCTAATTGAATTCAGCCTAACACATTAGTTACACAAATATTATTTATTTTGTCACCTCATAACTAACCTGTTGTTCTACGTTAAAATAAAATGTATCCGCAGCATAATTAACCGGCCATTATTGTAACAACTACAACAAAATAACAAATGTTATATTTTATAACTGTAAGAATGTGAAGAGAAATTATATGAACGATATTGATTTTGATTTGACACTAGTAACTAGTGTGATGTTTCTAGTCCTCTCTTCGGTCAGGTTGTAAGGAGGTCACCATTCTAGGTAGCTCGTCATCACGGTGTACATTGATTTGATGATATTAGATGGTTGGAGGTAATCGGCAGGAAGCCTTGGACCTAGGTTTCGCGCTAGTTGGCACTCTTCAGCAACCTTGAAGGAGCTCATGTCCCTTCTGAGGTCGATCGCGAGGACGAATAGCTCAGTGGTAACGTCTCTGACTGCAGGAAGCGCTGGGTGACGCGGGTTCGAATCTCAGAAGGGACATGACTTGTTCCTTCAAGGAAGTTGCAGATACGCCTTGATGACTGGTGAGTGCCAACTAGCACGAAACCTTGGTCAAGCAAGGCTTCCTGTGGCCGATTACCTCCCACCATCTAATATGAACGACTTTTTTGATTGTAATGCTTATCGAAGAAAATGGTTCACCTTGAAGAGAAGCTCTAAGACGTTGAATAGTATTTCTAAATCTTATGTAACAGACACCTGCTAAACTATTAATCGAATAGTTGGAATTCAGCATAATACACTGACTGCTTAATATAGTTGATCAGGAAACGCCATCTTCTCAAGGATAAATAACAAAACCAATCGAAATTAAATATCACTGAGGAAATAAGAACAATAATTTTATAATGAATGTCTATTGATTATAATATATTTTCATTGAATGTATATGTTTGCAGTTGTTATTCTTCTTTGTGTATTACTGTGTTCTGTAGTCTTATTGATCTTTACATCTAAATAATTTACATCTTCCTCTGCAACATTCACGGCTTCTTGCGCATAAATCACCTCGATCCAAGCATCGTACACATTTACCCTTAAATCCACGTAACTGACAGACAGTATTACCACAACAACGATCAAACACTGTTTTATGACATGTTTGACCGAGTTGTTTACAAGCACCTGAAGAGAAGAAATAAGGGAAAAATTATCATTATTATCATCACTATCATTAATATTGTTATTATATATTCCTAATTTTGCCTTAATATGACCAAATATGACTGACTATATTAGGCAGGCTGATATCGGTTAAAACTATTGGTTGATTTTTAAACATATTTGATTGGACAGACAGCCTTTGATGCCCACGACCTTGGACAACCAATCAAATAAGCCAATAAATTATTTTCATATTTAATAAGCTACATAGAGGCTTTCTTATAACAATATCATAATGTTAAATAAATAAATATATTTCTATTGTATATATCGTTCAAATCTACTTCAGTGATTGATAATACGATGGATTCATTTTGTTCTTCTCTGCGCAAGATACTACTGAAATGAATCCAAAATAATCACAATAATAGTAATAATAATATTGAATTGTATTGTTGAGGCATGGGGGTGGAAAATGAAAAAATCGTCTTCAGCCACATGAGAGGTCTGGGTTCGATTCCCGACTGACAGACTCACTCTTAAACATCTTCTATGTTACTTGTTGACAGTAAGACTTAGGAAGATGGGGAAAATTAGGCCTGATGCTAAAAATTCAAAACATGAAGCCGTATATTCTACCTGGAGAACAAAGAATGAGAAAGAAAAAGTAGTCATATCGATGAGCTTGACTGTAAATGTTATCACACTAGATTCATGAAAGGGTTGTGTGTTTTTTTCCTTTACGTTCCCCAGCGAAACATAGGGCTTCAAGCTTGTGGGTTGAAGTTTCTGTAGAAGTGTTTATTTTACAGGATGGGGTTGCTAGCCTGTTTCATGCCCAACCTTTCCTCCTCACCAACATTAATTCTGGCTTAGCGAGGTAAAGGAGGAGTGCGTCCAGTGGCCGGGGATCGAACCCCGAACCGTGTGCGAGCGTCCTAACCGCTGTGCCACCGACGTACTCATAAAAAGGTACAGTGTAGAATGACACAAGTTCTAGTAAGTAAAGAAAAAAAATCTAGTTTCACAGATTTGAGTCGGTTGCTAATGTCCATCCGACATCAACTCAAAGTTTACTATAAGCAAATTATAAACCTGATTGAGCAGATCCAGTTAATTCCAAGAACTAGACAGCAACATATTATAAAATTAACTGTCTGGCCAATGAAAATCAGATGTAGCCTCAACTTCATTAGTTTCCATGCAAAACCGGAGAATACTGGACAGCTGTTTCGTTCGGGTTTCAGACTTCTGAGAAGTGTACACCACCACCAAGGTTACGAGACCAATTCAGTCCCTTGGAATAGAATTCATCTAAACCTGTAATGAAATGGCAGTTTTCTTTTACAGTCCTAATAACACACATCATCACTTCTGAGATTACCATCAATCAAGTCAGGCATCTAAACAGATACTCACCGATGTTGTTGGCATTATATAAAGTGAAGTGACAATTATTAGAACTAACTCACACACACACACAGGTCACTGAGTCGCAACCACGTTCAACCCGTGTTGATACAATGCGGTAGGTACACCTGAATAGTCAGTCAGTCAGTCTCCTTACACATAAGACGGTTTAACAATCCAGTGTGTTCTATAGTTTTCTCTCTAATTCTCTACCTACCTTAAAATTAGCCAGTTTTAACTGTACCACAATGCAACACACTTGAATAGTTTTATATATATATATATATATATATATATATATATATATTGAAACATTTAACTACACCACTCTTTAGTGTGAATAAGGATACTCATTCACCAATTAATTATTTATATTATGTAATATCGAAATGTGATAACACTTACTGTCAACCATATTGAAATGTACTAAAACTGTAAATAAAAAGCAAACAATTGCGATTAGTTTGTTCATGCTGTTTAAACAACGAAAAACACTACAACAAGGAGGTTTATCTTCGCTTTAAACAACAGAAAGGTTTATATATATACATATGCCTAGTAAAAGTAACCAATAAAATTATATTCCAGTCTGTTTTAACGAGATAAACGATATAATGCTGAGCGGTATTCTCTTGTCTGTATATTCCTGTTTTTAATTTGCTTTTGTGTTTTCCTTCTTCTTTTTTTTGTTTTCTTATATGATTCACTCACTGTCTGCACCACAGTGTACTGCTCTACACTTATATTGTGCTCATAATTGATGAAAAGATGTACTTAGAGTGGTATATATACGTGTAACATGAAAGAACAGTAGTCACTAGCTTCCTGTTTTGTTTTTTTGGGGGGTGGGGAAGGGGGTTTCATTATTTTTGTAATGGACATCAACTGGTGACAGGTATGACCTCTTTTTAATTAATCAGTCAGTCTGATTCACTGGCAGTAAATAATACTGAAAACAACAACTTATCCAGGGAACCGATAGTGAAATCCACTGTGCTATGTATAATAAATTATCTTTGACAAAATTCACAAAATTAGCACACAGTTATGATGATGAGAAGAAGTAAATAAAAAATTGATGAGTCAGGCATATTGACAGTGTGAGATTATTATTATTATTATTACTATTCATCTGATAGCTGGTTAATAAACCCGCAATGACAAATCTCGAAACAATTATCATTTGTTTTATTATCTTAATTATTCAAGTTTGACCATGAATTGATATCATTTAGAAGAAAAAACACATAAAACCTGAGAGTACTGGAAAGTTGTTTCGTCCTAGTTTGAGACTCATCGGAAGTACGCACCCACCGAGTACAACATGGTAAGGCTTATAGACCATTTAGCCACTTGGACCTGACTTAATGGCCAACCCATGAATTCTAACTTCTACTAATTCAAGGTTGCTAACTAGTCAGTGGTTACAGGACGGCATTTCCTGGAGTTCTAGTGAGAAGTCGTGACCTGTGTAAGTTCCAACCGGTTGAAAGTGAGGATATATACTTGCCAGTGACGTCGCTACAGACTTTCATCAACATCTACCTTTTCTACTTCGATACTAAAGATCAGATGGTCAGTCAGAGTGGATAAGCGATAAGCAACTCTGGAAATGAATCAGCCAAGAATCTGTTATCCAATAAATATGCAGATGGAAACGCAGATGGACTAGACATACGCTTAGAAGACCCTGTAAGTTATATGACGCTGCAAGCCCTCGAGTAGAAGCCGGATGAGAAACAACAAGTTGGCTATCCGAATGTGACATGGAGGAGATAGTGTCAGGAGGAAAAGAAAGATTATGGTGATTCCTGAGGCTGGGGTATTGTTGAAACCCAATGTTCCACTTGGAGCCCAATGCGTTTAATAATACTTCAATAATGTACTCTTCATAATTTTCGAAATATCCTGGAAATAAACATTTGTGGTTGGTTAGTCGTGCAAGTATAGTTGTGCTGTTCAACCTCTATGTACTTCCAGTTTAGTTTTCTTGCATACATACAAAATATTTTAGGTTATATTAACGCTAACTTAGTAGTTATTATCTTACTGTTTCATATCATCAGGATGTAGATCATTGGCTCAGATATTCGACTCCTAACTTGCTCCCATCCCAACTACTTCAACCTAGGCAACTGGATAGTATCATATGCCATTATCACACAGGAAATATGATAGCTGCTACCTTGACGTGGTGGTCGGGCTTGAACACCGCAATGACCCAACGAACTACACTGGCTGGAACTTATGTTCCTGTAGGTCCTACCATGCCAGAAAGGTTACACAAAAAGCAGCTACCCAATCCAATACTATGATTCAAACAAACTCACAAAATATCATGCTGGATTAACAACGACCACGTTTCCTGCTGCTGTTTCACAGGGCAGAAGTGATAAATATGCTACTGAGACACACCAAACAAGAAAGAACAACCAAAAGCAGGCCGCGTGTGACCGGCCTCAAGCAGTTGTCCCCTGGGCTCTGCGGTCACTCAACATTGACCTTTTCTCTCTCCCCTTCTCAGGCGTGAGGCTAGCAACCCCACCCTGTAAACAAAGCTGCTACAGAAACTTCGGCATGATGAATCTCCTTGCGCTAAGAGAAAAAGTCTGTGTGGGGACATGGAATGTCCACACCATGTACGAGATTGGCAAAACAGCACTCAGTATCAAAAATAAGATCCGGATTTTCAACTCCAATATGCAGTCAGTGCTATTCACTATACGGATCAGAGACTTGCACTGAGCGTCATAAAGAGCATCTCAAACAAACTACAGACCTTCATTATCAGTTGTCTTCGCTCAATACTCAAGATCAGCAACAGGGATCTCTGGCAATGAGCGAACCAACACAGCAGGAACCGATTGTGAAACAAATAGGCAGGAAGAAATGGAGATGGATTGGCTGGCCATACTCTGAGGAAACCATCAAGTGAGTGACATCACTAGACAAGCCATTGCTCGAGTGGAAACCGAAAGGGAAGCGGCGAGTTGGTCGTCATTGCGAGGGTGACTTGGAGGAGGTGATGTGAAGAGGAGATGAAAACGTGTGGACAGACTTGGAGCCAGGTGAAGACTCTAGCAGAGAACCGAACGCAATGGAGACGTGTGGCTGAAGCCCTATGTTCCTCTAGGAATTAAAAGAAACAATAAATAATAAATATGGTTCATAATCTGACACATGAAAAATCTGTCTTAAGAAAATCAGTAACTAACCCTTTTATCTATAATAAGTATACACTTCTCAGTTTGTGATAGAGTTTAGAGGACTTAGGTCACATAAAGAATAATATGCCATACAGATATTTGACACTGAACTAATGGTACATACCAAACAAAGGAATAGACACATTACACTAGTTACTAACTAGTGTCCAATACAGTCCTACAGGAGGTTAATATCGAGCCTGAATAGCTCAGTGGTAATGTCTGTGATTGCAGATGAGTTCCTTCAAGGTTACAGATACGCCTTGCTGACTGGTAAGTGCCAACAAGCACGAAATCTATGTCCAAGACTTCCTGCCGACTACCTCCAACCATCTAATACTGATCAATTTCTTCTCAGTTGAGATATATATAAAGCGCCATCACTGTTCATTGCCGTCAGGGATAACTGTTTAGGATATAAAATATATTACTCGTTCCGTGAACAGCTGTAGACCAGTCACTGGTGTTTATATAATTCATCAGTGGGACTCTGTTTATATACACACTAGATAGCTATTTCACACCCTTATGACTATGATCATCAGTGCCTTAACAAAACTGAATCGAAACAGCCACTGTAGATTTACAACTCTACCTAACAATTTAGTTACTTCACCTATAAACTTTATAACAATCTCAACAGTGTTTACTCTGAAGTGATTTTAAGTCCTGCTGACGTGTACTCAACACCTGACGACTTTCAAGTATTGGTTTTGCAGGGATTTAGTTTGATTGGACGGAGGATTTCATCATGAGCTGACATCAGTTAGAGAACCACTGGAAAACCACAGATGGAATACTGGACAGTTGTTTCGCCCTAGTTTGGGACTCTTCATCAGTTTGTTATGATGCTCACCAGCGACTGACTCTATTCAGGCAGTGACCTGGGGTTCTAGTGGGAAGCCGTGACCAGTAGGGTACAGCCGGTTGAAGATGAGGCAGTGACTCATCGAAGAAGACATTGCGAATTGGTTGCGCTGTGTCATGAGTTGGCAGAAGTTAGAATTCATGGGCCATTGGATCGGATCCCATTGGCTCAACGGTCTACGAGCTGACCTTGTAACCAGAACGTCCTGGGTTTGAACCCCTGTGGTGGGTGCGTACTGATGAACAGTCCCAAACTAGGCTGGCGGAACAACTGTCCGGTACTCCAGTTCTGGTTTTCTACTGGTTCTCTAACTGATGTCAGCTCATGATGAAATCCTCCATCCAACCTCAAGACTTATCATGTTTTATTCATTTCTTGAGTTTCACGTGGAACAAACTCGCCTTTAAACCTTGAACTTTCATCTCTTTCCGCGCTTATTACCAATTACCAAGCTAGATAAGGTTTAAAAGTATGTCGGCAAGAAATTCAACCCATAGTCGTTAAATCTTAACACGCACTTAAAAACTGTTACGTAATATCTGAGCTGAATGTTTCCTTCACTTTATTTTTCTTCTGTATTATCTGTGTATTATCTTTGAGTTTTCAGTGAAATACAAGCTTCACACGTCTGATCCAAATCAATATTAGTGTAAAGCTGGCAATAGCCTCAAGTTCATCTGCGAATACCATTAAACTAGTCTTATATTTCAACATTTCTTGACTTTTATGTTACGGCGAATGAAAGCATCACAGAGTTCGCTACTGCAGATTTATTTATCACAGCACAGAAACAAGTATAATGTGAAAATAAGTGTAACACACTAGACTAGTTTATAAAGCAAGTAGGAATTGAATAAGAAGAAAGACATGTAATAGCAAAGATTTTCAGTATCGTTTCTTGATTAGATTGCTTCAAGCTAGATTAAGAATAACTGCTATTCCATTTCACTCCAGCAATGATTCTATACTTTATCCTTCGACTTTATTACTATTACAGAGGTCCTTACGCCTGTAAGAGACTCATTATCAAATCATTCTGTAAAAAGTTCATTTGATCTTACAGAAATGCTAGACACCTTGAACATTAAGGAAAAGGTTATGTGTTCAATTGACATAGAATCTTTATTCACCAATGTTCCCCTTCATGAAACTGTTGATTTCATCTGCGATTACATCACAAGCAATGGGATAAACCTACCTATTCCTGTCACTTACATCAGAGACATCATCTTAATGTGTATAGAAAATATTAGATTCACCTTCCAAGGAAAAGCATACAAACAAATTGACGGTGTTGCGATGGGGAGCCCTGTTGAGCCCCTGTTAGCAGATATATTCATGTCGAAATTGGAAAGACAAATGCAAGGTATGCTTGGAGAATTTATGCTGTATAAACGTTATGTAGATGATACTCCCATTATTGGTAATAATAGTAAATCTATTGAAAACTTTATTACGCTATTTAATCATATTCATCCAAATATTCGAGTGAATTCCGAACTAGAATCGAATAACAAACTCCGTTTCCTGGATATTACTATGACTAGGAGAGATGATGGTACGATTCAGCGATCTATTTTTCGTAAACAGACATGGAGTGGACAATATCTTCATTTTATCAGTTTTGCTCCTATCCAGTATAAACGTTCCCTAGTGAAATGTTTGTTCTCAAGGGCCCGAAAAATATACACGAGTGACACATTGATGGATGAGTTTCGACATATACACTCAGTTTTATTAGCTAATGGTTATCCGGAAAACTTTATCACTTGTCACAGTAAAGAAAGACCACATCTTGAAAAGACAGCTACTGTACCAAAGAAAGCTACCTTTATTAACCTACCATTCAAGGGCGACCAGATTATGCAGTTGACAGCTAGCTCAAAGACTTTGGTCAGCCATCAAACGCACATTCTACGCCGCATCTCTTTTTCTCACATGCCGAACATTTTCAATTCCTGTACCTACGATTAAAGGATGAAATTCTGTGGACTCTACTTCAAACTGTATCTACAAGTTCACCTGCAGCTGCGGTGACACCTATATAGGTAGAACCAACAGAATGTTCCAATGTAGTCGAAAGGAACATGTTCCAAAATGGTTACTAAATCATATAGAAAATCCCAATGCCAGTAATCAGAATAGAAATCCAGCATCATCCATTGCAAAACACTTATTAATGTCAGGTCACAAAATCAATATTGTTAATGACTGTTTCACAATTATTTCACATAACTCTAATTCAAGGTTATTGAAGGTGATGGAAGCGCTTTGGATTAATCACTGACAATTATAGGTTTCCAGGCCGTAGGTGTTACGAACTTCCTGGAATAATTTGAGAGCCGAGTCAGATTGATTCATTATAAATTATTTAAATTAATCCCAGCGTGTTAAGAAAATCAAAACAAGATTTTTCTGAACGTTTCGCTGTGTAAGCCACAGCTTCTTCAGCAGATTTATTCGGATTTGAGCTGGGATTAATTTAAATAATTTATAATTAATCACATACAGCCTAAACTGTGTGTACAAAAAACAATAGACTTCAATCTTCGCCTACCCTGGACTACATGACCTATCTAAATATGATCGGTTATTAGTATGTACTTTTGTGTTTTTTATTTAACTGAGTAATTGTCATGAACTTTATTTTATTATTGTTAACCATGTTAGTTATAAAGCGGTTGTAAAGAAACTACGAAATGATATCATCTTGCGAAATTTGTCTTCTTAATGCCTTATTCATATTACTATTCTCTCAAGTTCTGAGTGAAATATCGGGGCTATAACAGCACATCTCCATCTAATCCTGCCCTCTGTTGTCTTCATCAGTTAGCTGTACAACTGTTCCGCGTCGCCACGCCTCTTTTTGCTTTCCCTGACAGAAGATACATTCGCTAACTGGCTTTTCATAGATTTTTAACGGTCCGCGTCTCTTCGATTCTAGTGGATAAAAAGTTTATTTCTCATTATTTTTCCTGTGCTCTCAATTTCTTTATAGCGG
The DNA here is from genome assembly GCA_944472155.2 of Trichobilharzia szidati. Classification (NCBI taxonomy): domain Eukaryota; kingdom Metazoa; phylum Platyhelminthes; class Trematoda; order Strigeidida; family Schistosomatidae; genus Trichobilharzia; species Trichobilharzia szidati. The sequence goes on along the minus strand of OX235276.1, from coordinate 41,171,746 downwards.
TCAAATTGATTTTCCGGAGTAGGACTGCTAATCCCACTTCCAATCTCCCCTCTTTTTCAGGGATTACAATCGCAATAATGACTGTTGACAACAACAAAATAATGTTCCTTTAAATAATATTGAGTTGTTAAGACTAGAAAATCACAGTTCCAAATTTATGTAGAAGATGAACAACTCGTAAAGCAAAATTAAGTGGGAACACTGTAGATAACTTTCAATGACTTGTTAAAATTATGCCTAAATTCTGAAAGGCTTGCCAAAACAGAGCTTTGAATAGACTTGGCTTTTCTCAAGGAAGCTTAATCATGGAAGAGGATGTTCAAAAATCTTAGGAGGAAAATGTCTAATTGTACGCTAAATGTGACTGGTAGCTCTACTGGCCTTTTCAAATTGACAGGTACACATAGAGGAGGTGAAATTTGGGGGTAGTTTATCTTTAATTCTCGAACATAAAATTGGAGCGGTTGTGAAGAGATAATGTAGCTCTACCGCAGCAAATGCCCATTTACTTCATTCTTTAGTTGTTGTTCTACTATTTAACTGATTTTATCATCAAGGAACTTCCATTTTAAGAACAGGAAACTCTTTGCAGCTGTTCACATACCACCTTGCTATGGAAGCGAATTCATATTTTTATCAAAGAATATCAAACAGTCACTGGACAGTAACCGATTTTATATTGCTTAGTCTATATCCAGAAGCTGGTTGCAGACAAACAGTTAACTGGGACCAATCTCCAGTCCTTTAACAGGTACCTAAGAGTACTAATAACTCTGGCGATCTCTATGACTAAAATACTCGTTGGTACACAGGACCCTGAGATAGTATCATTTCCCTTAAGCTATACAGAGACATCTCAGTGGTAAGTATCAACAAAAATGATATTTTACTTGAATAGTGTTTTGAAATAATATAAAAGAGTTGTAGCTGAGTACAAGGATGGAACTTGTTTCATCACCAGCCTTGGTGATGTTTTTAGTGACAACATCATTTAAAAGTACAGAGAATATTTACAGATAGCACAAATATTTAGATACCGTCTTTTTCTTTTGTTCTCCGTCCGTTTGTAATTGAGAAAACAGGTTTCTAAGATAGATTTTCTCACATTTTTACATGGGTTAAAGAGCCACTTAATAACAGAAGTCATTAAACGGTTATTTTGCCTGTGTTTTGAACTCTGCAGGAGTGTACACTCCAACTAGGACTTTCATTCTATCCAATGGATGCACATTCAGTGACCTATGAATTCTTACTTCCACCAGTTGGGCGCATATGATTATTGACGTCCAATTTAATTAGTGAGTAACTGTTCTTGCTTGTCCACAACAAGCATCCTGGAGAGAATAAAAGGTGTACTGGATACAGAACTCCACTCGCTGGAATAAGTTGGATTCAGAAAAGGTTAATCATGTGCTGATCAAATAGTAGACCTATGCATCATCATCGAACAGAGCAAAGGGTGGCAACGGCACCGACTTTGAAAGAATCCTGGACAGAGTTGACCCAGAAGTAATTTGGAAACCACTCCAATACTATGGAGTGCAGTGCCCTGAATCTTACGAACTGGATATAGGAGTAACACAAAGCCACCAACTATCATCGATAATGTGCGTCGGTGGCATAGCGGTTAGGACGCCCGCCGACCATGCACATGGCCCGGGGTTCGATCCCCGGCCGACGCACTCCTTTACCTCGCTAAGCCAGAAGTAATGCTGGTGAACAGGGAAGGTTAAGCATGAGGCTAGCAACCCCATCCTGTAAAATAAACACTGCTACAGAAACTTCAAGCCACTAGCTTGAAGCCCTATGTTCCACTGGGGAACGTGAAGGATAAAAAAAAATCATCGATAATATTCCTAATGCTGGTTGACCGGATTCTGATCCACACCGTACTTGGAGAGCGAGAAAACAGGAATAAGTTGGACTGATAAGAATATCCTAGAAGATGTGAGATTCGTACACGATGAAAACCAGAAAATGGGAAAGGAAGCGACAGCAAGGACAGGAATTCAAGTGGACATAGAGAAGATGGAGTGATTAAAGTAACCAACCAACAATGTCAATGGAATATATTTGAAAGAGGTTACTTCCTTCACTTATCTAGAAATCACTGTCTCAACTACAGGTGGAACGGATGAAGGTGACAAAGCGAGGATCAGAAAGGTAAGGCACACCTTCATCACTCCGAAATCAGTTTGAAAATCTTCTGTACTCAACATCAACACCAATGTGAAGTCTATCAGTTCTTCTACATAGGTCAGAAACTTGACGAATCACGAAAAGCATTTCAAACAGGTTACTGCAGAATTTCATCAACAACTGCCTTCTCTGGCTCCATAATGAAGATCAGACGGCCAACTGTAAAGAATAAGCAACAAGAAACTCTAGGAGTGAACCGTTCAAGAACCTACTGACCAACAAATACGCTAAAGAAAGAGTAGATGAATCCGCCACACTATGAGGAGAATACTGAATGACATCGCGTGCCATGCAACACCTTGAATGGAATCCAAATGAGTGTTTTGTTAAGTTGTTTATAACTCACATTTACTGATTGTAGCCTCATTGGTCATTCCCTAAAGTGGAAGAAACATAAGTTATCGACTGCATTCCCCTTCTATTTACTGTATCAGTAGACGACGTTTTACGCATTGACACCTTAAAGATACCAATTATTTACATAATCTAAAGTTAGAAGTACAAACTAAGTGGGACTTCCATGTTGCATTCAGAGTGTAGTGAATAAGATCTTGTTCACAATGAGTTGGTTGCGAAACTTTATTAGCAAGTTTTCTAGTGAAGTTAGGTAGTCTGGGAATCAATAAAGTGGTTGCCGACTGGATTCAAGACTTTCTAAAGGACAGAAGACAAAGAGTACGAGTTAACGGGGTTTTATCAGCATGGGAATCGGTTAAGAGTGGCGTTCCTCAGGGTACAATTCTAGGCCCACTTCTTTTCCTGATTTATGTTAATGAGATTCCATCGGTAGTTAAGTCATCCTGCTTACTGTTTGCTGATGACATCAAGATATGGAGGGCTTTACACGATGATAGTGATCAACTTGCTTTGCAGGAAGATTTAAACTTGTTAAGTGATTGGTGTAAGCACTGGGCCTTGGAGATTAACTTAAGCAAGAGTGTAGTTATGCATGTATCTCATAGTCACGTAGACAATTACTCAATGAATGGCATTACTCACCCAGTGGTCACTGAGTACAAGGACTTGGGAGTGGTTGTGCAGCAACAAACTGTAGAGCTGCAGCCACTAAGGGTTTTCGAATATTATGGGCCATACGCAAGGCTTTTGCGAATTTTGATGCTGAAATATTTCGTATATTATATCCGACTTATATCAGACCTCATTTGGAATATGGGATCCAGGCAGCGAGCCCGTGTTTCAAATACGAAATAGACTTATTAGAAAGGGTGCAAAGAGTAGGAACTAAGCTAATAAAGGGTTTCTCAACACTCTCATATGAGGAGAGGTTAAGTCGACTGGGTTTATTTCCACTGTCATACAAACGACTTAGGGGTGACCTAATACTAGCATACCGTATCCTAAGAAATGATTTTGGAGCTAATTTATCTAATTTATTTCTTCCTTCTAGCACCGACCAATTGCGAGGACATCACCGCAAGGTTCAAAAACCACGGTCGAATCGTCTGCGTTTGGAGATCCGTTTTTCGCATCGGATTGTGAACCATTGGAACTCCCCACCGGAACACGTCGTATCAGCGCCATCCGTTGATTCATTCAAGGCGAGATTGGACCTCCTGTTTGTAACAAATCGAAAGGATTAACACAGGCATATAGCCTACTATCCTAAATAAATTGTAAACTGTAAACTGTAGCACTGCCCACTGTACTTCCACTTCATGTTTTCTTAAGACAAAATAATTGAAATCTGTACTCATCGTTGGAATCAAAACTCCTCAATTTTTAAACCAAACAGTTCGAGGTGACTTTGTCACCATAGTTTCATTTTGAAATGAAAATATTTGATATGCTTCATTTCAATCAAGAAAACAACCAATGCTGCATGATGATATATACTACTGACAGGTTGAAATCAGTAGTTTCAAACCTCTATAGTCAACCAATGGTGTATAATATCATTCTTTTGTGACTACTTTCTCGGTTATCGTTCAAGATATCATGCAGATCGCTTACTGTGATCTGATTAATTTCGATTGAAATGAAATATTTCTATACTGAATCATAAAAAATACGTAAATAGCGAAAAAAATCTTCTTTTCTATCCGAGTAAACTGTGGTCTTTTTTTCTCGCATAGAACTGTGTAATTTACAAAATTGCGAATAGAATTTCATTACTTATCGGTTCACCTAAGCAGCTAACCCGGGATTCAGGTGCTTTGAACTGATCTGAACCTCTCAGCTTAGTTAGACAGAACATACTACTGATGAGATTGGCTGCAAACAGCCATCCGGTATCTGGATCATTTCTGTGCGACTATCAAGCACTACTGGCTGACCCAAGTGGTCACCAACTACTCATATTAATTAGTAGTATGTACCACTATTGTCACAGTTTCTATTTGGCTGTCGTTTATAGTCATAGATACATGTTTAAATATTAACATGATTCTTCCTGTCTATAAAATGACTCATTGTTTTCTGAATTTCTTTTCGGCTCAACCTGTTGATTGTTTTAGTGTTTGCTACTCTCATCTTTAAGACATGTGAGACAAGATTAAGAATTAAAGAAAAAAGAAATAAGACAAAACTAATTATAAATTTGATTCATTGTTCAATACAAATTGTTGTTGTGTTTAAATGCGTGTTACTAACCATAATCAACAGCTAAATGACAATGCCACGTGTCAAGTGATCCATAACGGAAAACTCAGCGAGGCGTTCGAAGTGCATACAGGAGTAAGACAAAACAGCCTGGCTGCCTGCCTATTATCACCCACGATGATATTCCTAATTATGGTCGACTGGATTATGCCACAGACTGTGCGTGGGGAGTGACCGATAAGAAGACTCAAGAAGATCGGCATTTCGCAGATGATATATGTCTAATATCACAAAAGCTCGGAGAATTGCAAGCGGAAACCAGCAAACTGGCAGAAGGGGCAGGCCGAGAAAACAGGACTGCAGGTGAACACAGAGAAGATGGAGGTGATGAGGAAAACCAACTACCACCAACAGCGACGACAACCAGCACCAATCACTATCAACAGGAGAGATTTAAGGGAGGTTGTCTCCTTCACTTATCCAGCTAGGAAACATCGTTTCAACTACAGGTAATCGTAACGGACGAAGATGTCAAAGGCTGCCAGAATCGGAAAGGCAAGATACACCTTCATCAACCTGAAACTGACCTGGAAATCTTCTGCACTCCTCCTCGCTATGAAGGACAAGATTCACATTTTCAACACCAATGTGAAGTCAGTCAGTTGGTTCTCCTTTACTGGTCAGAAACTTGCACTGCCTGTGTAACACGAAAAGGATTTTTAACAGACTGTTGCAGAGTTTTATCAACAGTAACCTTCGCTCCATTCTGAAGATCACATGGCCAGAAATAACTAGTAACAAGTAACTGTGGAGACACACCAACCAAGAACCGACCGCTTAACAAATATACAGGAGAAAGTGGAGATGGATTGGTCATACACTGATGAGGCCGTAGAATAACATCGCAAACCGAACAGGAGCTAGAGTGGGGTCCCAATGGGAAGCGACCAGTGGGTGGTCGGTGCGAGGGTAAAGTGGAGGAGATCGTGTGAGGAAGAGATAAGAGATTATGGGCAGTCGTGGACCCAGCTGAAGAGGACAGCAGAAAACAGAACGAAGTGTTATTGAAGCCTTATTTTCCACTCGGAAGGCAAGGGAATACTAATAAAAATAAATACTAACCGAATTTCAAATCTGCATGACTGAAAATCAAAGAAGACAGTTATATTTTGTAAACTCTTTTCTCATCACAAATTTTGACATGACCACATACTAAAACAATAAAAGTTTCAGGTTAGAAAGTTGTCAAACTTCCGAAGTCTTAACTTTTATGGGTGCGTACTGATAAATAGTCCCAAAACGGTGATGAAACACCTGTCTAGTACTTCCTGCTTCTCAATAGTTCTCTAGCTGATATTATTCAGTGATCGAACTTGAGATAATTCAAATGCCTACAAACTAACTCCTGAAATATTTGTCAATTTTTTAAAAGACCACTGAATTGATATGGTGGTTAGCAGTGGAACTCGAATGGCGCGTCTCGTTCAAATTGAGACTTATTTATTTGCTGAATTATAGTAATCATGGAAAATTCACACATTTAAATTCCAAAAGTATTGATTAATTCCTAATAATTGAATGATTTAAATGCATTCGCTGTAAGACAGTCTTTATACACACATCACAATCAGATTCTGTGGCAGTCACCAAATCTCGAGCACTTGGTGAACTCAGGCCACACAGCTCAACCAGAGTTGTCTTTCAAGATCATCTACAAGGTGAGGCCAAACGGTACAAAGGGCGTCAGGTTCCAGCTTTTGTGTATGGTGCAGACGCTGGCAACTCGTCAATACAACCTCGAACTTTGTATACAGAAAAAGTTTGTCCAGTCTCTTATTCTACCTTGGTCTTAACCTCTTGACTAGTCGTTCCCTGTATAAAAAGATTTTGATTTTTTTTTCCTTTTTTTAATTTTTAATTTTACTTTTAGTTTGCTTTTGCTTTAATAAGTAATTCACTATTATTACTCTCATATGTTTCTTTTGTACATTTTCACGCCCTCTTCAAAGTTGTTAAATTGATACTCAACTACCTTTATTCTCACTAAATACCAATTTTAACCTTATCAAATTTCTATCTTTGTGCCACTGAGTACCAAGTAATTTATAACTTTTTTTACTTCTAAAGCCACTTCCGAGTAATTATATTGTAGCGGTAAATAATTCCCCAAAATTATTAACCACAGCAATCCTCACTCAACATTGGATGCAGACCATCACTGTTTAAGTCGACTTGTTTAGCTGAAGGCTTCCGGTCAAGCATCCCCGCCATTTGGTACTTCGTCGTGTCACGTGCGTGCACGATTACTACCTAGCTAAGCATTCATCTCTACCCGCGATTTTGTCCCGAAATATACTACGTACTTTGGACGACAAAATCTGGTCTTTTGCTTTACCATTTGGTACTCGAAGAACGAACACTATAGAAGTTGTTGGTATAAGATCTTGCGTTAGTATAATCCGTACAACTCGCGAACGTCGATACCGTCAATCACTAAAATATCAATTATGTCACCCCCTAATACTCAATAATAGACCACTATACACTTTTGGTAACTACAAATTATTTTAAAATGAAATACCTATATTCTGCCGTGCTCTACTGACAAAACGTGTCAGTATTACGTAGACGCAGGTCGATAGTAAACAGAGAAAATTGAAAGCAACATTTTAAGTCAATGTCTAAAGAGGCAGAAGTGTTTATTCCTAAAGTCTGGGTTTAGATTACGCTGTGGTTCAAAGACAATATTCTTTGGAAACTCTTCGTCCGTAGGTTTAATCTTCCGAAAATCAGCTACCAATCAGAACAGTATATTCTCCTTTGTCCTACCGAAATAATTGTGGCTAAAAATGTATAAATGTGCTGTGTTTCAACTTAAAGAAGACCGCTACCAAGTCTCTCATCCTCTTCCATCAGAATATCACTAAATAAACAAACAAAACACTACAGAATAATAGATAAGCATTGACTATCTGTATATCTCTCAAGTGGTGTAATGGATGCAGCTATTCTTACAACATCCATACAGGTAGATTTCTTTTATCAGTAGTTCAGACTACGCTGCAATGATTTGATCTCCGTTTGATCAATTCGCTTGATTTAGGGTCAAGCTCACAGAAGCTGTACTCCGACTGATAATGCCTAGAGGTTATTATGATTAAAATTCAAGTGCTTGAAAACAGGGATAATTCTCATAAGACTAAGAGATTTAGAACATTATATAAACAGTATTTGAAAACTAGACATTAAACTGGAAAACAGGAGAATAGTGTGTAAGAACAAGATGCTCATGAAGTGAATTAGCAGTTCATCTCATTTCTCCTGTCAGCACGTGTATTGCGAGATGGTCCTGTGAACATCTAGGCACAATCCTACTGGTAAGGCCTGTGCACTTAGTTCCGCAGAAGCCCATGAACTGATATTTCCACAATAATCTTGTCAACAGTGGAACGTTGTCTTTGAAAATTTGCGAGATGAAAGGCTTCATGGGGTAAGTGACACGCAGATAAAAGTCGGAGAATGATCTCGGTAATCTACTCAGGGGAATTCCAAAGGTTGTGTCACACTTCAATTTCAGGTTTACAACTAAATTCTTTATTTATTGTCTTTTTCTGCTCTATCGTTTGCTTATTGACTAGTCCTGGGAAATAGCCATTCTGAATTAGAGTGATTTGAAACGAATCAGGTTCTATACTTAGTGTATCTCCCATGCATATACAACTGATCACTGTGAGAAGGAATTTGAGGCTTCTTTTTCTATTTAATGGAACAGAGCTGCGGAATTCCCTGATCATGCGGTCGATCTCCTGATCGACCCACCAGTTCTCCTCGAAAACCGAACGTCTTCCTTCTTACTCAACTTTTAGCGTAAAACCAATAGATCGATGAATAATAACAAACACTTTAATGATTTTATTTTATTTTATTTTCACAGACAATGATGGAAATATCATGCATGTATCGCCTACCAACTTCGAATCGATTATTGTATGGTTTACTTCATTCTAGGTAAGCATAAGTTGTTCAAAGGTCTTCCAGCCAAATCTTATTTCCACGGTGGAAACTGTTGCTATATACACAGAAATGAATGAACTGTGCAAGCAACCGTAGCCATTAAACTTCCATTCCTAACTGCTAAATTTGAAATGTAGAAAGATTCGGAATTTCAACAAAAATGTGAAGTCAGTCAGTCACTTCTTCTATATGAGTCAGAAACATGCCCAGTGCATCACGAAAAGCATTTCCGAAAGCCGGCTGCAAACTTTTATCAACAGCTGCCTTCGCTGACTCCATATTGAATATCAAATGGCTGGCCGGCTAGAAATAATTAGCAAGAGGGAACTCCGGGAACCAATCGATCAAGAACCTATCGTTCAGGAAATATGCAGGAGAAAATGGAGATTGGTTGGGTATACACTGAGGAGACCATCGAATGACATTGCGCAGCAAGCCAGTGCTCAAGTGGAATCCCAATAGGAAGCGACAAGTGGGTGGTCAGTTTGACGGTAACATATAAGAGACTGTTTTGGGAGGAGATGTGAGATTATCAGCAATCATGGACCCAGATGAAGATGACAGCAAAAAGCAGAAGAAAGTGTAGTCGTGTTGTTCAAGTTCTATGTTTCACTCAGAATCCAAGGGAATAGTAATAGGTAACACTTTTACATGTGTGGTCTCATTTCTACCACTCCACTTACTGATTTATTGACCCAATTTTCTCTCACTCCACTTTTGAAATACTATTGGTTGTTGACAGTTTTAATTTATTAGTGTAGTTAGTGTCCTTAAGTGTTATTTAAAGCATATGTATACGCAAGTGCTGTCAATCATTTACCCTTTTTATATGAGACAGTAAAAGTTCTCCATTTCAGCTGTCAGTGTTCTCTTATTGTCCTCCCGCGTTGCGGCTTCAGTGATATCATATCGTATCTTTGTTGTTTTGGTTGCTAATAGTGGTTAGAACAATAGGCTCATGAGTCGACTGGATGGGAAATTCGTTAGTGCAAATACAAGTGTATTAACAGTCATATCAAAATTGGAGGTACGTAAAAAAGTAGAAATGGACGTTTCAAGCTTAGAGAAACCGATGGAGTTGCTTGTTGGTCTTCGGATTTCATTCCTCAATGATTCATCTCCAGCTAGTGACAATATTGGTAACAGTATTTCCGAATTTGTACGTGACCCGTATGCAAACGGTACATTCAACACTTGGTTCCGCAGGTACGAAGACCTATTTAGAATGGAATTTGCAAGCAAAGATTACGCATGGAAAAGGAGACTCTCACTACGGACGTTGGGTGTAGCTGAGTTGGATAAATATTGCAACCTGATTTTCGCCCTGAAGCCTAGCGGCAGAAAGTTTGATGATACTTTCCAAACGCTCCGTCAGCAGTTTCTTGACCACAGATCGTTGTTCAACATTCGTTACCACCGCATGAAACTTGTACCAAACGAGAACGACGACATTCACACTCACCTTGATCTTGTAAACTATCAATGTAAGCGATTCGAGTTAAGCTCACTGAAAGAAGACCGATTAAATGTTCTTATATTCACTTGTGGTCTGCAGTCATCCAAGTTCGCAGACATGAGAACTCCACTACTGAACACACTTGAACAAAACCGCATATGTGATTGAAAGACACTGGTGAGAAATATCAGGGGCCTACCAACCTTTGTAAAGATACCAACTTGATCCAATCTGGTTTTCACAGTGTAGCCAAACTAAATGTAAGGTATCCAGTACCGTCGACGTCCAACTCACCAGATGGTCCTCAGCAGACTCCGCTTTCAACATCTTGTTCCTGTGGGTCTTGGCACTGCATAAAATAATGCCCGTACAAAAACAGTAGATGTCGACGATGCCACATCATTGGACACAAGGGTGGATGTCGTGGGCAGGTTCGCCAAACAAAGTCCAGTAAAAGATCTCTTTTGCCGAAAGCTCTAGGAATCGAAGCTACCTAACACGTCAGCACGCCCATTACATGTAAGTATATTAAGGTGGAAATCAACTCATAACCCGCACGCCCCCCAAAAACATGGCATCCGACAAAATGATAATATCGCAACGGTTATGGAGAAAATTGAGATGCCTCAATTAAGAGGAGATAAATCGGGTAGCAGTCAGTGCATTTGGTGTAAAACTCATTTTGACCCGGCGGTTAAAGAGCAAAGGCGAGTTCCGTGAGATCCAGTTCATGGTTACATGCTTTGCGAAACAATGCGAACCTGGATTAATTCGGTATATGTTGTTTTGAAAGTCCAAGGCACTCGGAAACCCAATCAACATTATATGTGACACAGATTCTTCGAGTTTCCTCCAATAATTCAATACTTTGCTCCAACAACAATCGATACGTTGCAAAACCATTAAAGCTATCCCGCAACCCAACATTACACCATATTTCCTGTCAAAAACGCCCATCTCGCACGCCTCACAACAACTAGTGGGAGCTGGGTTGAAGAGATTAGAAAAAGCCGGCGTCACAACTTCAGCAACCTAGCCAGCTACTGGAAGGGAACCAGAGAATCAAAAGCCAGCCCCCTCAAAGCCATCTTCGAAAGTAACACAACGGCTGAGAATGCCCGGAGCAAAGACGCGTGCAGCACTATCCATAGTCTCAGCCCCTACTACATCCTAGTCCCAAACTCTCCTCTCACCTTCAAGGTATCCGTTGAGGGCTATTTTTTGTTTTGTCAAGTGTGTCCGACTTTGCTCTGATCTGATCTGCAGTGAAGGGATCCCTTGTAGAGTTGTCCTATAGTTTCTGAGTGTTGAACTTGAATTGTAGCTTGCCTCCAGTTGTTGTGACGCATTTCGGCTTCACCTTAGAGGTGTCTTGAACTGGATTATGGTCCGAGCCCACATCTGCTCCCCTCGTCGACCGTGTGTCCAGTAGGCTGCGACTTCACTTCCTTGAGTAGCACTGAGACGAAATCTACCTGGTTTGTGTCTTTGATATGAGAATAGAACTTGTGCAATGTGGTAGAGTATAATTCCATTGTGGGTAAAATTTGTTTTGATAAAGTCTCACAGTCTTATACAGTATTATTTAATGATGACCACGTTTCTAGCACAATTACTGATACTCGTAATCATATCAAGGTCGTCGGTAAGTATTACTGCACTGAGACTTTATCAAAATAAGAAAATGAAAGCACCCAAGCATGAAACGTTGGAGTGGTGTCATCGTACCTGTGTGCGTTAAGACAAAAACTCTAAATATGCAATGTTCTCTCTAAGTTGTCTGCCTTAATAAGATGGAGAAATCCCGGCAACCTTCGATCTGGGTTTGCAAGGTGCTTAGAAATCGTGGCTTGTATAACAGTGCTCAGGGAAAACGGAAGATTAAAAAAGAACAAAAGCGACGGGTGGGAGTTGATATTCCTAAAGTTAATTAGGGGTACAGTGGTTACTGGGGTATATACCCATAAACATGGCGAAAACGTGAAAGTTATATCTCAGGTTGAAGTAAAACTGTAACAACAGAAGACAAGGGCCAGGCAACAGATCAGTTTTATTACGAAAACCAACGGGTATTTATATGTATTTTACGTACATTAATAAGGCTCTGCCCGCAGAAAGAAGGCGGTCTTCTGATTGGTTGTTTGCAAACAAACGCAGTCTTCTGCTTTCTCGTTTTCGATATTTCTCGGAAATGCGAGCCACTTGTCTGCGAATCATATTTGTCCACGTCTAGGTCAGCTGTGATCGGTTGTTGAATCAGCCCAGATTAATTTCCACCAATCAGCGTAGATCAATGTCTACCAATTGGCTGGCAGCTTGCTCTCACCACAAAACAAATGAAACTGGTAACAGTACGGCAAGTACTGAAAGTTACAGGGCAAGGTGTGGAAAGAACTAAAAAGTGATGGGGGGTTACAATTAGTAGAGAAAAATGTAGCAAGCGGAATAACTAGCATGTTGAAAAATGTTCTCAAGCAGGTCTTTTGTGAAAAGTTACAGCCGCCAGTAGACTTAGCAGAGTTTGGCAGGATAGTTTGGGCAAATTAAAAATTACAGAATAGAAGTTACAAGACTTGCATAAAGTTATCGGGTGGTTTACGCAAGCTATGCGAAACATTTTTACATCCTCTTTTACCACTTTTAAGTTTCGTGCTGTTTTTTGTTTTTTTCGTTTAGCAAGTGCATTTTTTAATTCATTCTTTTATTTTTATATGCGGGTTAAATTGCTGTTCATATTCTCACACATGCTGATAACAATGAGACGACATTAAAGCCAAACAGTCTTAGCTGGCAGTGAGAGGTAAAATACAAAAATGTGGTATAGGAAAACTGAGGAATTTCACATGCGCTTAAAAATACTGTTAGCAGTCTGTAACGAGACAAATCAACGTCGCATAAATTACTACTTCGCTTGTTTTCTACCTGGTCCCAGACCCGGAAAAAGAGGGAGTTTGGGCGTCGAGCTAGCAACCCTACCCCACAAAACCAATGACACCGCTACAGAAACTTCAACACACAGTGAAAACACTCAAAATACAAAAAGCATTTAAAAAACTTATTTTTCGTTGGAATCGGAGAGGCGAAATGAAACAGTGGGTTGGTGAGGGACAGTCTTCGTGTAGTCAGTCAGCTGATGTGTCTTCTCTCGATGAAGGCAAGAATAAGAATGGCTGAAGCCTTCTACCTCATGACAGGTTACTTCAGGTGAACCCCAACTTCCACATAAAGTCTTTGGATTTCTTGACAGTGTCAACGGACTGAATTGTTTTGCTGATGACTTCTCACGTGTACGAAGAGCGACCACAGTAGCCACTAACAGCAACTGAACAGTGAGTTTCTTAGTGTTTGTTTCCTTGCTTGAATTGCAGGGTTCACAGCAGTATTTTGATTCCTGGCCATTGATACCATACCCACGCCAATGCAGTTTTGCGTAGTTTGGATTTTGAACGACCATGTGAGATGCTACACCAACGTATGTTTTTGTGGCAGTTGGGGAAACTACGTGACGTGTTAACCTAGAACACCGTTTAAAGAAGTTATATAACTCTGCCACAATTCTATCAACCGATTTAGAAGCTGGCAATCTGACAGATCGTTTCTCCTCATGACTTCTGCTTTGTGCACCTCATGTGAACAACTCACCTCTGAAGTTAAAAAATAAATATTACATAGTTTTGTATAAAGGGTCAGATAAAATCGCTTTTTCGCGATATCTTTGCATCCCTAAGTAGAAAATATTTAGGTGTGTTTCAAGTTCACGAAGAAAATGTTCTGTGTAATTAATTCTAGTACTCAACCGTCTAAAAAGTGTGAGCCAAGCAAATCACACACTAACATAGTACAATTATATGTGTATCTGGGTACATGGAGCTGCGACAGACTACAACAAGGCATACTGTCTTTGGATCAAAGCCTCAGGCATAGCATTTACAGAACCTCACTAACAGTTGAAAATTATTCAAATACTAGAGGCAATCGGAAGAAAAGCAAATAAATGCCATAAAGTGGAGACTTTAAGTGAGAAATAAGCAATGTATCAAATTATATTGAGAGGCACATTACCATTTATGAGGGTATTTTCAGACGTCCTTATTAAAGGGTTGTTCGTCACTTTTATAAGTGATAGTTTCAGGTAGTTTTCGGACTACGTACACACATTTATCAATGACTTTACCTTACTGAAAAGATATTTTGAGGTTATAGTGCTTTCTCAACGCTAGTTTTATGTGGCCTAGTAGAAAGCTGAACTTTCAAGTTCAGCAAATACGCAACAGTCGCCATGTTACTAAAAAGGCCAAAGATCGAAAAATAACTTGACCTTCCTCCATCGAGAAATCTGCTACAAAATACCATCAGTTTGCTATTCTTAGGAAGTCACAGCGGTGCTTCCGTGATGTGGAGAAAGCCATGATTCTAGCCGAGACAGGGGATAGTGGTTTGGCCTATGTGTTCATAGTTACAGTCAAGTTTGGAGTAGAATAATTAGATGAAAATAAATGCACCCACTGGGAAATCCAAGGCTTGGGCACTGAAGAAAGGTAAATCGGTCCCATAGTCTCAGAGGGTCTACTCCAAATGCGGAGGACATTACGCCATACAGGACGTTCCGCAAGCCACGAGACTGCTCAGTTGTTGGCTAACGATTAAGGAATACAGACGAACGGAATAAGTAAGGTTAAAATCCTTTACAGAAATGTACTGAATAATGAGTGCCCTTCAGTGCTTTGGAATAAACCTTATCGTTAGTCTTCCCGCAACGTTAACAACAGTTGACTCCTCGCCTTACACACGCTACTGGTTGCTTGATCTGTGGTTAAGTCGATATAAAGATTTGGTTACTAAGTCTTGGACAATCGCTAGGTAGATATCTCCCAAAAATGATAACAAACACAAAATCTGAGTGTGTATTAATGGAGCTACTTCTTGATTTCATAGGATTGTTTGCAAAACACCACACTCAATTTACACACTCCTACAATCTCCTATCATGAGAAAAAGCTTAAAAAGGCAAAAGTAACGTTACATGCAAAAACGTCGGCGACTCCGAAGTGTTTCTGGATAGGAGACACATACAATTTGTAAGATGACAGGTCTCCGACAGACACCAAACCATAATCCAGTGTTTGAATAGAAGAGAGCATAAGATAGAAATTTCAGCATAACCACAAATAAGCTACTTCATAGATGTATGATAGTCTACGTGTTATTGTACGAGCATCCAACTCCACGTCGCTCGTGTGGTCAAGGCCTCCAGTTTGAAGAGTACGATAAGTATCTTCTTTTCACGGAAATATTATAAAGTGCTTACTTCCTACAGCTTCTGAAACATTATGCTATTGCCGCTCAGATGTTGTAAGAGATTAAGTAACCATGGAGGAACTATTTTCTGCTCATGGTTTGTAAGACTTCCTTTGCCTACTGGGTGATAAATGCCCGTTGCCGACATTCACGTCATAGAACAGAAGACGGCCAAAAAAGAAATTCTACAACCACTGTATATGAATAGATGGAGAAGTATAAACAGATAGATGGGTAACACTGAGATGACTAGAAGGGAGTCATATGTAGTTGAAGCTGATTCCAACTTGTTGCAGAAAAAATAGAATAATTGAGTCTTACAACATCCGTTGCTACTTATATGTCAGCTTTTCGACTTGCTTCCACCTTTTCATCAATATCAGTTTCGATGGACTACAACTCAACTTGAGATAGTTTCTGATACTTCACCAAATTAACTCCCAATTCTCTAGAAATCGTACTTACTTTATCAGGGTTTTCAACGGGATCATTTTGATGTAGGCAATCAAAGAAGTTCATCAAATCAGTTGAACCTAGGCCGTTTCACCATAGGCGATCAATTTGTTTTCCTAAGTGGATTGAAACGTATGGTGGGCAACTGAGTTTTCAAAGAACAAGAGAGCAGCTGTGCATTGTAGTGTGATGGTACACCTCTGTACACTCTTCAAAACATCGTTAATAAACACACCTTGATGCGGACGTAAGTGTAATGTCCTCCCTTCACCAGCTGGGGCCTTTTTAAGAACAGCCTGACCAACAGATTGGGTAGGCCAGGATGCGGGCTTGAAATCGTTCAAGCAGCCTAACTAACAGGTTTCCTAGACGAACTGTCCCTTGAAAAACACCTTATCCTCCGAGGGAATTCTAGTATAAGGCGACAATCAACCTTGTGAGACTGCAAAACAAATAGCACAACGACAAACTGTATAAGCCAAGTCATCACACACTTGCAACCAACTTGAGTCGTCCAAACAATCGGGGATTTTTCACCAAAGACCACAGTAGTCGAATTCGAAGTGCGCCCCTCGTTTCATTTGAATTTAGTCTCTGCTTCCCGGAATTGCATATGACCGCATGTAAACTTGAACAAGTGGAAATTTAGCGTCCATATACTACATTTACCACATTTGTCCCTATTAATTCGAGTAGATTAAATGGCTTTCTCAAATAAACCTACTTTCCTTCATATGCTCACCTATGCTATCCTCATGGATTGTGCCACCTCTCTGTTTGTGCTCACTGACCTGGGGATCCCGAGAGACTCTTAGTGTTCCCAATATTTTTAACTGTCTTCTGCAGTCTTGGTTTCTAGGAGCTTTGACGCGTGGATGAAGCAAGCATTTGAAGGGCTCCAAGAATCTCTGACAACTCAGGAAGGATACAAAAACGTGGGGACCTTGGAAAACTTCGAAAAGAACGGTTGTTTTTCAACCTGAAAAGGTAAAAAGTGGTCCTACTACGCGCACTCATAGGCAAAATGGAGACTAATAGATTATCCTGCTCAATATACATGGAAAATTCATACTAGAGCTGTATTTACAGATCAAAGTCTACATGCGATTCTACCCTGAGAATAGCTACACCACACCACTGGTAGTTAGAGAAGACACTGACCTGTTGGAAGAAATGTAAGACAGAGTAAATACTAGCAATTAAATGAAGTTACATACAAAACGCTGCAGAAACTAGATATAATCATGTCAGGCTACCACTGTCTCAGGAGTGCCACAAATAATGGGCCTCATGGACTTCACCCTAAACTGTTAATTTCCTTGGAGGATATAATATATATTCCACTTACAGAAATTTTTCAAATGTCTCTGACCCAGGCTAAGATACCCAGGAAGGATGCCATTATAAGCCATATCTTCAAAGAGGGGGATAGGCAATTGGTATCTAACCACCGTCCGGTAAGTCTGACATGCATTATAACAAAGGTAATGGAAACTATTATAAGGGATTAGCTATTAGCTTAACATATGACTTACTGGCAGTTGAACAGCATGGATTCCGACCACGACGATCCTGCCTGACAAACCTACTATTGGCTAGGGGAGACTGGGTTGAGGTAAGAAATAAAAACCTTCTGTTGGACGTGGTTTTTATCGATCTTAGCTAAGCATTCGATAAAGTATCCCACTTAGGTCTCCCTAGTAAACTTAAAGGTTGCGGACTAGAGCAATGCCTATAAAAGTGGTTTAGAGATTACCCAATGGATAGAAGGCAGAAGGTTAGAGTTAACGGCGTACTACCAGAGTGGAAAGCAGTATCTAGTGGAGTGCCTCAGGGAACTGTATTAGGCCCATTGCTGTTCCTATTATACGTTAATGAACTACCGGGGATTCTTACTTCATCTTCATTATTATATGCGGACGACATTAAGATCTGGAAAACTGTATATAATAACAAGGATAGGTCGGCCCTACAAAGTGATCTAGATAAATCAGCTGAGTGGTCTAACCTGTGGAGTTTGGAAATTAATTCTAGGAAAAGCGCAGTAATGCACTTAGGTCAGAAGTCTTATACGTCGTACTTCCTAGGGGACACAGAACTACCTGATGTTAACGAACAGAAGGACCTAGGAATCATTGTCAGCAATGATTTGAAAACAACTGCAAATTGCAATGCAGCCGCAGCTAAGGCTTTCCAAATGCTATTGGCACTTCGAAGGGCTTTCAAACGATTAGACGAGGGCATGTTCCAAATACTCTACGCAACATATGTCAGGCCTCATCTAGAATACTGCATACAAGCGGCGGGTCCATGCTTCAAAAAGGAGGCATATATCCTGGAAAGAGTACAGAGAGTAGGAATGAAATTATTTAGTGGTATCTCACACCTTCCTTATGATAAGAGGATGGAGCATTTAAATCTCTTCCCTTTATCATACCGAAGGAAGAGAGGCGACTTAATTTTAGCACACCGTATACTTAATGGTGATTTAGGAACTGACCTTTCTAAACTATTCTCTCCTTCTAGGATACATTTATGGGGTCACCGCAAAAAGGTGCTCAAACCGAGGACGATTAAAATACGTGTAGAATTTAGATTCTCTCACAGAGTGGTCAACGACTGGAACTCCTTACCTGATTCAGTAGTATCAGCTCCATTGGTGAACGCTTTCGAAGAGAAGTTAGATCTCTGCAGAGATATATTTTGCAAGGATTAACACAGGCCACACGAGCCTTCTATCCTTATCATCTGAATCTGAGTATAATGACTAAACAACGCACTTCTGCGAAGAACCGCATCATAAATAAAATGTCTATGATTTCGATTTACATTGAAAATCCCCATGAAACTTAAATAACTTCTAGGACTCTTTAAGGTCCATTGCAGCGATATTTAGGTGTTGAACATTGTACGTCAATAATGCAAACAATTGCGTTACTACAATCTGCTTGTGGGATGTTGACTATACAGTTATATGTATAAGTGAGTGATTTCTCTATTAAATTGAGGCAAATTCATGTGCATTTTGAACTGTAGCAGTTGGAATTCATAAAAAACTACATAGTCCGCATGAACATATGCGACAGTGTATATATATATATTAAAGTACATATATGTACTTTAATATATATATATATATATATAATTAAAGTATATATACTTTAATTATAGTATGTACACGTTATAACTTGAATTTTGTCGCCGTTCCGTAAAATGTAGCATACTTTGTAAAACGTCTTAAATAACCACTAGTGCTTCAACTTTGTTTTCATCGGTTTCGGTGTGAGTAATTACTTCCCAGTCGGTTAATGCACCTGGGCAAAGTGGCCAGAACGTGGGATAAATGGGTAATTTTGATCAGCCATCAGGTGGGCAAAAGATGGTGTAAATGCAGTCGATTTTGCCCCTGTTTCCCACTTTTTCCCCGTTTGCCCACTCTTTCAACGAACAGTTTAGAAAATAGCCCACTTTTTCCCACTTTACCCATGTTACAAACAAAAACAGCCCACCTTTTCCCACTTTGCCCACATTTGAACATGAAACTACCCAGGTAATTGCCTTTACTAATAATTAGGAAAGAACTGTATAATGATTCTTTCCCCAAATAAGAATTTTTCGGGCAATTTTGAGGGTTTAAGAGGGAAATGATAATTACCTTTGAAGATTTCACACTGAGTTTCCCCAAAATATTTTGTTTGGGTTGGTTTAGCCAGGTCAACATTAAGTGGCAAATAGAATCTACAACATGCCAGATCTTTTGCAATTAATTTACCCCGTTTTAAAACAAAATTGTATGATCTAAGGTTGTCAAAAACTAGGAGTATTTTGCCCATGGTTATATTGAAGAATGTCTTTTCCACTTGTACATTCAAGATTATTGTTATCTCTTTAAGGACAAATTATTCTAAATGAAACGTTCAAAGCCAGAAAGGGAACTAACTGAGGAGGAACGTAATGTTGTGATATCAGTGCGTCATTGTGCCCGCGAACTAGATGATATTTTACAAGGAGCACGCAGAAAAGCCCAATCAAATGCGAAATTATTTTCGGAAACAGGAATCAGTGTTATGTTTCGAGGTGTTGATTCGTATGCAGACATGTATGAAAAGTTGGCTGTTAAGTCAAGAGATGCCTTAGACAGGCTATTTTCAAAATTCTCTGAGTGTGAAGAAGTTCAGGATACTCAGGATGCAATCGAAGAAACTGAAGGAAACTGGAGAAATTTTCTGTCTAATCTTGATAAGGAAGTTATGCATGAAGAAAATGAAAATGGTAAGATGGAATCATCGTCAAAATCTGATGTAAAGTGCAATTACTTATTCCTACCATCCATACCATTTGTTGATTGGCAAACTAATCGTGAAGTTAACTTGCAACACTATGTTCAACAATATATGTGCCTCGTAGTGATTTGTCAACCTGCTTACTGGCCAGATACTTCTGTAAGATGGCGTTATTCTGAAGTTTTGAAGGCTCAGGTATGTCTAATATCATATAAAAAATTATGAAAGTACTTGTGTAGTAATTTATTTGAAAACGGTTTTATTATCAAGTTTTTCATTTACCGGCAATAGCTAGGTAGACTATAAAATTCACTGTTTCAAATCATATTTATGGATAATGGAGTTGTCGAAGTCTTTTTTGTGTGGTGAATTAACGATGTTTGTCCGAGTGTGATGTATTAAAAAAGAAAATATTGTGCTTACGTCACAAATGTTTGAGTACCAAGAAATCATATCACACTTATCAAGGCATTATACTCGAATTCACACAACCGTATTCAAGCCCATGGAGAGTTGTCATCTGAAGTGATGACAACTAGTGGTGTCCGTCAGGGGTTCGCAATGCCTCCATTTTTGTTAAATTTTGCTATAGATGTCCTAATGAATGTGAATTTAATCGATTTTAACGACTAAAGGACTGCCTTGTCACCAGGGTACAATTTCATATACTTAGAGTATGTCGATGACGTGGTTCCAGGTAAACATGATGTCAATGCAGAGTCTTCTGAAAACATTGTGCAAACATCTTGGTGTGTTTGGCATGCAGTTCACCCATGTCAGATGTAAAATGATGGTGACTGCCTGGTCTGCACCGACTCCTCGTTTGAAGACAATGTTGACCACTTCACTTTGGTTGTTGCACCACCCCTATTAGTTTGATTGTTGGTGAAACCTCAGCATGGATACAAAAAGCTCGTTTGCTGCTCGCCAACTTATGTCTTCTCCGATGCAGGTGAGATATCCAACTGTCTATCAAAGGACTTGGACCGCTCTGCAGTTCTATCTGTCCTGCTTTATGACTCAGGGACACGGCCATTAAAAGGAGACATGAAGAGGATAGCCGTCTTTGGTCACAGGTGTTTGCCGTCCATTTCTCTTTTTGAGTTACTTAATATTGTACGTTATATCGAGGTCATAGTGTTGGGTACAGAAAAAAGTCAATCGAAAAGCTAAATCCATTGAGATAGTTAGGACACGTGTCGCGCATGCCAAGCCACAGCCTTCTTCGTCAAGTAATGTTAGTTGACTCAGGATTAGTTTGGAAAAGAGTTAAGGGTGACCAAATCGAAACATAGTATCAGTCGGCGAAGTCTTTGACTGTTGTTTTGATCCAAATAGGGAAGTGCAGACTACTTGGTTGGGTTCCTGGGGATGCTAAGAGCCAGCGGATGGAGACTGCTGGTAATATGGCTCAAATTAGCTCTCATTTCTCCACTCTTCATCAACTCTGGCATCCATAGAATTCTCGGCATTCTTTTTCCCGTATATTTTTATTCATTATAGTTTCTTTGAATTGTTTTATCTACTTTTGTGTGGCGATTCGAACTGCTGCACTTTTATGTAAATCTCCGTCTTGGAAATCAGTCATACATGTTTAAGGTTCACAAAACAAAACTATATTCATCCCGTATAAATCCTAATGTATACCTTTTTGATTTTAACTTTATTTCAGTGTGATCTTTCTCAGTTCAAAGTTGGTTATGTAGTTGTTACCTGGGGTCCTCCAGATGCAGTACGCAGTTGGTCTAAACAAGTTGCACGAGTTACGAAATGGCCAGTTTTATGGGATAAATCTGGTGATTTTAGAGCTAAAATTGGTTTTAAATCAGGATTACACCGTGTTAGTTTCTTTTCTTTTTTTGTATTAATAATTACTAGGTTTTTACAACTCATTAGTAGAATTTTGATAATGCTTTAACATCCCCTTTAATAATTTGTCTATTTTTTTTTCAAATCTCACCTTACAAATCTGCAGATTATTCCGGAATTTATCCAAGCTAAGCACGTTGTGATCATGCCTATATGAAATATCTTTATAGTCTATGAGCATGGGATTTTTGGGTTTCATTTTTGTAACTGTCATTAATTACCTTAAATGATGTATATACTATGACCACATGTACTTGCTTGTGTCATGAAAAATAACTGTGAGGTACTTAGGTAACTTGGAATAATATCACTGGAATGACTAGACCTCTTTAGAAGCCGAAAAATGATAGTGTAGTCTGATTCACTCTAGTGTCTGTAATTATGGTATGTGCTTTGCGCCGTCTAAGTGCAAAGTACTGTTACAAGATTGGCAGAAGCCTGTACCTGCACTCACTCTTGCAGGTGAACCGCTTGAAGTTGTTGATAAGTTTGTGTATCTAGGTAGTTGTGTGAGTGCTGGTGGAGGGGTGACGGATGGGATTCCCAACCGTATAATGAAGGCTAGGGTGGCATACATCAACTTAAGCCACCTCTGGCACCGTCGCGACGTTAACCTGGCTGTCAAAGGTCGGGTATACAATGCTTCGGTGTGGGCTGTCTTGCTCTACGCTTGTGAAACCTGGCCTCTCCGAGCTGAGGATGTGCGGCGACTCTGCGTGTTCGATCATCGCTGTCTCCGCAGGATTGCTTGCGTTCCATCGCATCATCGTGTTAGTGAGTAATTCTGAGTTTCGGTGGCGTGTGTTTGAACACAGTGGAGATCACCATTCATTGAGTGTCGTCACCTGGAAACACCGGCTCCGGTGGCTTGGACATGTGCTGAGAATGTCATCCCAGAGGCTTCCGTACAGGTCTCTGTTCACTAGCCCTCGGACGGGTTGGAAAAGGTGGAGGGGTGGTCAGTCCATGACGTGGCGTTGTGGGATGAAGGAATTTTGTGCTAGATTAGCATCGGTTGGTGTGTCACGACCCCCTGGTTGGGGTCTGCGAGATAGCTCGAAACGTTATCGGATATGGCCAAGAATCGTAATCAATGGCGAACGTGTTGCAAATTCCTTCTTTCTCCCCTTCCTGATGATAGTAAACGAATACTGTTTGAACTTGTTAAACATCACTGTTTTCCTTCCAGATGAAGTTCTGTATCCATTTTCAACTTATATTTTTACATTAAATCTATGTTGTTTTACTATTATTGTGTGGCGAATCTTTCTTGGTGCCATATTGTACCAAGTTTTTTTCTGCGTTTAAATAAATTCACTCCAGTTAATATCTGCCTTTAATTTAGTTGGTCAATCTTTAAAAGGTGAAGGATTTCGACAATTATTCGAGATACCCTATATGCAAATGCAAGTGCTTCTTCTCCAACCCCTAAAGTACATGTCCTACTGATCCCAGAGATAAATCAAAACAAGAAATTGATGGCCTAGAGCACGCGATACATATTTTGGAATCAGTAATTTAAACCGATGGTATCATCTTGGGTAGTTAGCTTGAGTGCGTGCTTAAAACAACCAAGCGTAAAATGACATGTCAAATGACCTGAAGTCATTACGACGCACTTTCCAGCCTAACCAGTCGACTTAAAACAATGAAGGTTTGTAGCCAGTGTTGGATGATAAAGGTTATGGACTGATAATTTCGGGGATTTATTTACCGCTGCAAGTCAATTAGTCATCATTTTGAACTGCACTTTGGTCATTGGGGTTTGTAAGCTATATCCCCCTCCCACCAATAATAATCTTAATACAAAAAACTATTCATTTTTTGTGTGTGCAAAGGGGGGGGGTTGACATTTACTTTTAGACCTGACCATCAGAAGAATACATATTAACAGTTTCCATATCCCATCAAGATATACTGACAGTAATATGTGTTACTCTTGATAACTACAACTTACTTTTGCTTTTTACCCACACAATACGCTTTCATCATATGGTATTCTGTCATGACACTGTAAAACTTTCTTTTCTTCTAGGCTGTTTCATTTTGTGATAATAATGTCCCATGTTTTTACGAAATACCCAGCTACCTGTTTCCGTCTATGTGTGTCTGGGCAGAATCCCAACCCTTGTACAAACTATGAGTTTTTGTATGGCGCATCTCATGGTTCCTGTAATGTACCAAGTTTGTGTTTTCGATAGCAATTATTGTTATTGTTATGGCCTGTTTGGGGATTGTCTAATATCGAAACGCTGCTGGTTCTTACTACATTGATTGGTGCTGCCAAATACGAAAAACGAATTTCCTAGAGCAACGGCCAATATAACTCGCTCTAAATAAGCAGTTGAATTGATGAATACAAGAAGAGGTGGCTAGTCTAGGTGTAACAACAGAAGACAAGGGCCAGGCAACAGATCGTTTATTTAGGAAAATCAACACATATTTATAGATTTTAATGTACATTATTGTAGATTATTGTTAGTAGAAAATACAGCCTTTTGATTGGTTGTTTCTCACAGAAAGTTAACCTTGCATCTCTTTGTGGCTGTATCAGATCATCCATATGCTAACTGTATCCGCCTACGCAAAGCCTTTGTACTCATTTTCTCACCACCAATATTGGGGACATAAACATTGACGTCAATTACTGTCTACCAGCTTTGGCTAGCAGCCAGCTCTCACCACATAGGTACTTCGTTTTTCACTTTTTGGGCTTAATCCTTATTAGTAATCCCCGGTTTGAATGAGACCTGTTTATGTATGTTTCATTTTACACAGATCTGTAGTGTATCCAGAGTTCCCCAAAAAACAAACAGAAATTCGTGTATACTTATTCAAATTGACATTAAATAATTACATAAATTATTTAATCGATTTATCCATATATATTTAGGTATGGGCAGCTGAAAACTTGGATTTTCTTGGCTGTCAACGTTCAATGCATCATCGACCAATTCACCCTCCTCCAACTGACATCAATTGGTTAGAATGGAAACAGATTGGCGGTGAATTAATTCTAGCTCAGCCTGTATTATGGGATCCTAAAAAAACAATGAGACCAGAAATGTATACAACAAGTACATCTGAATCAGGCATGAAACGTAAACGCAACACTAACGATAGTGACAGTAATGATGATAGTGATGATGAAGGAGAAGCAAGATCTAAGTCGAATAGAGAAGAATCTCATATAACCCCATTGAAAGCTTCAATACAAGAAGCACTTCGTGATAAAGAAGCAATGAGTTTAAATCAAACTAAAGTGTGTACACTGCATTTAAGCACTCGGATCTCGGATATCCTACCTTCTGGTTCAATCTATCAAGCTGCTTTAACATGTTATGCTCGTGCACATAACACTACTGAAAGTGAAGTGATGGATAAAATTCGAAGAGATCGTAGATTTTCCACACCACCTGAGTCAGCTAGATTACAATATGAAGCTACAACAGGCTTATACTATGATCCAGAAACTTCACTATACTACGACTCACTTAGAGGATACTTTTATGATTCACCAAGTCAAATGTATTATTACTGGTCTCAATCTGAAGGTCGTTATATTCCAGCGAATACTTTGATTCAAGCGGAAATAGCTGCTGCACAAGTAGCTCAAGCAGCAGCAGCTCAGGCAGCTGCTGAAAAAGCTCACGCTGAACGAGAAGCGGCTAGAAAAGCTGCAGCGTGTGTAGCAGCTCAACTAGCTGAAATACGTGCTGGTAAAGATGATTATGCCGCGTATGCCTATGCAACATGTGTACTGCCACAACAAGAATCGTTAAATTTAGATTATACAAATAGTAATTCAAACACTACAGAAGAAAATAATCAACTAAATTTTGTTTATCAGAATACAACAGCTGCAGCAAGTCAAATTGAAGCATCATTGAAAGCATGGAATGCAGAAAATGCTAGTAGAAATAATACTGGCAATGCTGAAATCCTGTCTTCTCAACCTCTTGTCCCTTATACAGATGACAACACGGATATTGATAATCGTGATTCTACACCTCCTCCTCCAGGCTTGTAAAAATGATAACATTGTGTAAATAACTATTACTGTACTAGTAGTATTATTACTAATGGAATTTAACAATTTTAGTGTTAATATGTATGTCTATACTGTTTGCATATTTGTATAGTGTTTATATTATTATGTATTTGTATAGTTATTTTTTAAGATTTAATAATAAAAAACACCTTGAGTACTTTTGGTTCCTGTACGTGAAATGTACTGTTCATATTAGACTTCTTTCTCTGTGGTGTATTCAAGAATTAATGCCTTTCTGATCCAATAATGTATTACTAGATCACCCAAGTATTTATTCAGCTAGCTAGCTAGCTAGCCAGCCGGAATTCAGTTGGTTTGAGTTGATTCGACTCTGAGTTGAATCAGACCAGGTGTTTATATCACTTCAATCAGGCTGACTGGCAAGTAAACCATACTGTTGCTTGATGCGAGTAGTATCTAACATCTATTTATATCAATTAGTCAGTAGTATTGTAACGACAAAAGGCAAGAGTCAGGCAACAGATCATTTATTAAGGAAATCAACGCATATTTATATATGTTTTCATGTACATCACTATGGATATGTAAACAAACAAACACAGTCTTCCGATTGGTTGTTTCTCACGACAAATCTTGGGAACGTAAATATTGACGTAAATTACTGTCTACCAATTTGGCTAGTAGACAGCTCTCACCACAGTATGTGACATCATGCACTAATTTGTGTGATTTAATCATTCATCTTAAATGGATGTAGAATGTTTAATTGTTTCCGATGTGGTTATGTTCTCTGAGTTGGATGGCGGGTTTAATTGCATAACGTTTATTGTCTTCCTATACA
Organism: Trichobilharzia szidati; assembly: GCA_944472155.2. NCBI lineage: Eukaryota > Metazoa > Platyhelminthes > Trematoda > Strigeidida > Schistosomatidae > Trichobilharzia > Trichobilharzia szidati. Next base: position 41,144,762 of record OX235276.1, on the reverse strand, counting down.
CCAACATCTTCACTGCAGACTTATTTGAATTCTCCGTGAGTGGTGTAATTATCCCTTTGACAACTTTGTTTGTAATGGGTTCTTAATTTGTTTCAGTATTGATCATTTGATTGACTTGTACTGTGACTTATTCCTTATTCGTTGGTAAATTTTGATTTATAATGTGTCTGCTGATCATAGTTTCATCTGAGTACCAGGTTCCTAGGAGATCTATGATGTTTCCTCTCAGCACGGATACAGAGGGCTGGTTTCGCATATGCCAGTTTACTCCGTCTCTGGCGTAGACGTTATATCCGGCTATCAGCCAAAGGGCGGGTGTACTGCTCATCAGTCCGCTCCGTCCTCCTTTATGGCTGTGAGACCTGGCCATTGAGAGTGGAAGACTTGAAAAGACCAGTTGTCTTTGACCATAGGTACCTGCGTTCTATCTCCCGTGTGAAGTGGTATAATAGGGTGAGCAATATTGAGGTTAGGCATCGGTCGAGTGTTAAAATAAGGAAGGAAAATCAATAGACGAGTCTGTGAAGCTACATCGACTGAGATGGTTAGGACATGTGTTACGTATGCCTAGTCATCGCCTTCCTCGACGGGCAATGTTAGCTGACATAGGGTCATACCAAAACATGGCTTCACCAGTCAATCAAATCCACAACAGTAAGTTTAAGCCACGTAGGAAGGTGTAGACTTCCTGGTTGGGGTCCTCGGGACGGTAAAAACCAATGGCTGTAGACAATCGTTCTCAATGGCTGGCGCAGATGCATCCACTCCTTGTGACTTATAATTTCCAATGAAACTGTATTGTTCTTCGATATTATTATTCCTTTTGTCTCATATCCCTGTCTATTGTCTCTATTTCGCATTTCTTTTTACTTTCTTCTCTTGCTTTGTGTGCTACAAGGAGGGAGTGTGGCGACTTGAACTGCTGCACATCGGTGCAAAGTTCTATGTCGAAAACAGATAGATAGACAGACTATGATGTTCTCACTGTTTAAAACTTCTACATTTTCCTAGTCAAATTGGTTTCTATAGTTTTGTCTACATGTATCGACATGAAAGGATATACATGTCGTGTTCTTTGACAGCTAGTTTATGTTCTTGAACTCGAAGTTGAAGGGGACGTACACTTTGACCAGTCTAAATAGTACTTGTCGCTATTCATACAATTCATTTTGTAGATGGTGTTCATGTTGTCGTCTTTTTCTGTTGAGTCTTTTAGTGTACATGGTAATGAATGGAGGGATTGTATTGGTTCGTGTACTATATCAATTCCAAATGGTTTTGGTATTCTAGTCATTATTTTCGAAATATTCTTTATCTGTTGTTGAATGAATTTTCTTGTAGTTCCCGATAATGGTTCCTTGCTGTTAGTTTGATTCAAGTTTAGATATTCTATGATGAAGTTGTGCAGGTATCCATCAAATCACGGAATATACGCATTGGATAATAGGAATTATTAAAAAGACGATTGCAGCGAAGAAAATTTTCTTTTCGACCAAGTCATCAACTAGACAGCTGTACATTCGTGTATTTATATGACATGTGTGAGAAAGTTCCAGAATTATTTCCGGTGAGAGGTCAGATTAATAAAATTACTAAGTGTAATAAACAGAAGATAGGTAGTGGTACTATTCTAGAAATATTTCAGGCCAAAGGTCAAATTAAAAATTACGGGAAGAAAAGGCAACATAGGATTATAATTACTAGAAAACTAGTCAGTTTGGATAATTACGGGTAAAGGATGTAGTACTAACGGGATGGGTAGGAGGTTCGAATATATAAAAATAAAAACAGTAACCAAATCTAATAATGCAGATAGGGATTTAAAAGGTAAATATAACAAATAAACGGGAAGGTTGGACAAGAAAGGTAATAGGACAATCATTATTGATGAGACTGACTTTTCATGATGGCCACGGTAGGGACAACGGTTGTACCTATTTCTTTTGGACACATAGAATAGGCTTGAGTTTTTGGATTGACAGTGCCTCAACTATTCCTAGATGTCTTGATTTCATTCCCTTTGGTAGGTTGGGTCGGATCTTGTATATAGTTTTGAAGGACTTTTTAAACGGGGCCGGATGTCCAGAATTTACCAGATGCTCTGTTATCGAACTGTGTACCCCTTTGATAGCCATGCTGGATGGTGTTCCCGCGCGCGTTTTACAAGCGAACTCATGGTACGACCAATGTACTCAGCTCCGCACGAGCAAGTGAACTTGTATATGCATGTTGAAGTGGCCCAATGCGACAGCTTATCTTTCACGTGTTGCGTGAGTAGTTTCTTGCAGGAGAATGTTATTCGTAGGCTAGCGGCGAAGTATGTTTTGAAGAGAGACGTCGAAAGCCGTCTACAGAGAATCTCTGCTTCGGTATCACTTTTAAATTCGAGGTTCAATATCAACATCTTTTTGGGGACGACTTGGACCCTTTCAGGTGTTTTCTTTAGTTTTAGATTCTTGTGTATAAATCTGGCTGGGAATTCATTTTCTATCAAGGTCCCTCGGAGATTTTGTAATTCTTCATCGATTGACTCTTCAGTGCAAATCTTCCGGATCCTCGAGGAAAGAGAGTATATTAGGTTTCTCTTTCTGCTTAGAGGCAGACAGCTTTGAAAGTTAATAAACTGTCCGTTTCATGTGGTCTGCATTTCTTCGTAGTTGAACGTCGAGGAAATGAAGCAGTGAGTTAGAGTCAACTTCCAGGGTGAAGTCGATGTTTGGGTGGGCGTTATTGAAAATTTGAAGTAGGTTTTTTAGATCACAAATAATGAAAGTATCATCGTAGTATCTCTTGTAGAGATGGAGGTTGTCGATAGTTTTCTAGTAATTATAATCCTATTTTGTCTTTTCTACCCGATCTTCCTGATTATTATACTTATTTTTTTTAATTATTTTATTATAGCTTGACTCCACACCGTATTTTTGATACAAGTATGAAATTTTCAGCATGTGATATCGGTAGCCCAAATTTTGCAGGCTGACCATTGATATCGGGTGTGCGTCGGCCGGGAATCGAACCCAAGACCATGTGCATGGTCGGCGGGCGTCCTAACCGCTGTGCCACCGATGTTGTAATTTTTAATTTGACCTGTGGTCTGTAATACTTCTAGAATAGTACCACTACCTATCTTCTGTTTATTACACTTATTAATCTGACCGGAAATAATTGTGGAACTTTCTCACACATGTAATATAAATACACGAATGTACAGCTGTCTAGTTGATGACTTGGTCGAAAAGAAAATTTTCTTCGCTGTATACATCAAAATAAATTTCTAACGATCATTATTATTTTTTTCTGTCTGTCTATCTCATGAAAACTATAGTCTGGAGACATTTCCTCTTCTCAAGCTATGACAATGAACAAGTTTATCTAAATTTGTTTAGCCACTAACTGTATTATTGGAAACATTTATTTCCCGATACGAATTTAAAACAAGCAATAAAGGTTAATAAAGCAGGATTTAATGAGTTCATCAAATTTCAGTAGAACTCGTCAGCTGAATACTCTACATAAACGGATATATATACTTTTGAAATTACATTGGGAGATATAGGACTGTTAAGTAAACAAACTACATTGAATTAGTCATGCAGAAAGACAGGTGCGAATGTTTTTGCAGGTCATGTTCAATTAGATAAGGGGAGAGAGAGTATGGGAGATCAAAATTAAGATAAATTGCATTACGCTTCAATTACATCGCTTAGATAAACAATTAGACATTAGAGAATTTAACGAGAATTGCAACCAGAGGGATGTCAATAGTAATAGTTATAATAATAATGGTGTTGAAGTGAGTTAAGATAATGCTACTGATAAAGGATAGTTTTAAATGAATCAAGAATAATAATAGTGAGAATAATAATAATAAGAGGTAGAATTATAAGTAAAACGTATTACCATGGTAGATTCAGAGTCACGACCGTCTCCTTTTGTACACAGAGACCTGGTTTGTAAACTCGAATTGCACAAGCCTCTGCAATTGCAAGCATCTTCTTGTTTCTTTGTCTGCTGACAATGGTGAATGACTTGACCGCGTCGATATCATGTCCGTAATCCATCAAGAGAACTTATTATGCTGCAAAACTTGTTTTCCTTAACACCACTAAGCGAGTGCTTCAACAATCTGGGAAAGACCAGTCGCCAATCTTCGACACTTCAAACTGCATATATCAATTTGAGTTTTTGTGGAAGCAAATACATATGTCGTACGGAAAGGCGATTGTCTACTCGCATGATGGAGTGTTTGCCAAAATGGTTGAAAACAGCTGAGTGCAAAGTGCCTAAATCCTCAATAACAAAGCATCTTGTGGATAACGGACATGATATCGACGCGGTCAAGTCATTCACCATTGTCAGCAGACAAAGAAACAAGAAGATGCTTGCAATTGCAGAGGCTTGTGCAATTCGAGTTTACAAACCAGGTCTCTGTGTACAAAAGGAGACGGTCGTGACTCTGAATCTACCATGGTAATACGTTTTACTTATAATTCTACCTCTTATTATTATTATTCTCACTATTATTATTCTTGATTCATTTAAAACTATCCTTTATCAGTAGCATTATCTTAACTCACTTCAACACCATTATTATTATAACTATTACTATTGACATCCCTCTGGTTGCAATTCTCGTTAAATTCTCTAATGTCTAATTGTTTATCTAAGCGATGTAATTGAAGCGTAATGCAATTTATCTTAATTTTGATCTCCCATACTCTCTCTCCCCTTATCTAATTGAACATGACCTGCAAAAACATTCGCACCTGTCTTTCTGCATGACTAATTCAATGTAGTTTGTTTACTTAACAGTCCTATATCTCCCAATGTAATTTCAAAAGTATATATATCCGTTTATGTAGAGTATTCAGCTGACGAGTTCTACTGAAATTTGATGAACTCATTAAATCCTGCTTTATTAACCTTTATTGCTTGTTTTAAACTGTATTATTATTTATTTTCACTACTTTGTGTTCAGAATGGATCGATAGGGCTTCAAAATTTTGAAGTTTCAGTAGTCGTGGGTGGTATTGTCGCCTTCACGAGGTGGCGTTGCTAATTCCACGCCTAATCTTCCTTCCTTTCTTTTTCCAGCCTTACTATCAACTAGTAAATTGTGTGAGGTTTAATAAAAACACGTCAGCTGGGAATCGAACCCCAACTAATATGTGCATCGTTGCCTAGTATTCTATCACTAAACCCACCTACTCATTATAAAAGAGAATAATTCTAAGCCCCACATCACTATTGAGCATATATGCATAAATCATGGTTATACACTGTAGTGATTACAAAAGTTGCCTAGTTGTATCCCTTTTCGACTTTCTGTGTAGGGTGTTTTCTACTTTTGAACAAAGAAACATTGGTTCTCATCAGCTGCGTACAACCTGAATTTTTTTAATTAAAAATAAAAGTGTACAATTTTAACAAACCTTTGTCCATTAGCAAGCATATTGTCAGAGCGTCATAGTAAAATAAGGCATTGAGATTTACAGGGTGTCTAAAGTGTCACGACATATATATATATATAAATCTTGGTGGAGAGAAGTTTCTTGAGAAAATTAGTTAACAGTTGTGTTATCAAGGTGGTAACAAAAGACAATTAGCAATAGTTACGTAATTAGATAAGAGAAGATCAAAATTTTTTTAAATTACGGTGCACATGAGGTCAGATGAGAAGTTGATGATGTAATACAGTGAGCAGAAAATCAAGAAAAATGATCTCTTAAGAGAGTCAAGCGAAACATAAGGGGGGCGGGGTGGTGTGGAGTGAAAAGATAAGTTAACAAAATTAGAAAACAAAGAGTTACTAAGATGTGAGTTACCAGGGTAATTGAAGTCCAACAACGGATTCTTTTTGGACACATAAGTCAGGCTTCAATCGTTTTATTGCTATAGCTTCAGCAAACCTGAGAAGACTTGAGGTACTACTTTGTCTGTTAATTATTTTGAATGATTCCAACACCTCAACTCGGTGTCCTGTGTCAGTCAGATGTTTGGCGATTGAAGAGCTTAAATAATTCGGTCCCTTTAACCGGAGGTTCCTTGGTACATGTTCGCAGAATCTGACGTAAGCCCTCCTCTCTGTTCTTCCAATGTAACTGCTCTCGCAGATACATGTGAATTGGTATACACAGTTGGAGGTAACATGTGATGGGTACTTGTCAATCTTTGACTGCACCAGTGAAGAGGTTGTTCGGGATAGAGAGACTAATAACGCTGCAGGATACGTCCTAGACAGGGTTGAGCTTAATCTTTTATTTATCATTCTCATAATGTCGTCGCTCTTGTAGTCGAGTTTGATGAAAATAGGCTTCTTACTGACTGTAGCAGTATCAAGCTTCTTGAGTTCATTCTTGCCATATTTGTTAATGAAACCTTGTGGGTAACCATTTTTTTTCAAGCATTTTTCAAGAAACATTAGTTCACTGTCTTGTTTGTTTGGTGAACATATTCTCTTCGCTCTAGAGAAAAGCGTTTTCACCAGCGTTCGTTTGTATCTCACCGGGCAGAAGCTGTTGAAATTCAAGTTTTCTACTTTGATAAATTCTTTATTAAGACAATAATGAAATGTGTAAATCCTATCAAAGATAGTTGATGTCGCTCATTAGTAAACGCTAGATTCTTTCTCTTTGTAAAGGAGTTTCAGTATCACTCAAACATCTTCTGTAATGAGGAGAAAACAAACCCATATTTCTTCCTGATGACTTCGTTTTCAAGCCAACTGTACAGTCGAATTTATATTACGTGGAAAGAGACATTAACTAGCACTAAAAAGTTGCCGAGTCAACATATACATATAAAATGATAAGAATAAAGAGATAATTAACATGGATGAATTACAAAATGTGAAAAGATTAGGTCAACTGGTATTACACGATATTAAAAGTAGGTCAAGTGTTGTCAAAAATTAAAGCTGCGATAATGAAAGCAATATGAGATGACGAAGGTGAATTGAGTTGGAATGAATTCCACCGATAAAATATATATTAGAAAAGGATAATACTATAACCAAGGTGAAGAAAGAGGTTTAATAAAACATTTTTGAATACATAGTTTAAGTTTTTGTCCATCTGTAGCTAGAGCTTTAATATATTTATACGTCGAAGTTTCTGTAACAATTTGGTTAAGATTTTTGGGGTGGGGGTGGAGTTGCTAGCACCACACCCCAACCCTCCCTCTTTATCCGGGCTTGGGACCGCCTAGAAAACTAGCGAGCTAGTTATCTAGGACGAGAATGTCAAATCGAGAATCGGGAAGGCGAGAAACACATTCATCAACCTAAAACCAATCTGGCTGCATTCAACATAGAACTTGGCACCGAAGGGCAGCAGTTCGAGTTGCCACGTTCCAAAGAGCACACAAAGGTAGACAAGAAAATGAGTGAAGAGAATCAATAGAGTTTTGACAAGTATAAGAGTGAAACAGAATGAGTAGTTGTAGAAAGGAATATGAAAGAATACAGAGACTGAATACATCTGCGTAAGCCATTGACAACGATTTTGAGCCATCTCACCTATTGTCTCCAACCATTATTGATTCTTAGAGTTCCGAGGGCCCCAACCCGGAAGTCTGCATCTCCCTCCCTACCTGACTCAGTTTAACTGTTAAGGATTTCATGGATTGATGCCATGTTTTAGTTTGGCCACCACTTACTCTTTTCCAACCTGCACCTATATCAGCTAGTAATGTCCGTCCGTCGGGGGAGGCGATGGTTAGTCATGCGCAGCACGTCACCTAGCCATCTCAATCTATGTAACTTTATAGCCTCTTCGATTGATTTTCCCTCTTTACCCAACACTCTACGCCTAACGTCAACATTAGTTACCTTATTATACCACCTAACGTGAGAAAGAGATCGTAAACATCTATGATCAAAAACAGTCAACCTTTTCATGTCTTCAACTCGTGTTGGCCATGTTTCAGAGCCATAAAGAAGGACGGAGCGAACTGCTGAGCAGTACACACGTCCCTTGTTTGATAGTCGGATGTTACGCCTACGCCAGAGGTGGTGTAGGTTAGCGAAAGCAGCCCGAGCATTTTTGGATCCGTGCTGGGATTTCCTCACCAATCAATTCGTTGGTGCTGATACAACTTCCCAAATAGGTGTTCTATCACTTCACTCCCTATCACTAAGCTAGGGGTAGACGTAGTCCAGTCCTGTAGCAACATCTTACATTTCACAGGGACGAATCGCATGTCAAACATACGAAGATTCCTGCTCAAGGTGTTCAGAAGACTGCATTTTGTCAGCATCCTCCCCTAACAGGACTATGTCATCTTCATATTCTAAGTCCATAAAACTATTCCCTGGTAACAAGTCGATTCCTAAGTCGTTACGTTCGGTTAAGGATACTTCCATTAGCATATCTATGATGAAGTTAAACAGAAAAGGGGAAAGTGGACATCCTTGACGGACACCACTGGTTGTTATCAATTCAGATGACAATTCCCATAAGCCCTTACACAGCTACGTGAGTTTGAGTAGATTGCCTTGATTAGTGCAATGTACTTTCTCGGCACTCCCTTCACAGTCAAACGTTGCCATAGTAGCTTTCGATCCACGGAGTCGAAGGCCGCCTTCAAGTCAAGAAATATGGCAATTGTTGGATGCCTAAAAGTGTGTCTATGTTCTAGGATCTGTCGGAGAGTGAAGATATGATCTATGCACCCTCTACCTGGCCTAAAGCCAGCTTGATTTTCACTCGTTTGTTCCTCCCGAGTTCGGCTTAGTCTGTGCATGATTACTGAGCCTAGGATTTTAGAGACTATGTTCGTCAGGCTGATCCCTCTATGATTATCACATGAGGACTTTTCTCCCTTCTTGAATACTGGTATGATAAGTGACTTACCCCAGTCTGATGGAACCGTCTCTGATTCCCAGACGTTACCTAGTACCTTAGTTAAACTATATACTAGTATGTCACCCCCATATTTAAACACCTCTGGAATAATTCCGTCGGGTCCTGCCGCTTTGCCTCGTTTCAAATTACAGAGAGCTTTTGTGACTTCACTTACAGACGGAGGACCAGTGTCTATATCCCATTCGGGTGTGTGCTGGATGGCGGGAAGGCTCAGTGTGGCTGTAGGCAAGTTAAATTGTTCCTCAAAGTGTTCTTTCCAGCGTTCGAGGCGTCTATCCTGAGAGCTAATTAAGGAGCCGTTTTTCTCAGAAATAGTCTTGTGGTGAGAGCAAGCTGCTAGCCAATTGGTAGACATTGATCTACGCTGATTGGTAGAAATTAATCTAGGCTGATTCAACAACCGATCACAGCTGACCTAGACGTGGACAAATATGATTCGCAGACAAGTGGCTCGCATTTCCGAGAAATATCGAAAACGAGAAAGCAGAAGACTGCGTTTGTTTGCAAACAACCAATCAAAAGACCGCCTTCTTTCTGCGGGCAGAAGCCTATTAATGTACGTAAAATACATATAAATACCTGTTGGTTTTCATAATAAAACTGATCTGTTGCCTGGCCCTTGTCTTCTGTTGTTACAGTCTCACTTATGATTTGCCTTCTCCCACCCGTTTCCCTGATGAGTCTAAAGAGTTGCCTATCACCGATGCTTTTTCCATTTCTTTCGCCTTTGTCAACCACCACTGTTTACAGTCCTTGCGGAGACTTTTCGTAAGTTTCCTTTTGTGCAGCTTTCGCTCCTCATTGAATTCGGAGCTCGCCGGAATAAGTCTTCTAGCATCTATCAGTTCGGATGAGGCAGTCGAAATCCAATGGTTTTTACTCACCTTTGGATTTACCTTATTCACAGCTTTTACAGCTGTATCTATGGCTGACTGAATATTCTTCCAGGCTTCTTCAGGGTGAGCGCAGCTGTCGAACTCAGATATGTGTTTAGCTAGTTCTTCCTCAAATAGGGACCTAGTTTCCTGATCGAGCTGGGGAGGTGATGGGTTTACCGCCAGCTGTTTCCTACGTCTGTTCAGTCGTAAGCACACACGAGCGCGGACCAGGGCGTGGTCGGTATCTACACACGTGTTCCAGAAGGAGCAACAATCTCCTACCGACCCACTGCAACGATAGCTTATTGCTATGTGGTCTATTTGTGTCCAGCGTTGGTTTGATGATGGGGGTCGCCAGGTCAAACAGTGTCTCTCCTTGTGTTTGAAGTTAGTGCTTACAAGAAACAAATGATTATCTGAACAGAACTGTAGGAGACGGTCACCGTTGTCGGTCCGCTGGCACGGAATTCCGTATGTGCCACCGACATTCTTCTCAGATTGACACAATTTCCCTACTTGAGCATTAAAGTCACCAGCTATAATGACTATATCTGAGCGTTTAGCCTTTCGCAGCAAACTAGACAGCTTTTGGTAGAACTCATCCTTCGTTTCATCCGAACTGCAGTCAGTGGGGGCGTAGGCGGAGATTACGAAAAGGCATCGGCGAGTAGTGCAGTCCTTTCTCCTTTTCACTGATCCGTTCAGACGGACAGCACACATTCGGCTATCTACCGGGATCCAGTCAAGTAATGTCTTTTCTGCCCCAGTACTTAAAGCTATCCCTACACCAGCTAATCCTCGTGAGCTAGCTGTGGTATCTCCTGACACCCTCAAGGTGAATTTTGCAGATACATCCTGTTAGCCAGTTGGGGTTAGGTGAATAACCACACTTGGGTCTTGTATGCGTGCTTCTGAAACACAACATACATCAATGGCTCGGGATGCCAGAGTCTTGGCTAGTGATGCTTGTTGTCCTATTTGGCAAAGTGTCCTAACATTAAATGCTCCTACATGAAATTGGTGGTGTGGCTTTAGGAGACTATCGGTGTTGGTTTTTTGGCTTCTGTCGTTTTCAGTGCACACAGAGTGAAGAGGAAGTGAAGAGCCATCAAGTAGAGGAGTTGCATTAGTAGAAGGAAGGCAAGATAATAGAGATGAAGATGAAGACAAAGATGAGTGAGGATTAGAGAGGTTTCGCGTGCACTTCGGATTGTGAGGGCGATTGTGACTTCCCGGCTGCCCACACCGTGGAAGTTGGTTGCGTGACCGCAGAGCCCAGGGGACAACTGCTTGAGGCCGGTCACGCACGGCCTGTTTTTGTTTGTTCTTTTTCATTTGGTGTTTCAGTAGCATATTTATCACTTCTGCCCTGTGACACGGCAGCAGGAAGCGCGGTCGTTGTTAATCCGGGCCTCGACCGATCCGGCATGATATTTTGTGATTTACTTTGAGCCATAGCATTGGGTTGGGTAACTACTTTTTGTCTAACCGCTATCCAAACAACCTTTCTGGCATGGTAGGACCTCAAGCGACATAAGTCCCAGCCAGTATAGCTTGTTGGGTCATTGCGGTGTTCAAGCCCGACCACCACGTCAAGGTAGCAGCTTTCGGTCGGGAAATCCAATCTGGAAATCTTCGTCACTCAGCATCAACAACAAAATTCGGATTTTCAATACAAACGTCAAGTCATTTCTTCTATACGGATCAGAAACTTGGTGGGTCACAAAGAATATTTCCAACAGGTTGCAGACCTTTATCAACAACTGTCTTCGCTCTATACTGAAGATCAGATGGCCGGGAAGAATCGGCAACAAGAAACTATGGGAACAAACAAAGCAAGAACCAATCGCCCAACAAATATGCAGGAGAAAGTGCAGATGGATTGGACACTCGCTGAGGAGGCCGCTGGGTGACATGGCGCGTCAGGCCAATGCTCGAGTGGATCGCGGAAGGGAATCGGCGAGTGGTACGTCCAAGGGTGACATGGAGGAAACTGTGTGAAGAGGAGTTGAAACAGTATGGAATAACATTGATGCTGGTGAAAAGTACAGCAGAGGACAGAAGCAAGTGGAGACGTGCAGTTGAAGCCCTATGTTCCACTAGGAACCCAAGGGAACAATAATAATAATAGGTAGAGCTTTGGCTATAAATAAACATAAACATTTGAAGGGATTAAATTTAGCCTTGTAGGTAAATCATATAGGGCTGAATGACTTCATTCAAGAGTGTGTCCACAGATAGGAGACACCGTCGTCGTCGTATGCTCACCTTTCTTCAACCAAACCGGATAGTGTTCATCTACACGTTTCGGGGAAAACATCCGCATAACATTCAATATAATCACTTTTTCCAATGGCTCTCTAACTAATGTCAGCTCATGATGAAATCCTGTAACCAATCAAATCCCTACAAACCGACACTTGAATATCAATGGGGTGCTCACTAGCGACTTGCCCTATTCAGGTGGGTAGTTACCTGGGGTTCTAGTGAGAAGTCGTGACCAGTAGGGCGCAGCAGGTCGGGTATGAAGATAAATACTCGCCGAAGACAATGGCTAGGGATCGTGAATTGGCAGAAGTTAGATTTCATGGGCCACTGGATCGGGTCCCAGTGGCCTAATGGTATATGAGCTCGCCTTGTAACCAGAAGGTCCTGGGTTCGAACTTCACTGAATGTTTACCGATGAAGAGTCCCAAAGTAGGACCAAACAACTGTCCAGTACTCCCTGGCAGGTTTCCCAATGGCTCTCCAACTAATGTCAGCTCATCATGAAATCCTGTAACCAATCAAATCCCTACAAACCAACACTTGAGTAATCACGTCAACAGGAGCATAAGCAGTGGTGTATCCTTCATGCATTCTCGAATCATACATCGATTAGAGAATAGCAGGTGTGAATCACTGACGTGAAAAGAGCGTTTAATACACTTGGATAGACGACTTCTAATTACTTTAACAACTGTGTCACCTCTGAACACTGTAACTCTCTGGATAATATGCTCGCTACATGTGCAAGATATACACCGCTGAAGAGTCGCAAACCAGAACGAGAAATAGTTTATTCACTGTCCCTCTGATGTGCGTCGGTGGCACAGTGGTAAGGACGCTCGCCGACCATGCACATGGTCCGGGGTTCGCTCCCCGGCCGACTCACTCCTTTACCTCCCTAAGCCAGTAATAAAAAGCTGGTAAAGAGGGAAGGTTGGGCATGAGGCTAGCAACCCCATCCTGTAAAAATAAACACTGCTACAGAAACTTCAAGCCTGTACCTTGAAACCCTATGTTCCACTGGGAAAGTGAAGGAATAAAAAGACTGTCCCTCTTATCAACATATATCACCCGTCCGTTCCATATTGTGTCATTCTTGCTTTATGAACTGATTAGCACTGGTCTAAGGAAAGATGAGACCTCATGTATACTGCAAAATTCGGGAGCTTTTGAACACTTCAAAGGAACCAAGGTGAAATCTAAGTCATGTGTTTCAGTGGCGATCAGTCAACTTAAGGTGATTTTGCAGAATAACTCATCAAAAATACCTACCAACTGTAAATGTCACCAGGCAACTATATTCAAAGATGTTTGTTTGGTAATGGCTGATAGTAAAATCCAGGACACGCGTTGTGTCCTACGTTTTAGCTGCCCCCTCCCCAGTGAGAGTGATGACGTTTCCCCGAGACTGTAACCCTCGTACGCTAACCACACGTTCTAACATTCTAATATTTACCTGTAACAGGGCTACATATATGTGATATAGAATAATTATAGTTCAGAATATGGACATTAACATCGAACTGTTCTCTGAGTTGAGGGTTTCTCTTAGCTAAGATCATCATCAGATATTTACTCATCATCAAAACGTCAACTTATGGAAACAGTGAAATTTAAAAATCATCCATTGTATCAAGCGTGTACACGGTGATATGGAACTTTAAAAACGCACGACTAGGGTTGTATCAACGCTTCTTTAACAAAATAGTACTTATGAAGAATCTCAAGCTGGGACGAAACATCTGTCCATTACTCCTTGGATTCCCAGTGGTCCACTAACTGACATTGATCCGTGATCAAATTTGAAACAAATCAGATCCCTACAAACTAACTGTCGAAAATTAATCTGATGCCAGCTAGTGACTGGAGTTCTGGTTAAAAGTCGTGACCAGTGGGGTTCATCAGATCGGGTGCCTAGACAAACATTAGCCGGTGACATTGGCTGTTTGTCGTGCTAACATCACGAATTGACAGAAGTTAGAATTCATGGGCCGTTAGGTCCCGATCTTAGTGGATAAATGTTCTACGAGCTTGGCCTCGTAAGCTGAAGGTTTCGCGGATGTGTGCTAATGAAGAGCCCCGAACTAGGACGAAACTGTTGTCCAGTACTCCCACGTTGTCAGTGGTTCCCTAACGGACATCAATTTTTGATTAAACTTGAAACTATGAACTACTCTGGTGTGACAGGAAGCAGCTCAGACCTGATTAATCCCAGAATGCACAAATTACACCATTGGACAGAGACGCACTATTCATAGCAATGTGACTGGAGAATTTAGGAGCCCAACCTTATGGAATCAACAATCACTGGGGCCCACGGAATATTTTTTTCCTCCCAGTTTAGGACTCCTCACTCACTGCTACCCATCCAGTGTTTGAACTCAGTAGCTTGATATTGCGAGGTGAGTCTGGTGGCAATCCGCGATATCTTGTCACTGTTGACCAGTGCTACCGATAAGCATCTTCTTCACATGCGGTATGGTTAACTCCATAGGCGGTGGCGCTACTGACAGATGTTAAGAAACGTGACCCACTGGATCCCAATTTAGTGAGGGAATAGTTAACGGGTTCAGGTTGTAGGTGCGCACTGCTGAGAAGTGCTTAACTAGGAAAAAGCGGTTGTTCACTGCTCTGTGGTTTCTAATGATTCTCTAACTGATATCGTTGCGTAATGAGATCTTCGCTAGACTGGATGAAATTCCCCACCAACCCAAAATCTGTTTTTTTATTTAAAAACGAATAAAAACTCATGAAAAACAATATTATTATTATTACCACTAATCCAAATGATTGTCCGACTATTTTTTTGAGTACTAGTAAAATCTGTCCTTTTTACATTTTCCCCAATCACATTTACGAGAACAGCAGTGTTTGTCCATTACACAAGCTGCACCACCACTCAGGCACTTTACGCATACACCATTAAATGGTGACGACAACTGACATACATTTTCGCCACAGCATTTATCGAAAACAGTTTTACTGCATTTTTCACCAATAAAACGACATTCTGAATAGATTTTTGACAGAAAAGAAAAATCAAACAAATGAAACCATTAGTGTTAAGTTAAGCATATTTTCAATTAATCACAATTATTATTATTATTAATGTCCCTCGGATTCCTAGGAGAACATAGGGGCTTCAACAGGAAGTTGTCATTTCACTCGGTTCGCTGTGATCTTTTTTCACACTGACTCTAGGATTGTTAACAAGCTCTCATTTTTTTTCAATTCACACTATCATCTCCATGTCACATCCAACTCCTGGCTTCTTATTCAAATTCTACTCGACAGTATGTTTGGTGTGTAGTGTGTGTCACTTGAACGTCTGTCTACTTCAGCGTCTGTCAAATCCATACCCATTTCCTTCTACGTATCTGTTGAACAATAGGTTCTCAGTTGTTTCATTGCCAGATTTTCTTGTTGCTTATCCCGTGTAGCCGGCCATCTGATCTCCTGTATATAAAGTGACTGGCTGGCTGGATTCAACATAGAACCTGGCACCGAAGTGCAGCAGTTCGAGTTGCCACGTTCCAAAGAGCACACAAAGGTAGACAAGAAAATGAGTGAAGAGAATCAATAGAGTTTTGACAAGTATAAGAGTGAAACAGAATGAGTAATGGTAGAAAGGAATGTGAAAGATTAAAGAGACTGAATACATCTGCGTAAGCCATTGACAACGATTTTGAGCCATCTCACCTATTGTCTGTCTCCAGCCATTGATTCTTAGAGTCTCGAGGGCCCCAACCCGGAATTCTGCATCTCCACACCTGACTCAGCTTAACTGTCAGGGATTTCATGGATTGATGAGGCCATGTTTTTGTTTGGTCACCACTTACTCTTTTCCAACCTGCACCTATATCAGCTAGTAGTTCCCGTCCGTCGGGGGAGGCGATGGTTAGTCATGCGCAGCACGTCACCTAGCCATCTCAATCTATGTATCTTAATAGTTTCTTCGATTGATTTTCCCTCTTTGCCCAACACTCTACGCCTAACGTCAACATTAGTTACCTTATTATACCACCTAACGTGAGAAAGAGATCGTAAACATCTATGATCAAAAACAGTCAACCTTTTCATGTCTTCAACTCGTATTGGCCATGTTTCAGAGCCATTGAGAAG
Source organism: Trichobilharzia szidati (assembly GCA_944472155.2). Classification (NCBI taxonomy): domain Eukaryota; kingdom Metazoa; phylum Platyhelminthes; class Trematoda; order Strigeidida; family Schistosomatidae; genus Trichobilharzia; species Trichobilharzia szidati. Next base: position 41,128,630 of record OX235276.1, on the reverse strand, counting down.
GACGGAGCGAACTCCTGAGCAGTACACACGTCCCTTGTTTGATAGCCGGATGTCACGCCCACGCCAGAGATGGCGTAAGTTAGCGAAAGCAGCCCGAGCTTTTTGGATCTGTTGGGCGTGGTGGTGAAATTCCGCAATCAGATGTTGGAAATGCTTTTCTCAACGCGTAAAGGCAAGTCTCTCTAAATCATATAAAAGAGCACTGACTTGATATGAGTGATAAAATCTCGAATTCTTGTTCCCTGTGTTAAGTAAGTTCTGTCGATCTCCATACTGACTTCGAAGTAATAAACGCCTACTTCGCCTTCCTTATACTGGCTGGCTGGTTGGAACGATATTGCTGAGATAAGTGAGCGATAAATTTCTATAGCTTTTGCCTTTTGAAACGTAATGAACTGAATTCTCAAAATTAATCCTTAGTTTTATGTATATATATATATATTATTTCAATTAGTTTATTTACTTTTTTATCATAGCTTGATTCCACACCGTATTTTTCGTACAAGTATGGAATTTTCAGCAATGTGATATCGGTAGCCCAAATTTTACAGGCCGACCAATTGCTATCAGGTGGCCGTCGGCAGGGGATCGAACCCCGGACCATGTGCATGATCAGCGAGAGTCCTAACCGCTATGGCTAACTTGAAGAACATTTCCAATTCAACATAATTACACTAATAATACTGGCTTTATCCTAAACAGTACATTTGACACACAGTAGAATTACCGGAATGTAGTTACAACACTGCATCTAATTTCCCCTTTTTCCACTACACAGTAATAATGAGAACAGTATAGTGAGGATAGGAAGAATTAAAAAAATGAAACGTTTATTCACTGGTTAGAAGTAAGTAAGTTAGTGGTTTCATACGTAACAATGTTTGTTAAATAGAGAAATAGCGGCCGAGAATGATTACACGTCTTAGCTTGAAGCTGCGATGTAAAATTGTGACCCACTGAATTTAGAATATGACTAAATTATTGAATTAAATATTGACTAAATTATTGGTAACTACTTCGCTACTACGTGGTGCCACCGACAATTATACATCTCATCCAACAGCTGTACGACAATGCTGCATGCCTAGTAATCCACAACGGGAAACTTATGGAATCCTTCGAAGTGAGGACAGGAGTAAGACAAGGCTGCACACTATTGCCAATGATTTTCGTGATTGCAGTAGACTGGATAATGCAACAGACAGAAAGCGGACAACGAGGAAACAGGTATAAAATGGACCAACACAAAATACTTGGAGGATCTGGACTTCGCCGATGATATATGTCTGATTTCCCACAAACTGGAAGATATGCAAGCGAAAAGCAACAAGTTGGCAGAAGAAGCATCCAGAGAAGATAGGACTTCAGGTGAACATAGAGAAAACAGAGGTGATGAAGATTCCTGGGCAACACCACCGACAGCAATAACAACAACAGACAACAATCAGCATAAATGGAAGGAACCTGAAAGAAACAACCTCCTTCACCAACCGACCTGGGAAGCATCGTTTCAACAACAGGCAGACGGAACTGACGAGGATATCAAAGCAAAAATCGGAAAAGCAAGACAAGCTTTCACTGCTCTCAAGTCTGTGTGGAGGTCAACGACACTCAGCATCAAAAATAAGATCCGGATTTTCAACTCCAATGTGAATTCAGTGCTACTCACTATACGGATCAAAGACTTGCACTGCGCGTCATAAAGAGCACCTTAAACAAACTACAGACCTTCATTAACAGTTGCCTTCGCTCAATACTCAAGATCAGATGGCCGGCCAGAAAAGATCAGCAACAGGGTGGGATCTCTGGCAATGAGCGAACCAACCAGGAACCGATTGTGAAACAAATAGACAGGAAGAAATGGAGATGGATTGGTTGGCCATACTCTGAGGAAACAATGCATCAAGTGACATCACTAGACAAGCTATTGCTCGAGTGGAACCCGAAAGGAAAGCGGCAAGTTGGTCGTCCAAGGGTGAGGGTGACTTGGAGGAGGTGATGTGAAGAGGAGATGAAGACGTGTGGGTAGACATGGAGCCAGGTGAAGACTCAAGCAGAGAACCGAACGCAATGGAGACGCGCGGTTGAAGCCCTATGTTCCTCTAGGAATTAAAGGAAACAATAATAATAATAAATTATTGAATGAGTTCAACAAATGTTCGAATCCTGCTACAGTCTCAGCAGGTGGGTAGTATCACTAATCCTTCTACTCGGTGTGTGTTGCTCATAACCAAGTATATGAAATATTTGGTCCTGATCAAATTCACTAGAGTGTGTCCTATATATAAAACTTTTAGTCCCCCTAATCGGATCAGACATATACCTTTAAAAATAAATAATTTTATTTCTGAGATCAGATTTTTCTTCACTGTAGAGGTGTGTAATCACTAAGACGGTTATTACTTATACGATCTTCGAATTCATTAGTGACATGTTTAGTATCGGTGAACTTCCAACTATCTTTTCATTACTATACTAACGTATACATCATATATGACAAACATGTCCCCAGCTCACCTCACTCATCAAGCGTTTGACTGAACCATCATGTAAACATTTAAACCTTGCCTCTTTCTGGTTGATGCAGTCTTCATGAAGTTAAAACACATGCATGGCAATCGACCAGTATCTTGCCCGAACTAAAGAGTAGAATGTATCCGACGAATTATAATCATAAGCAAAAACCCTTTTGTGAGAAACATGTTCGTAAGTAGGATGTTATTTTGTTAGACACTGTATAACAGTGGAATCCAAGATACGTATTTCGTTCTATTCGCGTCTCGTTAGCTAGATGTACTTTCACTCTTCAATGAGTACTGGTGAACTGACTGAGACTCAAGCCTAGCACAAATCGTTTCAAATGCTAAAATATCACTAATGGGCGTTGATTTCAAGGCTCAATGGCATATTCCCACTCACTAAGATATAGGAACATCCTCCTGAGATGTCCTGAATTGGGCGCACAGCGTATTCTAGATTTCGCTGTTAACAAATTTCGACAAAACCATTGTCAAAACGCAGGTTCCACCAGCTGACATGCTAACAGATAGGGGAGCATTTCGGTCTGATTTAATCAATAAGTGGAAATGACAAAATATTGATTTCAACAAATGTAATGAATATAAAACAAATGTAACCATATACATGACACTAATATTATAGCTATATCATTCTAACTAGTCTTCAGACTTTTTACATTAATTGTTTCATAAATCGATGGACAAACGAATGTGCATTGATTCACTTCAACTTTATTGATATTAACTCATTAAAAAAACTCGATTTTCCTAAATATTTATTTTGAAAACAAATGCTTCTCGCCCACTAACAATACATACTTATTACCACTGAAAATTATTCAGTAAAAGTTTACTGAATCTAACGCTTCTTGTTAAAACATTTTCACAAGTTTTACTATGGATTGATGAAGAGTCCCGAATTGGGACAAAACAGTTGTGTAATGCTTCCTGGTCTCTATCCATGATCAAATTTGAAACAAGCCAAAATCCCTACAGACATATCTCTTGGAAATTAATCTTATGCCAGCCAGCGACTGCCTACAGCATGAAGTTGACTGGAGTCCTAGTTAGAAGGCATGACCAGTGGGTATGTGGACAAACACTAGCCGATGGCTTTGGCTGGTTTTCGTACTAAAATCACGAATTGACAGAAGTTAGAATTGATGAGCCATTTCACTGGATCCCAGTGGCTGAATGGTCTACCGACTTGCTCTGCTACTGGAATTTCCTAGAATCGACCCCCTGGAGTGTTTCCTGCTACAAAATCCCAAACTAGGACGAAGCAGTCGTTCCGTACTTCTTGCTTCAACATCTTGCTCCATGCCTGTGAAACCTGGCCTCTCCGAGCTGAGGATGTGCGGCGACTCTGCGTGTTCAGTCATCGCTGTCTCCGCAGGATTGCTTGCGTTCGATTGCATCGTCGCGTGAGTAATTCTAAGCTTCGGCGGCGTGTGTTTGAACACAGTGGAGACCACCATTCATTCAGCGTCGTCATCTGGAAACACCGGCTCCGGTGGCTTGGACATGTGCTGCGAATGTCATCCCAGAGGCTTCCGTACAGTTCTCTGTTCGCTGGCCCTGGGACGGGATGGAAAAGGCGGAGGGGTGGTCAGTCCATGACGTGGCGTCGTGGGATGAAGGATTTTTGTGCTAGATTAGCATCTGTTGGTGCGTCACGGCTCCCTGGTTTTGGTCCGCGAGATAGCTCGAATCGATGGCTCGAAACGTTATCGGATATGGCCAAGAATCGTAATCAATGGCGAACGTGCTGCAATTTCCTTCTTTCTTCCCTTCCTGATGATATTTAACGAATACTGTTTGAACTTGTTAAACATGACTGTTTTCCTTCCAGATGAAGTTCTTTATCCGTTTTCTACTTATATTTTTACTTTAAATCTCACATGTTTTATTATTATTGTGTGGTGCATCTTTCTTGATGCCATATTGTACCAAGTTTTTTTCTTCTGCGTTTAAATTAATAGATAAAATCTTGGTTTTAAGTGGTTCTCTAACTGATATGAATTCATGACCAAACTAACTATTGAAAACATTTGTTTACAAGATCTATGTGAGATGAATTCAACTTTCCCCAGAGTATTCTAATCTTTCAGCTTCGAATGTTTATATTTAAGGTCAAATAAGAAGTTCAACTAAATAGAGTTATTCTCCATTGACTTAAACAGTCTTTATTTAGTCGATGACTCCAGTGTTCGTATCACGCTCTGTTTACTTCAATCTAGGAAACTCGGTAGTATCATCAGCGGCCTATATCAACGTTGGGTTATCTAAACTTCCATGCACAAACTCTCAATGTGGCTAATAGCCTGGTACATGAGAAATCTGTTCCAGAAATTTGAATACCAACGTCAACATCTAATAAAAATGTTAAGCCTTTCTGAAATCACATTAAATAATTTAGATAAAGCCTGTCTGTCTTCCAAAAGTTAACAGTAATAAATAAGGAGGACAGGAATTCATATAAACATAGAGAAGACAACAAGTGCCAATCACCATCAGTGAGAGGAATCGAAAGGAGGTCGTCTGTTTCATCATCCTGTCAATTACAGGCTGCATGGATAACCATGTAAAAGTCAACTTGAATAAAGAATGTAAAAACGACACGACTCATTACTGTGAAGTTAGTGTGAAAATGTACTGTATTCAGCACAAGGAATAAGATCCAAGCTTCGAAAACCGACATCAAATCACTGCTTATGTATCCTTCAGAGACATGGTACGCACGTGTCACTATAAAATCTCCAATACACTACTGCTACTACTACTTACAACATACTTCCAATTCAATACTCAAATATATGAACAGATGAAAGGAACACTGATGGGATCGCCCATATCAGGATTAATAGCTGAAGCCATCATGCAAAGATTAGAATTAATAGCTCTACCTATAATTAAACCGAAAATCTGGGTACGTTACGTTGATGATACATTTGAAATAACTAAGAGAAATGATTTAAAATATAACCATAAATTAATAAACAACATATTTGAAGACATCAAATTCACAATAGAAGAAGAATTAGATAATAAAATCCCATTCCTGTTAGATGTCTTAATCAGGAGAACCAACGCAGGAGATTTAGAAACACAAGTATACAGAAAATCAACGCACACGGATCAAATACGCAACTATAGTAGCAATAATCCAATTACTCACAAAGGAAACTGTCTGCAGACATTGTTTAAAAGAGTTCAGACACATTGTAGCACTCCAGAGTTGAAAAGAATGGAAGAAAAGTACCTACAAACAGTCTTCAAAAAGAATGGTTATCCACAAAATTTCATCAAAAAGTGTTTAAAGTCGAATCAAAACACCAACAAGAAACCATCATCAAAGACCACAAGAAAATTCATTCTACCATACATGAGTAATATCTCTGAAATAACAGCTAGAATACTGAAACCGTTTGATATAGATATAGCACACAAGCCAGTCAAATTGCTTAATTCGATATTATGCAAACCGAAAGATCCAACAGAAAAAGGAGATGGGATTAATACCATTTACAAAATAAATTGTATGAACTGTAACAGACATTATATCGGCCAAAGTGGGTGTCTCCTTCGAGTCAGAATCCAGGAACATAAATCACCTGTAAAAAGACTTGATATATATTCTTTCATATCAATGCATATAGATAATTATGGACATCAGTTTGATTGGGATACTGTCGAAATTTTAAACAGAGGAAACACCAAAAGTGTAGTCAGGGAATTCCTAGAAGCCTGGTACTCAAACGAAAATGCAATTAACAAACACGTTAATATAGATGAAATATACCAACTAATAAAAAGTAAATCAGGTGACCAGAAAGTTTAAAATCCAAGTCAATAGATAATGATCAATACATATGTAATGATATTTTTGATTGCACACTAGTTACTGACTAGTGTGCAATCAAAAATATCCAATACAGTCCTACAGGAGGTCAGCCGCGAGCCTGAATAGCTCAGTGGTAACGTCTCTGAATGCAGCACTGGGTGACGTGGGTTCGAATCTCAGAAGGGACATGAGTTCCTTCAAGGTTGCAGATACGCCTTGCTGACGAGTGCCAACTAGCACGAAACCTAGGTCCAAGGCTTCCTGTGGCCGATTGCCTCCAACCATCTAATACCAACATATGTAAAGATGGTTACCGGGAGACGCAATTATATCACTAATGAATAAATTAAAATCATTTCACTTTATGCTAAATATTGCGCTAAAGGTATTGTCCAGAAGGACGATGAAAGCTCCGCAACTAAACCAACCAGCTCAGAGAACACTATTAATCACAAATCATTCACCTAAGCTACAAATCTTCTCTATTATCAATAGATACCTTGACTGGTTCTAAACTGTAGATCAGATGACTGGAACAGATGATGGCAAAGAACTCTGCTAGGCAGAGAGATAGTCAACAACCTCTTGCTCAACAAATATTCAGAAAGGAATTATACACAGATTCGACATACGCTAAGTAGACGTTCATCGGTGGCCCACTTCTTGATTGGAACTCTAATAAAACATAAGTAAATGAGAGTCTTTATATGACATGGTGGAGATCATGTGAGAAGGGGGGAATGAAAGTCTGTCGGTAGTCGCTAAGCCAATTGAAAGTGACTGCAGAGAACTAAGTGGAGTGGAGATGTTCCGCTGAAGACCTATATTTCATTGAGAATTCAAGGAATGAACAATAATAACAACAGTAATAAGCATATCATTAAATTCAAATGACATCTACTTTCATAATTAGATGGATTTTGATATAATATGAAAGAACAAAATAACTGAGCAAAGAATATCCTTTTCGATAATTTCCTCTTCTAGCTCTACAATAATACATATATATGTTTACATGCATAGAATATTCTAGAATAGTAGTCAATATCAATATTAGTGTTTTTTTAAATTATATAGATTTGTAAAGTAAGGCCAATGGAATTACAGCACATTAAAGATGCTTAAATTATAATAATAATAAAGATATAGTAGCAAATAGCATATCAACTAAAATTAGGGAAATTCCACAAAAATTCAGGATCATTCAAACCTAGATGGCCAAGGTAAAGATAATGTATGAACTAGCTTCTTTTGGACGCACAAATTAGGCTTGTTAATATGAATCCCAACAGCCTCAGCAATATTTAGTAGTCGAACTCTTAAGGCGAAATTGAGATTTGTTGGTATGTGGCAAATGACAATGAAAGCCTGGTTAACATCAATTTTGTGTTCTCTATCCACAAGATGAGATAGAATAGCGCTACGAATAGATTTTGTTTGTGCTTTACTTAACCACTCAGGGTGATGTTCGGAGATTCGACGAGAAACGCGCCTAATTGTACGGCCTATGTAACTGGCTCACTCCACAGGAGCCGTTATAATTGGTAGATACACATGGAAGAGGCGAAATTAGGCACTTTATCTTTAACTCCCGAACGCAAAATAGGCTGGGTGGTTTTAAAGACACAACGTAATTCAGCAGCAGGGAATGTTCTTTTTACCGCATTTCTAAACCGTTGCATTAGTATCTTGCTGATGTTATCTCCGAGGTCCTGAATTTCGAAGAATAAGGCCTTTTTAGTTGATATTCTATTTACTATTAAATTATTATTATTATTTAAGCATCTTTAATGAACTGTAAATCCACTGATCTTATTTAACAAATCGACATTATTTAAAAAACACTAATATTGTTGTTGACTACTATTCTAGAATATTCTATGCTTGTAAACATGTATATATATATATACATATTATTGTAGAGCTAGAAGAGGAAATTATCGAAAAGGATATACTTTGCTCAATTATTTCTTTTTTTATAGACAGATATCTGAATGAATATTTTCGCTATAGTATGAAAGAACAAAGAATAGAGCTTACTTTTTGCTTGACTATTTTGCAATGCAGTTGTAAATAGTAGCAGTGAAATCAAGATAACTGAAGTACGCACCATTTTTTTCCTCTGTCCAGATGAGAGATAACTTGCCTTTGAGCTTTTTATTTGATTTGGAAACTGTTTCCCGTTAACTCTCGCTCTCCTTCTATTTGTTATATATATGTAGGTTCTAATAATTGGACATAAATCACAGTCGATCTGAAAATAAACAAATGTTTACTTATAAAATATATGAAAGTTTCTGCAGAATAATTTCTCATTCCCTGAGTTACAGTATAATTGCTACTAATTAATTCTCGAGTAAATAAATAAGTAAGTAAGCAAGCCTAACTAATAACCGGAAGTAAATGAATACAATGAATTGTATGCATTCTATGGATAAACTACACTTTCGCATGGTATTACATACTACTCAAGCCAACCAATCAGTAGTATACAATAGTGTGCATTTATGTTTGCCTTCTTGATTGCCATTTTCTGGCGTTAAACGGATCACATAGTGTGTGACCTGCACTATTTGAATTTCTGAAAGGAACTATGCTGAAATTTCACCTTCTTGAACTTTGTAAACTGCAAATCCCCAATTAATTTGTAAAAAAAGAAATTGGGAATTTGACCTGAACTATATTTCTTTTCGACTATTGTTTATTTTGCATATCTTTTTATTTTGTTCTGGTACTGAATTAAATTCTGACATGAGCTTTCTGAATGTATATATATATATATATCAATGTACATGGGTTGGTGTTTGAATGATGTAGGTGGTTAGTCCAAAAGTTTTGTGGAAATCTAATGAAAACAGTATTTTTATTGACGAATCTTATAGACGACATTTGTAAAAAATTATATTTGTAAAATCTCAGCGAGATTGAAATGAGTAATTCCAACGTTTCCTGTGTTCGGCAATCTGGTCCGAACTTCTTCAGGGAAATTAATCAAAATTAACATAACAGAGGTTTTATATATAAAAGGCACATCTTTTGTTTTTAAAAACTTTCTCCAGTCATGAGTCATTCAACAGGTATCAACAAGTATAATAAACAAAATATTTTATGAGCTGTGATCAAAATTTGACCTCGGACTTACAAATATTGGTCTACCTTTGTTAAACACTTTAAACAAAGTGTGTGTGTGGGGGGGGGGGGGGGTAAACAGTTGTAAAACATTTCTTAACGTTTCCATAAGAAGATATGGACAGTCGAGAATTTTGACCAAGCATGAATGATTAGTGATACATGTCCATTTTTTATTTATTATTTATTATTATTTTTATTTATTAATAAGGATTTCCTGTGCATCAGCTAACATCACACCTTCATGTCTGTTCAAACTGTTAGTATCTAGAATTTTATGATTAGACGTATTTTCAAAATTATGGTGTTTAGGATTAGAGTTTAGTTTAAGCACCCTGTCGAACTTATTACATTGTCTTCTTTCTGAATTTTGAGCTGCTTTATTCGACCTACTGGAGTTGTCAGGTGACTCGACAGCTACGGATTTGGGATATACATTCTGTTGCAGACAACGGAGAGTGAAAACAAGAAGTTCAGACCAGATTTCCGAACGAAACGTTGGAATTACTCATTTCAATCTCTCTGAGATTTTACAAATATAATTTTTTACAAATGTCTACTTCTCACTCGGCGCCTAAATATTTTAGAACTATTCTGTCAAATCTTGATGACAGTTCATTTGAATCTTATAGACGGTTGGTCATGACTTCAACAACTGCATGAGAGGGTTCGCTTACTTTGTGATGCAGTATTTTATGTTTTGACCTTCTGGGGGAGAAGAATTTCCTCTAAATTCGTATATACACCTTAATCGTGAGTGACAAAATGTAGCCCTAAGAATGAGTGATGTATTTTTACTAGAACACTTAAGTTAGTAGTTCGTTCTGGACACAAGTGGAAGTCGTTACGAGATATTTCATAGATCGAAAGGTATATGTTTAAAAAGACGCTGCTTTTCTTATTCTGAAGTTGACTTCTAGCTTTGAGTTTGAGATTAATTTTAAAACTGTATTTGCCAACTGCACAACTGATCCGAGATTCCGTTTCTGGTCGGCGCATCCCTGAACCTCCCCCAATTCAGTAGTCGATAGTAGGCTTAGAAAAGAGGGACGGCTGCGTGTGAGGCCAACAACCCCGTTCAGTAAAGCAACACCATGGCTCCTGTAACTTAAAGGCTTCCAACCTGAGGCTATATGTTCCACTCGGAAAGTGGAATGAAGAAAATGAAGGTATTCGAACCATAATGATTAGTATTTGTGGAGAAAATCACACTTCCATAGAAAATGAACTCTTTTCCTCAGGAAAAATCAAACATCTTGCATAGAATGTTTTAAAAGAAAGACGTTAAATTTACCTGGAAGTTCAATCTTTTGTTGCAAGAAACATTCTATTAACAAACCTGAAATATTAAGAAATATCTCTAGAAAAACTTTCATTGGTTAAGTAGGACAAATTTGTCACGTTTAGTGTATTCAAGTGTTCGTTTGTTGGGATTTGACTGGTCATAGGTCACTAATTGACACTGGTTACAGAACCACCATGATTAAAGCTGTAACCAATCAAATGTGGTCCACCAAATTAGGTAAAAGAACAGCGCTGGTGGTTGCGCTGTATGTCGGGAGCTGACAGAAGTTGGGATTCATTGGATCATTGCATTGGGTGCCAGTGGGTGAATCATCTACGCTCTCACCTTGTAACCAGAAGGTCCTGGGTTCAAACACCGGTGGGTGCATACTATGAAGGATCCCAAAGTAGGACGAAATAGCAGTCCAGTACTCCCTGGTTTTCTAGTGATTCTCTAGATTATATCAACTGGTGATCAAACACTTAACCTTTAGTATACATTCAACATCAGTTTAAAAAGTCTTTGAGTGTCACTTTACGCCATCTGGCGTCCTCGAGACGCCATGTATCAATGGCTAGAAACAGTCGGTGACATGTATCAAAATCTTAGTCATTTCGATAAATGCATTTACTGTCTGTGAGCTCTCAGATCTCTTAAATTCTCACTACTCCTTATGAAACTATTCTTTTCCCATTACATTTCTGTTTATTATACTTTCCTTGTATGTTTTCTTTTTTACTCTACTGATATATGCGCTTTATGAAGTTTGGTAAGTTGAACTTTGTGTACTCTTCTGCAAAGTGTTACTTTCAAAATTCAGTTCACATGTATCTATATGATATAAAAAGAAACCATTAATGACGTAATAAAATATATCAGCCAGTGAGAAGCAACACAATCTTCTTGCCACGATGAGAACATACTTGGATAAGATTGTAAAGGTTTCAAAAACATCAACAGGGAAGTAATTTTCTCTCATGCATTTGCTTGTTCGTTGTTCTGGTTACAATCAGAACTTGTGTTCGACTAGGTGTAATGGTTGGGAAGCCTTTTAGCCGCGTCTATGTAGCCGCATGCTGACGAAGACGGGTGAGCCTGTATTGTCTGCAATCGGTTTGTATTCTCCCCGATACCTTTGACTGGGCGTCAGGAGCGGATGGCATCTTTACTTTGAACCAATTTGAGTGCTCAAGGCAGATAATGAAATAAAACTTCAATTCTATTTTGTTGATTTTCGGATCCGAATTAGTGGTCAATGGGGACAGACGGAGATATTTATAAGGTGATGGTAGACGTGAAATTCTGGGATCATCGTCAGACAAACTATAACGAAAGCATCTGTCAAGAATATTTTCATTGAACAGTAGCGAAAGTCAAAGTTTCGAAGACAATCAAATACTTTTGTAGCTCTAGATATAATCGATGATAGCTGACAACCCAAAATGATTATGGACGCGACACCGAGGGCAGCTCCCTGGAAACCCTTAGGTCTTTGGGGTGTGGAAGAAATATGGTCTCAAAACCGTAACATGAAGGAATTGATGGAAAAGCATCACCATTGTGACTTTCTAACTTTAAATATAATTTCATGCGCTTATATTTTCTTTTCGTATTTATACAGCAGAACAGTACAGATTCGAGTCATCTATGGAATAATGATAGAAAACAGTACACAAAGGAGTAACTGATATCACCCTGTCCAGTCCCGAGGCTTCCTAAGAATTACCTTCGACCACCAAACATCAACTCAAAACGCTCCACATTGCCAGCCTAACCGATGGAATTCAGTCACCACTAAAACTTAGACAGCATGACTAATCATTGTGCCCCTTACAGCCATACAGGAGATCATTCATGACCAGAAGAGGTCTTTGTTTTTGACATCTATAACTGCAGCACTAGGAGACATGGATTTGAAGTATTCAGGGAATATCAGTTCCTTCGCGGTTGCAGACATCTCTTGCTAACGGGTGCCAGTAAGCATGAAAGCTGAATCCAGGGTTTCCTTCTGATTATCTCCAGCCACTTAACAAAGAGGAATAGTCTTAAATAAGAAGAGGCGCGCATCTGTGATTCCACCACTGATCAAATAATATCAAAAGTCGATAGTATGGCCAATGAATGCAAACCATATCCCTATTGAATGTGCATGAAAATAGCGACGTCGAGGTATACTACTCACTAAAACTTTAGTAGTTTGATTGAATTAAGCTATTTTTACAAACGACAAAGTGGACGTTACAATGATTGACCAAATATTTATGAGACACTGTCAGATGGTAAGATGGATGATTTAAATGCTATAGACAAGATCGTAGGTAAATGTTGAGATCGTGAGATATGTGGTGATATGGATCAATTTAATTTCAATTATTAGATTTGTGTCACGAACCAACATCAGTTAGAGAGATGATTGAAAACCAAAGAGTACTGGACAGCTGTTTCGTCTTATTTTGGGCCTTCTCTGAGACTTCCAGGTCACAAGCCCAAGCTCGTTGACTATTCAGCCACATGGGCGGAATCCACTGACCTATGAATTCTAAATTTATCAGTTAGTGATATAACTGAAGAGTCCCCAAATAAGACTAAAGAGCTGTCCAGTGCTCCCTGGCTTTCGGTGGTCTCTCTAAGGGATGTCCGTCCATGGAGAAATCTCATAACTGGAATAAAATTAATCATAAGTTTCCCAAATGAATGTCAGATTGGATTTTGTTTGATTGGTAGTAGCTAACAGTGGAACCCAGGACGAGCCTTCTCCACTATTTGGAACTTACCAGCTGGATGCACCTGTATCACACTGAGTGACAGCGACTCAAATCCAGTACCCCATGTTTTAAACGCCCATAGTCCAGTGATATGCATCGCAAAGCACAAAGTTTTCCCGTGAGTATATCAACGACTAATTTAAAAAGCAAAAAAAGTATATGAAACTGTGGTTGACTGACATAAAATCGATTAGGGAAGTGTATCAGTCAGTTTTGACACGGAATATTACTGAAAGAGAAATAAGCGTGCCACATATGAGCATAAATAAACGAAGATCAATAAAGATTTGCAAACTTTGAAATAGAATATTTCTGCGCCCCTATAAACGGCTTCGAGTCATATCCACAAGGATTTCCAGCTTCTGATTCTCAGTATACGCAAAACATCAACCAGGCAGACAACATTTCCCTATGTGACTCAAATCAGAGATTAGTGAATTCACCGACTGATTCCAATTTCCGGTATTTTTCAGTTTCATACTATATACCCTAATCACCTTATCTTATGGCTCTTCACAACTTCATAGATTTAGTTTCCCTCTTTGCATAACGCCTACACTTAACCTTTTTGTTATAATATTACTTAACCTAGAATAATCAACTTATTGAAGACATTTATAATCAAACAGTTGACATTATTTCATACCCTCAACAATCATATCCGACGGCCATAAAATAGGACAGATAGAAATATTGCATAGTTGATAAGATCATTTCATGGGCACTTGAATATCACGTCTTTGTCGAAAGTAATGAGTGCAGTCCACACAGGTTTATGTAACTCCCTGAATAGACAAAGAGATTAGGAAATGAGGAACACCTTTCAACAGATTAGGAAATGAGCTGACGGTGTAAGGGATGCTGCCAAATCATTCCAATACATGGGGTTGTGAGAGAACTAGAAATTGGCTTGGACATTTTGATTTAATTGTGTTTTTTGTACTGGATAGTGGTTTCAATTGTGAAGGTTCCTAGAACAAAACAATTACCCTGCAGTGGTGAACTTTCCAAGATTTTCCAGAAGACATCACAGTGTCATGACAATATTGTCGATGTCACTCAACTTTCAGTAAACCTCCAAACTAAAATTTCGACAGTGTTTCAAATTTTTAAAGGCTGTCTGCCTGAACAGGCTATTTTTAACGGGAGATTATTAGTTTTAATGTTATAATGCCTACAAAAGAATCTAGATATTTCTACAGATAAAGACAATCCCTAAAGTTCAAGTTTGACCACAGACTGATATCAGTTAGAGAACCATTCAAAACTAGAGAGTACTGGACAGCTGTTTTATCCTAGTTTGCGACCCATCAGCAGTACACAATCGCTGGGGTTTGAATTGAGGATCTTGCGCTTATAGAGCAGGCTCGTAGACAATTCAGCCAATGGGATCCGGCTAAACGGCCAGTCCATGAATTCTGACTTCTACCACTTCGTAATTCTTGCACATATATGACATTAGTCATTAAAAATATGTGGTGACTGTTGACATTTTTCTGTTGGTACAAATGTCTACCGACAAGTGACCTTAAAAGGAACTGACTTCAATTTATGTAATTTTTGATGATTAAGAAAATCCGGATAATTCTGCTGAAGAAGCTGCGGTGGCCTACACAGCGAAACGTTCAGAAAAACCTTGTTTTGATTTTGCTTAAACGCACACTGAGATTATTTTAAATAATTTATAATGATTCACTAATCTGACTCATCACTCAAATTATTCCAGGAAATTTATCACTGTTTCAATATTCTCTCATTAACTTGAATTTTTATTCTGATACTTCGTACCTTTACCGAGCTCACTGTTAAGTCCCCCTACAAACTGGTTGCAAATAATGACGGAGAACGGAGTTCAAAAGAAATGCACCGCTGAAGCTTTAGATTCCATTTGAAATGCTCGCCAACCACTCACGTCGGTCGGTCGGTCGGTTTTCGACATAGAACTTTGCACATATGTGCGGCAGTTCAAGTCGCCACATTCCCTCCATGTAGCACACAAAGCAAGAGAAGAAAGTAGAAGAAATGCATAATATAGACAGTAAACAGAGGTGTGAGACAAAGGAATAGTAATAACGGAGAACAAAACAGTTTAATTGGAAATCATAAGTCACAAGGAGTGGATGCATCTGCGCCACTGAGAACGATTTTGAGCCATGTCACCAATTGTTTCCAACCATTGGTTTTTACCGTCCCGAGGACCCCAACCAGGAAGTCTACACCTTCCTACGTGGCCTAGACTAACTGTTGTGGATTTCATTGACTGGTGCCATGTTTTCGTTTGACCGCCGCTAGCTCTTTTCCAGCCTGACCCTATATCAGCTAACATTGCCGGTCGAGGAAGGCGATGACTAGGCATACGTAACACATGTCCTGACCATCTCAGTCGATGTAATTTCACAGTCTCGTCGACTGATTTCCCCTCCTTACCTAGCACTCGACGCCTAACCTCAATATTGCTCACCTTATTATACCACTTCACGCGGGAGATAGAACGCAGACACCTATGATCGAAGACAGCTAATCTTTTCATGTCTTCTGCTCTCAATGGCCAGGTCTCACAGCCATAAAGGAGGACGGAGCGGACTGTTGAGCAGTACACACGCCCTTTGGTCGATAGTCGGATATCACGTCTACGCCAGAGATGGCGTAAACTGGCATATGCGAAACTAGCCCTCTGTATTCGTGCTGAGATTTCGTCGGAGATCAACCCGTTGGGGCTGATGGTACTTCCCAAGTAAGTGAAGCGGTCAACGTGCTCTACCACTTCACTTCCTATTTCTAATCTAGGGGTCGGTGAAGTCCAATCCTGCAGCATCATCTTACATTTTACAGGGGCGAATCGCATGCCAAACATACGAAGATTGTTGCTCAAGGTGTTCAGTAGACTCTGCATTTTGTCAGAGTCCTCGCCTAGAAGGACTATATCGTCCGCATATTCTAAGTCGACGAGATTATTCCCTGGTAGCAAGTCAATCCCTGAGTCGCTGAAGTGAGTTAGGGTTAAGTCCATTAGTACGTCTATGATGAAGTTGAATAGGAATGGGGATAATGGGCATCCTTGACGGACGCCACTAGTCGTCACCACTTCAGATGACAACTCGCCATAAGCCCTCACCTGACTGCATGAGTACGAGTAGAGTGCCTTGATCAGTGCAATGTATTTTCTCGGTATTCCCTTTACAGCCAAGCATAGCCAGAGAACCTCTCGGTCGACAGAATCGAATGCCGCCTTTAGGTCAAAAAATATAATGATTGTCGGACGCCGGTAGGAACGCCTATGTTCTAGAATCTGTCGAAGGGTGAAGATATGATCAATACACCCTCTTCCCGGCCTAAAATCTGCCTGGTTTTCTCGTGTTTGTGTCTCCCGAGCACCACTTAGTCTACGCAGTATTATTGAGACTAGGATTTTAGATACTATATTAGTCAAGCTAATCCCTCTGTGATTATCACAAGAAGACTTGTCTCCCTTCTTGTATATCGGGATGACCAGTGACTTACACCAACCCGATGGGACTTCCTCTGATTCCCAGACGCTGCCTAGAACCGCAGTTAACGCAGACAGTAAACTGTCTCCACCGTACTTAAATACCACCCACGTTGTCCAGAATCGATTCCCAGGCAACAGACACACACACACCTAAACCTTGCCTAGTAGTTTACTGGAGGGTAGTCAGCTCAAAAAAAGACAGAAAGTTGAGTCAGCGTATGGTTAGCAGCCACATTACCCAATTGCTACTAAAAGTTGTGAAGCTTGAAGACCTTTGGTCCAGCCAGAATGTATATTATTATTGTTCTCTTGAGTTCAGAGTGGAACATAGGGCTTCCACAACACATCTCCACTTTGTTCTATTTTCTACCGTCCTCTTCAGCTGGGTCTACGATTGACCAAAAACTCTCTCATCTCTCCCTCACATGATCTTCTCCATATCACCCTAGGACGACTTATTCGTCGCTTCCCATTTGGTTTCTACTCGAGGGCCTGGTGTGCGATGTCATTCGGTGGCCTCCTCAATGTATGCCCGATCCATCTTCATTTCCTCCTGCATATTTGTTGAGCGATCGGCTCTTGGTTGCTTTGTTCCACTGCAGAGTTTCTTGTTGCTTATTCTTTCTGGCCATTTGATCTTCAGTATGGAGCCAGCGAAGACAACTGTTGATGAAAATCTGCAACCTGTTGGAAACCCTTTTCATGACATGCCAAGTTTCTGACCCGTATACAAGAACCGACTTCACACTGGTATTGAATGTAAGGAATGAATACTAACATAATATAATAACAGCAAAACAGGAGCTATTTTATTCCAGTTATCCTGCACCAAAATGCTTGATCTCTTTCGATCTATCAATTCCCAAACTACTGGGACATTTCAACGATGTCTTGAGATTAACGTGATGATAAAAGACGAAGAGTAAAGAAAACGATTTTTCCACTGACCAATCAACAAAAACTTTTTATATACATGTTTGTCCGTTTTTCTATCACAATGGACACAACAGAATAAAACAGAGGAGAAAAGAAAAGAATAACAGGGTTTCATATTTTTTTATCCATAAAAAATCCTCTATGATAAAATGATCTTTTACTTTTAACTTTATAACAACAACTGGTGATTTCTGATTATTCGTTGTAAATAAATAATAAAAATATGAACAGATATGTGTATTGGCGTATTGAAACATTGACAAGTGTTTTATAATGAAAGTAAAACACAAACGGCGGTATATGTATAAATATACGAATTTTTTAATCTTAAATAATTCGAGAAGAATAAAATAATAACAGTAATAATCCAATGATCATAAATGTATTGAATGTCAGTGAAACAGACAATGGCGGAGTTGAATTACATCCATTTTTATTATTACAATTACAATAACGAACTTTAACACGATATGTGCCTAATCGATCAATACACCAACGACCATCTTCTGCACCAATTACACCGGTTACTGCACAATCTCGATAATAACGTCTAGTCCACTTTCCATCTAAATACACTGAAAAGTACGAGGGAAAAGCAAAGAACCAACCACATAAGTAAAATGGGAATTTATTATACAGGACAGTTATTTTACAAATTAAATGAAATGATATCGACTTTGAGGAAAAACTGAAACCAGTATTAAATGACTGGTATCATCCTAGCCTGTGACGCTTCAACGAAGAGCATTGACGACCCACATACATTACTGAACTGAATAATTGTAATGAAA
Source organism: Trichobilharzia szidati (assembly GCA_944472155.2). Classification (NCBI taxonomy): domain Eukaryota; kingdom Metazoa; phylum Platyhelminthes; class Trematoda; order Strigeidida; family Schistosomatidae; genus Trichobilharzia; species Trichobilharzia szidati. The sequence continues at coordinate 41,109,871 of OX235276.1, read as the reverse complement.
AGTACTATGCAATTTGAAGACAATTGTTTGTACCAATGAAACTGAGTAATTGTCGTAGTCAATTTTTTAAAAACAAACGATCAGAAAAACCTGAAGCACAACATTTCAATCCAGAGATGAAATGGGTGAAGTTCAACAATAGCTTCTTAGGAGTGCAAACGCCCCAATGACCTTGAACGCATGCCATTCGTTGGCTAACGGCACCTGTCATTATTATCATAACTAGAACATCAACGCTATTCACCAACTAAGATGCAAATTTCACCCAGATCACGTTTTTAAGTACTGTTTAGACAATGTGTTAATAGCTCGATAGGGTTAGGATCAGGGTCATAGTTAGGATTAGGTTTAAGGTTAGAATAAGGGTTGTAATTAGGGTTAGTGTTAAGTCTAGGGTCAGGGTCAGGATTAAGGTTAGGGTTATGGTTAGGGATAGATTCAGAGTTGATGTCGTTCATTTTTATTAGCTTTATTATCTATATTTTCCTGGCAAGTGGTCGTCGATCCTCTTACTGGAAACCATAGTAAGTCAACCGAGGGCTTTTGGGGGAAGACTGCACAACACGATAAGAGAGATAAACGATTCACAAAAACAGCTCATCTTCAGTCACCTCGATGAATACATGTAGAGAAACTAGTCTAACTTAGCAACTGATACTCCTTATTATAACTGGGACGTATTTTTAAGTCATGCGTTTTCATGCATTTTCTTGTAAATATACGACATTTTTTGTGCGAAAATTCCTCATTTTTATGATTGGTCGGCTGAAGGTCACTCATGCGTTCGCATCCTTGGGACGCTAATGTTGAACTTTGCCATGAAATGAACACGTTTTTGTACAGAAAATCTGAAAGCGCAGTTGACGAAACTTTGAGAGGAGGACTCAAAAAGCTGCCTTTACTTCTCTCTTAATTGTAATATATATTAAAAATAGGGCATTGGTAGAATTCTCGCCGACCAGGCAGGTGGTCCAAGTTCGATTCCCAGTTGACGAATTCCCACACCTCATCTAGTTTACTGGTCGGTAGTAAAACCAGAAAAAAGGAAAGTTTGGGCTTGAGGCTAGCGACCACAGACGGTAAACGAACAGCACCACCGCTATTGAGAAATCAAATCTTGAAGCCTTACTGTCCATTCATAACAAAAGGAGTGAAAAACAAAAGTAAAAAAACTAAGTAACCGTCTAATGTTAACTACATTCCCAAGATTTTCCAGGTGATATCGATTTTTTCAAAGACAAGCATACGGTCGAAAGGCAAAAAGACTATCAGAGATCTGAACGTCACGGATGAATTGTGTCTAATATCGAACAAACTGTAAGATATGCAGAATACAACCAACAAGTTGTCAAAAGAGGCAAGCAGAGAAGACAGTACTTCAAGTAAACACAGACAAAACTTAGATAGTGAAGGTACCCAACCAATAACACCAATCACTTTCAACGGGAGGAATCGTTTCAGCTACCAGTGGAATGGATGACCATGTCAAAGTCAGCCAGGATCGGGAAAGCAAGATAGACCTTCACTACCTTGATGTTTTTGTGAATGTCGACTGCACCCAACACAACCAACGAGAACCCAATTATCAACACTAATGTCAAATTATTGTTCTTATATGGTTCAGAAACTTTGCACCCGCTTCACTGAAAGCACTTCCAACAGGCTACAGCAGACTTTCATCAAAATCTGCCTTCACTCTATACTGAAGATCAGATGGCCGGCCATATAAGGAACACTGGCAAGTAGTGAACCAACCAAGAGCCTCTCGCTCAGCAAACATATGCATAAGGCAATGAAGGTGGATGGCTGGATATACACTGAGAAGACTTTCGGGTGACATTAAACTCTAGGCTCTCTAGTGGAACCTGGATGGGTGTTTCAGTGTGGCACGGAGATCATGTGAGAAGGAAATGAAAACTTGTAGGCCAGACTAGAAAGAGACTGCAGAGAAAATGTAGCTTCAGCAGCCCATCGACATTTCATTATGTTCTACTTGGAACCCATGGGAATAATAAGAATAATATACGATTTGTCATGACAAATATATTAATGTCAGTCAACTCTCAGTGAATCTCCCGACTGAATACTCTGAATTATTTCAATTTGTAAGGACTATCTACCTCTCTATAGTGTTCCTAACAAGGGATAATTAATTTCCCATATGACAAATAAATGAGAAAGTGACTCAAGGAGTTTAAGTGAAAACAATGATAACTATTTCTATCTCATAATTTCATCTTATTTTGATATGTATTCTTAAAAATTATTACAGAATTGATCACGCACGAACTAACATCAGTTAGATAACCGTTGAAAAACCAGAGAATAGGCAGGTGTTGAAATCCATGGACCAATGGATCGGGTTCGAGTGGTTGAATGGTTTATGAGCTCTCCTTGTAACAAGACAGTCTTCCATTCGGATCCCCGCGGGTAAGTCCCAAACTAGGATGAAACAGATGCCCCTGGTTTTCCAGTGGTTCTGGGATTGATGTCAGCTCGTGATCGGTGGCACAGTGGTTATGACTCTCGCCGACCATGCAAATGGTCCGGGGTTCGATCCCCCGTCGACCCACACCTGATATCTATGGTCGGCCTGCAAAATTTGGGGTACCGATATCACACACTGAAAATTCCATAACTGTACCAAAAATACGGTGTAGAATCAAGCTATAATCAAAAAAGAACCTGTAACCAATCAAACCCCTGCAAACCAACACCTGATAATTGCAGGAATCTTCCACTTTTACACTTCTCTAGAGAGAATAGAGACACTACTCGTTCAGCAAATAGTATACGTTTCCTTTGACTGGGGCTATGCTGAATGATTCCAGAGACAAGAATAAAAAGTTACTTGAATCGATAAGGATTTTATCCGAAATCCTCAGTGTTGTCGGGATTTCTTCATCACCTCCAATTCAATTCGGAAACTAAATTTATGAGAAAACCGGCACCATAACTATCCAAACTATTTGAGGTTATAAATGACTATATTTGAAGAAACATTTCAAAAATCTTTCTAAGTTAATCAACCTTATGGAAAACAATGATACACACTAAATAAAATCAACTGTTTTGTAGACCAGCTATCTGATTTTCAGTGTACAGCTTTGAACAGGAACGCAGCAATTCAAGCTACCATATTCCATGTAAAACACAAAGAAGGAGAAAAAGGAAATATTCAAAACAACTACAACGGATAGAAGTGTACCGGAGAAAAAACAATCCCATGGAAAAACATTAGAACCCAGGAGATTATTAGGAGTGAATGCATCCACGCTAATGAGGACGATCTTGAGTAGTGTTACCAACATTCTTAAGCAGTGGCGCTTAGAGTCTTGAAGACAGTCTGACAGCCGACACCTCTCTTTGTGGTCGGCTCAAGCCAACAGTTAAATACCTCCCCAGTTGATGCCAGGTTTTGATTTGATCACTCCTAAATCTCCTCCAACATGATCTTATGTTAGCTAACATAGACTGAGTGGGAAAACAGTAATTTAGCATGTGTACCACGCGTCCTAGCCATCTCAACCGATGCAGCTTCATAACCCCCTGGATTGACTTCCTCCTCTTACGTAACACCCTGTGCCTAACCTCAATATCACTGTATCGTAGTAATTTCAGCTTTTTGTGACAACAATTTTCACTGAATGCTGCCAGATCCTATTGGTACTGAAGAGGTTTAACTCTGTTTATATACCATAAACATTTTAGAAACCATAACACGTGGTTCCAAAAGAAAATTTTATATGAACACAATATTCTTGCTTTATTTCAGCAGTAACTTTGATATACAGAGAAACCAGAGTTATATACGTAGAAATAAAGCCTCAGTACCTCAAACTGAAAACGCTGTCCTCAAGATAGTGGATTTGACTAAAGTAACTATGTGGGAAAACAACTAAATTTAAATGTTTTAATGGATGAGCAACAAAAACCAACAAATTCGCTTTAATTGAAGCAATCATTGACCGAAGTGTTGTAAATTATAGAGCCAAACAATTTACAGATGATAGAGGACCATTATTATCAATCCATGATTAAACTTGAAATAAATTAAATCCCTACAAACAAACTCTTGAAAACTTGAAGATATTTTAGCAAATTAAATCCATGGCGCAGATTGACATAAAGCCTAACATGAAGGTTTATCAGTGTATCATAACACTTCCAAACAATACAAGAAAAGGCGAACACGATAGGAAAATCTGGACCAAAGCAGTACGTGTAACATGTAACCGTAAAATCTCAGTTGCTGAAAATTTGCTAACAAACTGACCAGTTTTTCTACCTTTCACTACTTATTCTTTGGTTTTAACTTTTGGTAACTTTGCTAAAAAACGCCCACGTTCAAAATGCCAGACAATTTATATACTCAGGGTTTTACTAAGTCGTTGGTGTTAGAGAAAAGCACACTGGTTCTTAACACAGTTACTCCTAACAGGTCCCATTCTATAAATGAGGCTACGGGGATTATGGAGAACAAGAGAAGAGTGAGGCGGTTATTGTATGCTTTGGAATACTTTAATAACAACTAAACCGTTGTGAGTGTTATAGCCTTTTAAATAAACGAAACATGTGATGAATGAGATAGCCTAACTTCCAACTTCTTAACCAGGGATTAATGAAGATCGGTCATTACTTTATACTTGATATAAACACCACAAACATGCTCAAAATTTCAGCTGTGACTGTTAGAATAAGACTTACTGTTCCATCCGAACAGATGCCTATATACCTCTTATTTTTATACAGTCCTGCATTGCTTATCTATCAATCATACGCACATTTGCTTTAGCTACTTCTTTTCGGTGCTGCCTGGAACATAAAAACATGAGACCTTGCAATAATGCATCATCCGAGTAGCAAAAGAAACCTCAAAAACACAGCAAATACAGAAATGAGTCCGTCCATTATGCATCATGACTTGTGATCCCGTAAAAAAGAAAGTGATAAGACACTTCAATTTATGGTCAACTAAATGACGACTTAAATTGTCATTTACCCTAAACAGTAATGATGATAAATATTTGAGTGCATACTGTTTGTTGAGCAGTTGTACGCGCCTAATTCTCTAACTGTTCTTAAAAATATTTGACGGGCAGTTTACGCCAAATCTGCTCTCATTCACAGTTTCCAAACAGAATAACGATAATATTTCGTGGTGGTGTAAATGGATGAATGTTGGCTTAGAGAAAACCTGCAGGTCACGTATTGGACATAATCAGGTAACTCGATTTACTGAGATATTAATACTCCTAATATGACTTTCATGAAATAACTGACTTATTAATATCTCTTCATTCTTTGAGGGTGTTCAAAAAGAGCTTTAGCCCCTTAGTTTGAAAAGAATAAGGTACAGTGGCGAAAAACAGTCATAAATTTTGGTATTACTGAAACGTCCACACACGCTATTTAGGCGAAGAAATTTGAACTTTAAGTGAATCATTACTTTATTTAAATGGCAATAATTCCAGTAAGAAATAATTAGACTGTAGCTGAATATAAAAATCACCTCAAACTATTTCCACTTTCTATATTTGCCGACATAAACTGCATTCATTGGCTGCAATTAAGAAGTATAGGTACATCTACACAACAAAACTAAGTCCAGTAAGTCTTATCACCAGCTGATAGTTGCAATTCATCTGCTAAACGGATTTCAATACCATTAATTAGTTCATTTGGAAAAAATTTTGATATCCTGTATGATACTTATGACATCATGTGGCTCACAAGACTAGACTGGTAACAGTTGTCACACTTTAACTAATTGAGAAGACAAAGAAAATTTAGACGAACGGTGCACCAGAACGTTTAAACGCTAAACCCACTGATATATCACCTCCTTTATACGACTACTATTCATTAGGGTCCTTTGAGATTTTACGTTTACGAGAGTTTACCTGACTTATCTTTGTAACTTGGATCAACCGTCTCACTGAAATACTTTAGAACGGTTCTTATAAACAACAGGAATCTCCAGCTTACAACTAATAAATGAGCCCAAAAAATCAATCTGGTTTACATTAACCTGTAAAAACTATTTTGGATATGGAATATTGCAACTTCCATGGAAGTTTTCGATACACATTAATATTGATCGACTTACTTTCCTGGATCATTTTGACACATCTGGAATAATTCTTGCCATCATTTGGACAAGCAACTAGTGGAAAAGTTCGATTGTCGAAATAGTCTCCGCAATGTGGTTGGGTTAATGAGTTGCACTGATAACATCGCAGTTCTGATCCAATCCCTGAATTCAAGCATCAAAATAATGATATAAGTTATGAATATCGTCCTACCAACTTGACATCTGTAGGCAGAAGCCATTATTAGGATAAGGACTAATTCTATCACCATTTCCGCATTAGCTTTTGAAAAAGCAACGTTTACATCAAGCTGGATCTTGGGTTTATTAAAACACACCGGTCCAACCGAGCGACTTCCTACAAAATTTTTCTGTTCCTCTCATTCTCCACCAAAAATAAGGCATCGTTTCTTCAAAAAATGAATGGTTTTCATAGTCATTAGAAACTTTCTGTTTTTGTTGTGATAATCCGTATCCTGTACTCAATATATGGTTATCAGTTCGTATAGATCTGTTGATTTTTCACCCTAATTTCTTAGTTCCAAATGGATTTTCAATATAACCATTTGGGTTCCATGAGACTGATTCATTCACCTACAGATTAGCCACAATGTCATCCAGGATATTAGCACTACTGGTGCCAAATATGGTCCAGTCACTATTCAGTCCTCTAGATTAGCCAAAGGCAAGGACATACGCAGTTAACAGGAAGACAGTACCAGTGCCCATTCATAACCCCAAGATTAACTGCATCGCTAACAATGAATGCAGAAAATACAACCCTGCCTATCAGTCTCGACTTCATAGACTAGGGATAAACAAATGTGATGCCCTCTTATTCGAACTATCAGATGAATAACCGTACTCGAGTTTCTTGAAGGAGTATCATGGTGTAAATAAGATGGAACTACTAACTATTTTGTGTGAAAATAAAGTTTGACAATTGTGGTTCGATACCTCAATTTGTGATGAGTTCTTGCATTTTTGTGAATAAATTAATGTCTACCGTTGAAAGGGGGTAGTGCAGTAATATGAAAAACATCGAGAAAACACCACTCGAATGTTTAATAAATCTTCGAAAATTTCAGAGACTATGCACAGTCATATGAGGTTTAATAGTCACATGTACTCAGGGTTAGTTCTGAATAAAAAACGATGCATGACAGGAAGTCCCAGTCTGCAAAGCCACTTAGAATACGGTCTGTACTCCCTTTTTAGGCGTTTTTGAGCCATTATTAACGGAGATACGACAGCCTTTGATTCATTCTGAGCAGTTACAAGAATTGCTGAGTGCTTCTAATAGCCCTGAAAGCATAGTTACAAGAATCAATCGTCTAAGACACACATCGTGTGTATATGATTCTTATATGAGTGGAATTCCCTACCATCCATGAAAATTCTAATTCAGGACGGGGATAAATAATACATAGACAAAGGCATTTTAACCTAAACATTTGGTTTGGCTGTAACTAAGCTGTCAGCAGGTCAGAAGTAAATCACCAACCATTACTGAAGGTATGTTGAGCCTCACGTAGAATATTTGCTGTTCAGGTTTTAACAATTCAAGTGTTCATGATAGCGGAAATCATACTTGAGGCTATTAATAACAACGCTACGGGGTTTAAGCAACTTCTCGTTCAACCCTCAAAATTAAGGAAACAGAATGGCATGCTAACACGTGTTTAGAGAACTATGGAGAATCAGAAAAAAGAAGGCGTCCCCAAACCTTTCAGCAATGGGAAGTCTCCCGTCTCCTCACCCTAAAATTATCCCCTTCTATACAACATGCATAAATTCATTTGAGGCAAACCTGTGGTATTAGATGCCACACTAAAACATCTTTGTGAATTCTTACACTTTTTCATTTTCGAACGCATCATGAGACTTTTCGTACGTCTCCAGGCTGCGGAGGCATTCTCTACTGGGGCTTCTAAAGGCACATACTTAACCTAGCTGATGAATTTGCTCAGCACTACAAATCAACACGGGCAGTATTAGTTTGTATTTCTTGAGCAGGAATTGGTTGCAAATGCCCCCTATCTCCTCTTACCTTCAATTCTCATAAACTCTCCAGAACGCTGGTGTCTTCTTGGACAGTATTCACCTATACCAAACTCTTCTAATTTTTTGGTCAGATGTCCTGTGCCTTCTTTCAACTAAATGGCATTCTGTTCAGCACTTATTGCCACCACAACAGCGTAATTGTTACCACCCACATTTTGAACTCAATCTCAGTGAGGAGGACACAGCCCTCCAAAATCTACCATTCAGTAAAAGCCACATGCACAACAAGGATAGAATACTTCAAGGGCTGGTCTCCAATTCTTCCTTTCCTTGCTACCAGGTGATCATTTCTTTAAAAATAGCCAGATCTACATGGTCTGTCATTATGGTTCCAAAGTGTTTTGATGGCAGATTGGTAACAGTGGGTTCATGTGAAATAATTTTTTTTGAATTCTACAGTGAAAACAGAACTAGGCGGATTGCTATGTTGTTCGATAGTCACACTCTTGTGGGGTTTTGCGTTTCGTCAAACATAGTAATGACAGCGAAATTTAACAGTCACGTAGTGCCAAGAATCCGTGGTTTTGGAGACAGAGTTCACTTCGGTATTCCCGATTAGGTGGATGTATCTGGATAATAAGGTAAGGGTACATCTAGAAGTATATTTTCATACTCTGACATTATACTTCATACATAATTTCCCAATGTCATGCTCATCGGATATTTTCGCTGTTCATCCTGAAGCTCCGTGTTTGAATCACCACATAGTTAACTTACAACGTTTTTTGATAAACCACACAGTGTTGTACAGTAATGTTAACTGGTGACGTTTTGAGCATAAACCATTGCTCATAATATCATATCGTAATCATATATCATATCATAATCATATCAACTTGATATGATTACGAGCAATGGTTTATGCTCGAAACGTTATCAGTTAATATTGCTGTACAACACTGTGTGATTTATCAAAATAAAATCTTATCCATAATTTAGTTAAACTCTGCCACAGCGCCCAAGTTTTATACTTATATCTACAACGTTTCCTTCAGGCTTTGCGTTCTCCATATTTCGAAGAGGGTTAACTCCAAAATAATTACTATGCAGGGTCTCTACTACACAGTGTGCTATAGCCACCGAGATCTAGTTAGTGATTAAGGAATTCAGAAAGATATGACGAATAGTCCGGTGGTTACTGTATCTTCTCTATAATGTATATGGCTCCCTTTATCTACCGAGTGGTGGATGCCTTTTCTGTGTGTCTGACTAGGCTTCCCACTTCACTTGCCCACTGTCGCGCCTTCATGGATAAATTTTTAAAAATGGAATTGGTTTTCCACAATAATACATGCTGTCAATAATGTGAGGAGTTATATTGATAGAAAAATCGATTCCTAAAACTTGATGAATATCCTATTAGTCCAATTTCATAATGTCTTCAGGGTTTGGAATTTAATATAACTATATTTGGAACCTGGTGGTCTGTCAGGTTTGGCTGTTTTGTTGATGTCTGCAGGTTCATATATTCGTAGCTACTTAAGGCTGCAAAAAGCATGCTGTCCTGCATCCAACCCGTTGAATGGTGATGTAGCTGTAGGCTATCCTTTTTATGAACGTTTTTACTGTGTAAATTCGATCAGTGGGTGCATAAAAAATTAATCCATACGTGTATTTTGTGTAACTTAATCATGATATCCGTGTCTTACAGCTGCCCGAAAAAAATGGCACCGGCGTGAGATCAGCAACAGTAGTCTATAACTTTTGAGATAGTCTGCTACGCTCTTCATCATTACCAATATCCTTCCTCGACTTTGGGTTTAGTACTCTACCTTACCAAAAATGCAGCTATGGCAGCAACCAGGTTGTTTGTCAACTTTCAGTTTGCCACTGGGCACAATGTACTTGCCCACCTTCTGGTACCTACGTGTCTGGAGGGTCATCGTCAAGGTTACTTACAATAAAGCCACCTTGGTAGAATGGAACATGAGTACGAAAGTTGTGACTGAAGTTGCATGGCAATAATACCAACACGGCCATGTCAAAAAACGCAGAAGCTATCATTCATAGGAAGCATGGCGTGCCTTCTACACTAGGACAAAACATTCAATTTTAATAATAATGGGGAAACTATACACTATTTATATGACTTTCGAACCATGCCCGTTTAATAATTAATGTTCTAGAAAACCCACTACTGCGAGGAAACAGTCGGCTTTTAAGATCCCCGCGTTATTTAGTTGATAGATTCCTTGGCCAGACAGTGAGAAACAAAGTCAGCGTATCCACATACACAACAGGAAGCCTATATATATTGTCTTTGTAGATTTTAATGAAGTTTCAGATGACGCAGCATACACCATTGTGTTTACACCATGGTATTGTTTCTGAAACATCCAGTTACTTGAAATAAAGTGTCCCTCTCAGATAAAGATGGATGAACCAATTGAGGAACAATTTCAGACTCCTCTCGTAGTTACGGAAACATAGCTACCTTCCTGAGGAAACCGTTCTGGGTTCAGAAAATCCAGAAAATCTCACACAATACAAAAGTTTCCACAGAGTTAAATTCATGAATTTCTGATCCCATACACCTTAATTGAGACACACCCACCCTGGTGTCACAAAAAAGTGTGAAGGTAAGATGTTTTCCTCAGATTCGGGGTCTAAAGTTCTTTCGACAACATGCAGATATCTCACTGTAGTAATGTTGAGCATGCAGATGATTCCATATATATCACGTGGTTTCTCCATCAGACACACTTTCTGCCTGATGAGCGTTCTTGACAGATTTTTTTAAATTTATTTTTATTTTGATTACAGCTTGATGCCATACCGTATTTTCAGTACAAGTATGGAATTTTCAGCATGGATATAAGTAGCCCAAATTTTTCAGGCCGACCATAGATATCGGGTGTGCGTCGATAGGGGACGCACAGTGGTGGCACAGTAGTTAGGACAAAAGCAGGTGAATTTTAGGTATTCTGAGGATTCTGTTCTAAGGATGCCTGAGTTACAGTTAGGATTTTCTCCTGACATAAACATAATGGGGTTAAAGAAGACTAGTAGCCAAAGAGTTTCTTTGTGCTTCCTCTGGACAACTGACTGCTCTCAATCTTCACATTCCGACGTCTAGCTGTTTAGCAGTCCAAATAAGTACGAGTTAGTAGAACCTACCTACTGGATCTGTTTTGACTGTGCCACTATAATACGCAGTTACTGTCTGAGTAATATTATAGGTGGAAAAATGTGAAACTCAAATATCACTGAAGGAGAGGTTGTTATACTGATGTGAATCCGACAAATAAGCATCAGTAAGAGGCTCGAATCAATGACCCACTACCAATAATTGAAAGTGTTTCACCGTGTAGGTTAAAAGAAAAGCAAGTATCCAGAGAATCACTTAGACAAAATGAGCGCAAAATGTAACAACCAATCCAGAAGAAAAAACTAACCACATTGTTGAAATAAACGTGTTTTACAAAGCATAAAATTCTAAAAATTTATGCCAAATATACACATTCACAGCAAGCAACACAACATGTGCAGAACAAAAAACCCAAATGAAGGGAAGCGTCAAACATCTAAAATGCACTTCCAGGTTAGTGCAAAGACTGTGGAAAATGTAGGGGGTGAAGTGAAAATTGGCTTGACCTCCGTGGAAATGCACTTATTTACATCTCACACCTCATCACTGACTTCTCTTTACGATGACAAACTTGGTAACATATTCAGTGATACATTTAACTTTTCCTTTGGTAGTAGAATCGTACATGAGTCTAGTGTCAGATGCATGCCATATAAAGTTCCCATCGAGTGTTTTTTCTGAAATTAGTCCTCTGAATCCCGTCACTCACGACCGAATACAGCAAGTAAACCCAACTACTTAAAGCATGACTACCCAAGATCTTATGCTAACAAACAACCCATCCCTATCTGTAATCCATGAAGCATGAATTTACAGGCAGAAGTGACAAATTAAGTCTCTTCCTGAAAGTTTGTGCTGCAACAAAGCCTATCTAACATGTATAAATTCGCATTCTGATACCAATAAAGCTTCAGTGTCACCTACCGGCCGAAGGAAAAGCACCTTTGTAGTGGTGAGAACCAATGGATTGTGTGGCAGAAATGTCTACTCTCGGTTTCGCAACCTCGTTAGCTATATCTATCAATTGTGGATGAGTTGCAAGAGGGTGCTAAAATTCCTGGCAAAATTTGTAGCCATAACTGTTTAAGAGGAGTGTTACGGGTTCTCCAGTCAGCCAATACCTACTTTCAAATGATTCTATAGGCTTCTATAGGGTTCCTAGGAATATCAGAAACATCCTCAGTAATATCTTCGCGAAGGCCAACAGTGACTAAGTTTGTTGTGTTGCTATATTTTGACTGAACTAGAGTACACGTATCTTCTAGTACTTCCTCGCGTTTATAATTCTGTGCTAACGTTGTGATTACTCGACGTCCACAACGTAATTCAAAAGGCACTTGCGAAGGAATACGATAGTGTATTATTGCAGCAATCAATATTCAAAAATCGAGCGAGTACAAAAAGGTATCAATTGTTAACATGCAATCTTTAGAGTAATAAATAAATCAAAGTAGAATTACACAATGAAAGTATAGTACGATTATGAGTAATAAAATGGGTCACTACAAGTTAGACCTAGTTTCTTGTAATTGATACCTCTGCAGAGTAAAATTGGCTTTTGCATGAAGGTGATAAATGTCCACAGGAAATGGCAGGTTGCAGCAAAGCTGCCATTTACTCAGTCTCTTGAATTATCTGGTTATATGACATTTGCCGACTCTCACCCCTATCCCTAAACTACCCTAGTGTCAACTGTATTTAGCAAGATGCTGATGCCTAATATGCTGTAAAACTGCTTAAGCAAACAAGAACTTGTTCTTACTAGAATGTGGGTATGACTGTTTAAGTGTAATTTGATTAATTTGCGTGATATTAGATATCACAGATATACTCAGTAGCTGAGTCAAAATAAAGAAGACAGGCGTTTGTACACAGTGTACGAAAATCTAACGAGGATTCAGAGCACTCCTTGATGTAAATAGTTACAGAAAAGTCCACTATTTCACCAAAGTTTGTTACAAACTTATTGCATATTGAAGCTCCTAGACCATATGGTGGTGGTTTGGCGCGGCATTTTCAAAAATCTGGTAGATTTTCACAGCTTTGAATTTGTGAGCGTTGTGTCATTTTGTGTGTACTTTATTTATTCTGTATCTTTGCTTTAGTTTCATTTGATGTGTATGCTTGCCCTCTAATCCAAATTTTACTCTTACAGAACCAGTGGCCTACCATCTCCCACTCCAAGTCCGATCTCCCAGTCTCCCTCCAGACCTAATCACCAGGTGGACAACAGTTTATCAGCAGCTGCTTTTGGGCTCTAAAATGATAGGTGTAAGCAATATCACAAATAGAACAGATCCCAACAGCATGAAATCACGTGTTTTTGTGGGAAATCTTAATACAGTACATATGTCAAAAACGGAACTGGAATCGATATTTTCTAAATATGGGGCAGTTGTAGGGATATCCGTACATAAGGGATACGCCTTCATTCAATACGCGAGCGAGACTAATGCACGTGCTGCGGTTATTGGTGAAGACTCAAAGACATATTACAACATGGTCCTAGGTAATTTTATGTGGATATTTTGGTTGAAACTGTTTTCGTTATCTTCGAGAAGTTTTCAGTTCTCATTTCACCTCAAATGTTTATATCCGCTACATTTTTGTGCTTTAGATGTGACTATAGCGTCCGAGCCAAAGAATCGCAAACGTGGAAGGTCAAATCCGGCATCTTCGCTACCATCTTGGTAATTAACGTTTTTAATACAATAATTGATTATTTCTTCTTATAGGAATGGTTTAACGAGGTATGTTTCAATTTAATTACGTGGTGTTTCGTAAGTTTTACCTGGCCATTCCATAATCTCAATTCCACCTTTCTGATAAACTTTTGATCCCTTTATTCTGTACGAGTTTCAAATGCATTTTGTTAACTTAGAATAGGTAAACAGTTGCTTTACAATTTGTGCATAGAAGAGTGTGCATGGTTGTTACTATACTTTCAGATAGTTTGAGTTTGAATTTGTTCCTGAACAAACCGCATCGGATATTAATTTGTTTTCCACTTAATTGAAGAACAATGTTTGCATGTCCTTAAAATACTTCTGTGTAGTGGATGAAGTTAATATCTCACTATTATTGAGTCCATGAAACTTAGTATGATATACGTATTTCCCTGTCCCAAGTACTTTCGTCGTAGTGATTAGCCAGTTAACCCTGGAGTCCCGCAGTAATCCCGTTGAAAGCAGGGATAAATTCTTTATTCTCTGAAATGTGGTAGTGACATTTTCTCACGAGTGCCAGGAAATGAGTGTTCCATTCATTAAGTTAAAGCGAAATAACAATGTGGTATTCCAAGTTAGTTGCGTCTTCACTTAGGCTCTAAACAGTGGGAAAGCGTTTTTCAGACTAGGCAGACCGTGTAAACAGCCTGCTATCATTCTTCTTTAACAAGTGGCGGCATATGGGAAAAATTAAAATGAACACCAAAAAGCTATTATGTGAAATGTAAGTCAAGTAAAAGTACATAAATAGTGCACGAAAGCCTGTTTACCCAATCCGTGTGGTAATTCCTGTAACTAACAGTTAGTTTAGCTTATTAAAATGCATTTTGTGCAACTCCCGGTTTTAACATCTTGAGATTGTTTTTTACTTTTGAGTTAGTTACCAGGACAATTTTTCTCCTCGTTAATTTGCAGTACAAACCTTTCAGAGCTCGCTTTACAGGCCCAGGCTTTGAGCACTATTGCTGGAAATTCTGTCCTGTCACTGCAGCAGTTTGGTCTTGAAGGAATCATGGGTCAGCCTAATCTCGTTAACTTTGCTGCAGCAGCAAGTTCTGTTTTTCACACCCCATCACTCGCTGGTCTAAATGTTTCTACACCCCAGGTACCAGTTACCGTGGGGAATTCACGTCAAAAATATACCAGAACGTCCAACAACACAACGACATCTTCAGCAACTCATAACTCTGTTGCTGCTAAACGTACTCGCCTAGAAGGTGTTTTAGGTAGTACCACGAATAACGCTTCCAATTCTAATTCTTCATTACCCGCTGGGGCAAGAGGACAGAATCTAGTCTCACTTGTTTCTGCAACAGATAGCCTTGTACCTCCGGCTAATCGTCGCCAAGTGACAAACTCAGGTCCCGTTCGTTCTGTGTCAGATCAGGCAACTAACAATACTGCAGCACGTAATCGTGTTGTTACGTCTGCACCTTCTCGTCCTACAAATACAGTTACGCCCAGCGGAAGTCAAAATTCACAAACAACTGATAAGAAGTCTCCCGTTACTCGCCCAAGTCGTCCAAAAACTTCAAACCATTCACTCGAAGTCGACAGTTCACCAGCTCAAAAATCAAGTCGCACAAGCTCGTCAACGAAAAGTAGCAGTCCCCAGTCAGGTAAATAGGACTTTCATTATTCATTTCAATTGTTACACATGTGATAACATAAGTTGGTTAACTAAGTCTTTAATCTGGGCTTGAGGGATGGTTAAATGCTTAGACAGTCCTATAATAAGGCTATAATATTTCCCAAATAAACTTTGCATCAAACCCCTGAGATGTGTCGAAAAGCTAAAGTAGTTAGAAACTTATTTTCTGCAAATTTCCCAATCTAAATTAGATTCAAGGGAGTGAGTTTTTACGTATACAGTTGTGCTTAAATGAGGCGTTGTCAGCATTGGCCAACAGGGGAAAAACAATGGCTTAGTCAATCAGTCAGTTGTAAATAGAGGTCCGCAAAAAAGAGCAGTAGAAGAAACTGAAAAGGTGCTTCTAACGGTGAGATGGAAAATAGCGACTTTATTAATGGGTTGTCAGCAAATGATGCTTTTAAGGAAGTAAATGTTATCTCGATGAGAAGGTAGTTCGAGCTACGGTACATGCGGATTTCAGCGTCTAGTTGATAAGTAATTTCTGTCTTGCCCTTACCTAGCACCTCAGAATGACTGTAAATTATCTTCTTGGTCAGAGATTTGATTAGGGTTTTAGCGTAGTGTGTCACTGTATTTTGTTTGTATTATTGGATCCGGATCTTATTCCAAATATCCTCCGTACTAAAGCCAATATCGTTTTATTAATTTATTGTAATTTAATTGTATTGGAGTGCTTACTTTGCTGTACATCAGACAGAGTGGTGCTTATTACCTTGCCCCAATATTTTGCCCGTCTGCTCCTATTTGAATCAGTTGATACAAGATCTAATTTCATGATTTTGTCTTTCATACATGAATATTGACTACGAACTTCTATTTATTGACTTTAATTAGTACATCTTTACTCACCACGAAATAAAAACGGTCCTTTTAATCATCTCTCTCCCTCAAGTCAAATAATAGTTGGTACTCGATTAAGGTTGCTGAAAGCATTGGGTACATCATTTGCTGAAAAAGATTCAACGTCTTCATTGCATTCCTTTAAATTTTTTCTGTGTAACATTTTGAAAAAATCTTTGCAATTTTTATTTCATACATATTAATTGTTGGTTTCAATTCTAAAGACTACTAATTTTTTTCATAACTTTAAGTTGGTTTTATGTTCTCACATTTTGTCAGTTGTTCAGTTGCGTTCAGAGGATATTCTGATATGTGGACGTTGTCGCCGTTTATTTGAACAAGTCGATGAACTTATTTCACATAAAATGGCCGGTTGCAGTCTAGATAAAGATACTGGGAGTAATTGTAATTGTCGAGCTGGTATGTGTTTTCAAGTGGTGTTTTTTGTTGTTGTTGTTGTTATAACTCATTAAACGCTTAGACAAATACTAGGTTAAATTTAATCTCATTTTTACTAAACCCTATCCCTTTTATGTATTTTGTGCTTGAACTTATTACCAGTGTTCCATATAACACTGGAAGCCATTAGTCACATATTTTTTGTTATCATGGCACCAATATAGGCGACAAAATTAGTTAAACAAATAGCCTTATTAAAGCTTGATATAAAATAACTGGATTTTGTATAAATAAAAAAAGTATAGTCAATGAAATTCAGTAGTATATGAAGATGAGAATTCGATTAGGGCATGTAATGGATTATAAGACTGTTGCATACAGATAGTTCAATTGATATTGAGATGTCGTTTACTTCTCATTCCGTAGGTGGCACAGCGTATAGGATGCTCGCCGACCATGCACATGGTTCGAGGTTCGATCCCTCGCTGACGCACACCTGATATCTATGGTCGGCCTGCTAAATTTGGGCTACCGATATCACATGCTGAAAATTTCATACTTGTACCAAAATACTGTGTGGAATCAAGCTAAAATAAAATTTTAAAAAAAAGTCAAATTCTAGTTTGTTTCATCTCGAAATTCAATTCGAACCTTTTAAAAGACATTAAACAAGAAATATGGCCAGTACAATAAACAGTCACTCAGTAACCATCACATTCATATCCATGCATTTGGTAATGAGCTATATGTATTGTGTGACGGTGAGTGAAGCGGGATTCGAACCTGTAACCTAGTGGTTGTCGGAAATCGAGCTCGTAGACCAACCAGTATAGACCCACATGAATAGTATAAGCTTTTCCAAATACTATGGAGGTGTAATTAAATATAATCCACTCTCTAAAATCATTGCACTAGCGTTATATTTGATCCTAGGTTCTAACGGAAGTTGTCATTTGTCTGTAAACGTGAGTCAGTAGTTATTAGTTAGTTCTTTTGAGGCGTATAACTTGCCAATAATCAAAACAAAGCGAGGTAGTTTTTCACTAACTTACAAACTCCAAAATACCAAATAACCTTTACAGCATTTCCAATTGCTTTAGAGAGGAAAACAATTAAGTCTGGTCTTAGTTTTTGTTGTTGTATATTTCCTTCATTTCAATATTACAATGTGATAAGTTTATTAACCAAAGCGACTGAAGTGTTTGGCTGAGGTATATGGTCTGGTCAATAGTGAGGATTGACTAGCATGGTGGATGTTAATTGCTGTGATTCCAGGAGTTAATTGTACATTCTCATCTCACCAATCATGCGTATCTAATGACACGTAGTCAAATCTTTCTTGGTTATCAGTCACTTGTTTTTATAGGTTATACGATTTGTATTCATTTAGTACTTCAAGGCTTCATCTTTTATTTTGTTTGTAACACGGAACATATTTCATGTCATTTAGTGATAGCATATGAAAGTATTACGATATAGTAGTTGTGCGTCCTCATTCAGCAGTTATGCCACATGTGTCAAGTGATTAACAACAGAAAGCTCAATGAGGCGTTTTAACCAAGGATAGGAGTAAGACAAGGTCACCTGCTATCACCGATAATATTCCTGATTGTGACTGACTGGATCAAGCAACAGCCAGTGGGAAGCAAAGAGATGGGAATACTTTGGATCGACTCAAAGGCTTTAGAAGATCCGGATGATTTATGTCTAGTTAGAAGGAGAGGCAAGCAGTGAAGATAAGACTACATTTGAGTGGACATAGAGAAATAAGAAGTGAAGACATCCAACCAACAACAAGCACTAACCACTAGCAGTGGGAGAAATCTAGAGGAAGTTGCCTGAACAGCATCGTCTCAACTACAGACGACACAGATGGTCATTTCAAAGGAAAGATAGAAAAAACAAGACAGGTGTTCATTACTATGAAATTTTTGTGGAAATATGCTGCAATCGTCATAACGAACAAGCTCCGAAGTTTCACCACGAAGTCAACTCAATGCTTTCACATGGTCCAGAGACACTTGGTGCCCACATCATCAAAAGTATTTTCAGCAGCCTGAAGACTCATCAACAGTTGCCTTCACTCTATACTAAAGATCAGACGACTGGCCAAAAAGGATAGGCACCAAGGAACTCTAGAAAATAGCGTACCAACCAAAAACCTGTTACCTGACAAATATGCACAATGAAGTGGAGACGGATTGGAAGTACACTGAGAAGACTATTGGGTCAAGTTGCGCTCCAGGGGAGTGGAATGGAGGCCGAATGACGAACGAGTTGGGTCTCTCAGTTTGACGTGGAGGAGATCATGTGAGAAGGAAATAAAAGCTTGTAGACAATTGTGCAGGCCAAGCAGCAGAGTGAAATGGAAATGTACTATAGAAGCCGTACGTTCCACTCGGAACTTAAGGGAATAATTGTAATAATTGTGCGCCCCGAAATCTAGAAGTGAATAATATTATAACCATTTTCATAAACTGCTGATTGCATTCCCTGCAACTTTCAGAATGAGTATGGTTATGTGCCGTATTAAGGGACATCTGAAACATTTTTATATATTTCTTACTATTGCATATGACATCATACCATGAAATGTTTGACCCATTCACTCTGTATAAACTGAGCTTTGGCGCACATCCAAATGGCCTCAGGATAGAACTTCACTTCAATCACCACACTTTGAACAACCAGATAATAATACTAATCTTCGTACCATACGTATAACTCACCGCCTGGTACATTAATGGGCATATATTTTATCAACCTGTAAAGATACACGTAAGTTAGTAATATAGTAACAGATGCAGAAAAGACCGATATATTGATTAAGTAGAGATAACAAGTAAACAAAGCTCTTAGCAAATATGTTAAACAACATATAATCGGTAAATATGCTTACAACTAAAGCTCATTTCTTCCACTTGACCTCATTTTCTCTACTACATCATCAAAACAATGCTGATAACAATTTTTCAAAATTAATTTCACTATTCTGTATATGACTTCTTTTAATGATTAACTTACTGTTTAGTGAAAAATGTGATTGCAAGTTGATTTTGTCACTTAAACAGATAAATTTAACCTTGCTTCTAACAGAAAATACTAAAGGAGGTTTATTCTCTACGTCTATTGTTAAATATAAACCTATGCAAACTTTTAATTAAGACAAGACCATTGATATGTATTCTTTCTCCCATATTATTTTTTACAGTTGGCGAACCAGAAACTCTAGAATGTGCATATTGTGGTGCAAACTTTTCTACTGCTTGGGGACTTATGCATCATTGTCATACTGATCATTTTCTAACTATATATGCCCTTCCTTCTCCTCCTGAATCACCATGTACATCATCCAATTCTCTTTCTTCACCATGCTCAAGTATGTCACGCCGATATCGTGACAGCAGAAGTGAGGATTGCTCTGAAAAATCTGGGAAATCTAGTTCTCACTCTGAGAATTCATCAGATCATAAAGGTGGTATGCATTCCACAACAGTTGCAGCACAAAATATAAAGCGTGAAAATTCTGTCACTGATAACTCTCATCCTTCTGGTCATCAAACAGTTGATGAAACAAATGAAACTAGTGACTGGGATGCTGAGGATGAAGATGACAATCACGAACAAGATGGCAGTGAGACTCCGACTGTAGAATCAGCTCAGAACAATCATTGTAGCACGCCTAATTCGTCAAGAGATCATTCACGTGATCGGTCGGCTACACGGTCTGCAAACGGCTGTTCAGATTCTGAAGCATCAAATGAAATTTGTAACAAGAGGATGCTTAAGAAGTCTTCTCCACCATGTCCCCGTAGAAGTCGAGGTTCTGAATACGGTCGTCATGAGACTGTAGAAGACGATGACTATGCAGATGATGATTCAGAGTCTGGTAACGTAGAAGCTGATTAATTTCTAAGGTATGTGATAGCTGGTATTTTATTGGTTGGTTCTGTTTACTGTGTCGATGTTCAACTTCGTATAATGAAATACTTACTATCCAACGATACCCTAGTAATCAGGTTTTGTGTGTTTGTGATAGTGATATGTTTGCAGTTGGGTTGTATGGTTTTTCAGTTCTCCCAAAGTATATTGGTAAATTAAGGTTATACGTAACGCTCATTTGTAAGACAAGATATCTATCCGTAGTTGCGCATTATATTTACATGTGCTTCAAGAGGGATTTCAGTAATCAAGTAGCAAAATACAAATAATCCTATTAAACGCTCCTATACTGCACAAGATTACTTGAATTCGTAGTCGTTTGCCATTTTATAGATATTTTGTTACTTCCTAAGTAAATTTATCAATAAAATAGTCGTAAATAACAGTTTCTCAGATGAACTTTGATCTGAGAATTCAGTCTGCACCAAAATCATGAACTGGACTCATGACAAGAGGTCATTTGGGAGCCCGAATAACTCAATTAGTAGTCTGTGACTGCAACAGGCACTGAGCAGTGCCTGTTCGAATCTCAGAGGAGATACTAGTTCCTATTCCTTGCTGGTGAGTGCCAGTAACCACGAAACTTAATTCTAGGGCTTCCTGCCGATTACCTCCAACCATCTAACATCAACTGACAATGCACCATAATGGCTAGTCACCTAGCTTGGTAACCACATTGCAAACTTGATTAATAGATAGAATTCAGTCTGCACTAATAACGAGGACTAGACGCGTGACAATATGGCTACTCCCTAGTTGCCAATCAATGGATATAAGAGTTTTCGTGACTCAGTCATCTCCAGTGTATCCTCACACGATTTGCTGCTAGTTATACACTTTAGCAAGTAGATTTGAGTAATATTCTTAAGCGTACATTCACATGTATAAGTACCCCCAACTATCGCCGTTTCACCTACCACCCTAAAGCATTAACAGTTTGCATTTAGTTAATGATTACAGTGTAACAGAATTTACTGGGTGATGTCAATCATCATATACTCTTTAGCTTTTGATCAACTCAAATAAACCCGTCACTTTTCACTATATTTTACCTCGTCACACAACTGGCTTTATTGTCGGGTTTTATTCAACACCTCCAATTCACCCTGTTTCCTCTATTGACACCGCAACGATTGATTTCATAATTTTGGGTCAAATTTTCCTAAAATCCACCCCAACGCGTCCCGCCCTCTGGCCCAGTTAGGATGTATCTGATACTATTTGAACCAAATGATTTAAAATCGGACTTAAGTTCTATAGGATATCAACATCTCCGTCTCAGCCGCTTTAAACAGATCAAAGTTATCTGAAAATCCCAGTAGTAATTAAGATTGTCTCATGAACAAAGAATATTCTTGTTGTTAGTCTACTCCCGAACAACAATAATAATAATAACATTGAATTGTTAAGATCAAAGCATTACGAGTTTGTATATTATTCCAGACAGGATATGCTAATTGTTATTTCCAAGCCACTAATTAGTTAGATACAGTTAAACACATGTTTGTACACAATACTATGTATTAGTGTAAAATTTGTGGCAACTGAAACTGATCTACGTGAGTGAGCATTAGGACAACCCCGAAATATACACATCAAGTATCTCAGGGAATTCCATTCAAAGTAAATTGAACCTGCTTACTTAATTAGCAAGATTAATGCTTCGAATAAACCTTACTTTGTCTGATAATTAAGTTCATGAGAAATAAATTTATACACAAGGAAAAAAGAAGGATAAACGTGCTTATTAAGTGAATGTGAAGAAGCGTCCTTCGATTTGTATTACTTCAGATAGCCAGAAAAAGTTGCAAAATGATCGCCATCAGTTTAAGTATTGAGTTTCAGAACCGTATAGTCTTTTTTATCCCACTCAAGAGGATGTGATGTAACAACGGATACTACCCCAAAACAAATATTGTTCGTTATGTGGTGCTGTGTTATGTGCTGACCAACTCTCTTCTTCCGGTCAATCGTAAGGATGACAAACAACAAACAATACAGAAGCACCTGAGACAAAGTTTATAACTCGTATTCAAACCACCGCACCCTTCTTCCCCAATTGGTCACCATCGGACACAAGTAATCCTACGCAGACTGTGGCCCGTCAGACATTCTTATTTGTGGTAGACAGTTTTAAAGTCTTAGAGCAAGCTACGCTCAGAGGTGTGTGATGAGTCGTATCTTCGACTGCGAGACCAAGATTTCCATAGTGCTAGAGATTATCCACACCAGTATATACTACCGTAGCTTTCGATACGCAATCACAAACCTTATTTGTTACACTACCCAGATGTTATAGACTTTTCGACTACTTCTAACTGTTCACCTGTTGCTAGAATGTGTGTGTGTGTGTGTAGGCTTCTTACCAGTTTTAAAACACTATTTGCCAGTTGAACTAGGCAAAACACATACCATATCTAGACTAACGGTTATCTGATTGAATACCATTTGGGTAGCCTGTATGCTAATTCACAGTATATCCTGCAAGCCAAGTAATCGTTCTCTAGAGTAGCATATATCTACACCATCTCCACACACATTTGTCATATTACTACGTGTAAAGATCAAAAGGAGGGAGTAACAGACTAACTTTACACCGAGCCAATACTTACATTCTCTTTACATTGTAACAATATAAATTCAGATGCATGTAAATCATAATTAAAGGTGGTGAATAGCTTGATGTAAGGATTTCTTTGAGAATATTATTAGCACTCTGTGCAAATAAAGTTTCCAATTAAAAAAAAGTGGTGATGAACGATGTGTAGCTAAAATAACTATGCTGGAAATATTTGGAAGATGTTTATTCTTGAGTTTAAGCGCTGAGTAGTCTTCACTAATTACCTGTCCCAGGGCCTTTCAATTAGTTGTGTTAGTTATTGAATTACCTGTTTTTCCTCTCATTTAATCATGGCTGCTAAGGTATATTTACCTTCATGTGGAGTAATAAGCTTCAGTTTATGACTAAGACCATGTCTCCAGGATACAAGATATCCTGGCGTGTGTGTGTGCATATGTGTAATGCGCAGTATTTCACCGGAAGAGCGATATTCTTAGTGGATTTCTCCGTTGTGAAGGGATGAGCTAATAACATTGCATAAACAGTACTACCAAATTGTATCTTGCATTCATTATCAGCACGGTGAGAATGATTTCCTTGTTTCCTGAAATTGTACCGAGTCGTGGACTTTTATCAACTAAACTCTACTGTTCTTTTATTTTGTCATTTGTCATATACTGCATACTTGAATTTTATATTATGTTTCACACTGTGATATATGATATAAGGACAGAAAATCTTAGTCAATTAGTCAGGTTCTTTTCATTTAAACAAACGAGTGTGCATATATGAGGTGTTTTCTTTTTAGTTGTTTTTTTTTTGTTTTTGAAAAGTCACTTTTCAAACCTTATTGTGTTTGTGTAGTGGTAGTAGTAGTAGTATTCTTAGTGTGTGTAGTGGTGGCTGTGATTTTCACCGAAAAACTACACTTTTGTCTCCCTTGTCCATTATTTTTTTGTACAACACCAAAAATTATCTGTGCGTTTATTTGACAATATCAAACAATGAATATACCTTTTTTTTCGCATAGTAAACCTGAAATATAATTCATATTGATAATGATTTTTTTTATTATCTTCTAGTTATCCGGGTTATTTTTGTATTTATGGAGTGATTACATTTTAATCTTAAAAGATATATTGAGGTGTGTGTGTAATGTGAATTATCTGGGGAGAAAAATAGTGGTTGCAAGGTGTTTTCGCGCATACCATATAGCAAAAGTCCACAGTGGATACTCCAGTCGTGTTGAAAAAGGTCTGTAGAATTCCTCTAAAACAGCCAAATGTAACAGTTGTTTTGCTTAGATTAAAGCATTTCTCTAGACACGCAGTATACAAAATCACATGGGAATAACTGCCTGAGAAAATTCCAGTTGTAATTGACCACCTCTATTCTACCTGTTCAAGTTGTAGACCTTTTAAAAGGTCTGATATCCTGTAGAACAGCTTGCACTGCCTTAATTTATAACCACGTAGGTGATTTCGTCTCATCAGCCTTCCTGTCATCTTTAATAAATTTAGCCTGAGTATATATATATATATATATATATATATTAGGTATGACACGGCACCCCCATGTTAGTGCAATCCAGTGTTAAGTGAAATAGGACTAGGTTTTAGGTAAGGGACGATCGTACCAGTGTATAAAGTTTTTTAACGTTGGTTTTAGTCCCTTATTGCCGTCCTTGCCTTCTTAGCTTGAATTTCTGACGATTAAAAACTTAACAATTGTTGATTTTTCTCAGGTTTGATTACGAGCTGAGGTCAGTCAGAGAATCACTGGGAAACCAGAGAAAATACTTGAACGGCCGTTTCGTCCTAGTTTGAGACTCGTCATCAGATCTGTAACCAATCAAATCCCTGTAAACCAACACTTGATAACTAGTTTGATGCTCACTAGCGACTGGCCCTATACAGGAAGTTTCCTGGAGTCCCGGTGAGAAGTCATCACCAATGGGGTCCACTAAGTCAGGTGAGAGAACAATTACTCGCCAATGACATTGTCTGGTGGTTGTGCTATAGTATATATCGTGAATAGACAAAAGTTGGAATTTATAAAATATTTGATTGGATCCCGGAAGGTCTTGTGTTCCAACCCATGTGGGTGCTTATAGATGAAGATTCCAGAAGTAGGACGAAGCAAGCTATTGAGTACTCTCTGGTTTTCCAGTGGTTTTCTAACTGATGTCAGCTTGTGACCGAATATGTAGCCGATGAAATCCCTGCAAACCAACACTTGTTGATTTTGTTTAAAATCGACTGTAATAGTTCGGATTTTTTAAAATTTTGAACATATTCTGTGATTACTATTCCTTTTAGTCATTATCCTGTTCTTATTTGATTTTTATGATCTGTTTCTGAATCTGACAGCTTAAACTGTGTACCACGTTAATCCTGTCAATCTGTTGATGATGTAAGACTTTGTTTCATTTCAGTACTGAAAAGTAAACAAGTCAGTAGTCACACAGCCTTTGACTTAAGCATTTTAATAAAGCTATGTCTCAAGTAACTTTCACCTACGTCGTGTTTAAAAAATAATGTACGAGATTAGTAGGTCAAGATAAGATTGACAGTTTTTTCATGTTCTCCAGCACTTTGTTGTTTGGTTGTGGATGTTTCAACATCAGATTTGATGATGGCATTGTTCCTTGAGTTCTGAGTGGAATATGCGCTTTCAGCAGATCATCTCTATTGTACTATTGGCTCTCTACCATCATTTACACCTGGATTCACGAGTGCGCATAAGCTTCCACATTTCCTTCTCACATGATCTCCATGCCACCTGCGAACATACTGTGCGTAACTCTTGCCATTCGGGTTCCACTCGGCAGTTCTGGATGTCTCCCCAGCGTATTTCCAATCATTTTCCATTCTCTTTTGAATATTTTTAGCAGGTTGACTGACTTCCAGAGTTTCTTACCGGTCATCTGATCTGATTGATCTACAGCATCAAGCCAGCTGTCCGATAAAAGTCTGCATAAATTTTAGGAAAAAAGCTTTGAATTAGCTATTTCGTAATGACGAATGTGAATGTCTATCGCATACAACTGGATTGGTAGACATTCAGGTCTACCTACGGGAGCTGCAAGTTCCTCACTCCAAGCTCCAGAATTCGAAAGGATTAAGAGTGGTGTATGAATCTGTTTTGGTTTACCGGGAGCTATTGGGAACGTAGCTCCTGACCCCGCTTCACTATATTGTGGATCAGACTTTTAGTTAAGAGCTTGCGAATGGTCTCTTAAGACAATCATGTATCTCAGTCCGGGCAGTATCTCAGCCCTTTTGGTGCTTATAATGCACCAGCTGTGTGTTTATTTGGTAAGGTAAATTCACTTATATCTCTCAGGAGAGTTCTGTGAACAAATATTCTCTGTTAAAGTGATTACCATATATTACGGTAAGTTATTGTCTTCATTATACATTGTATAATAATACCTCATGTATCAGTTAGTGGGATAATGTTGTTCTTTATCGTAAATGTTTTGAATTACGCTTTATATTTTCCCCCGAATCCATTTGTGTGTCTGTGTGGATGTTTCACCGTATATTTTGCCCATACACTTCTTCATTCTTTCATTTTCTACAAAAGAATAAGTGATTTATGAACTTCGCCTGCCCATCCTGCGCTTATATAAACCTAACAAGAGTAATGAGTAATTAATCACATGTGTCTGCGCGTGTGCGTTATGTTGGCGAGATCAATATCATTATATGTGAAGAGTCTTTGTAATGTTAATTAACTTGTTCACTTACCACAGGCTTTTTCTTTTAGCGCCTTACTTTAACCTGTTCTTTCGATAGTCTTTTATTTTTTTATCATGATGATATATATAACAGTGTTTCGGCACTTGTTTTTTGGGGGGTTGTTTTTCTCTTGATTTAATTATGGAAAAACAAGTCTGTGTTGCTTATCTTCTTTGGCTTACTGTTTTTGCACCCGTTGATAATTTACTGCTTGTTTTCATTGTGTGGTGGAGAAGCACAGTTGTTTCTGGGACATATTCTTATGCATATTTTATCATTGAGTTTTGCTCTCTCTTGTGTGCCTTATATCTCATATCTCTCGTCGAAATGACAATGGGATATGTGGCGATGAATAGGAAGAAAAATGTATTCGTCAGTTTTTTGGTTGTTGTATCGTCTCTTGTTATTTCAAGTTCCTTTTTGTCCGATTATATGGTTCCAATTGAATTTTAATAAGAATATTCACTTACTAGTCACATAAAGAGTATAATTTTGGACTACTTGAGTTTCTATACTTCATCGTTTTTGTCAGTCTGTCTGTCTATTTGTTTGTATATTTTTCTTTCTAATTCTACGTCTATTTTCTTTATTTTTTTCTCTCTATCTCTGATATTTTGATTTTCTTTTTAGACAACAGAATCACATTTTGAACTGGAGCCTATAGATACACACAAACGCACATACATACACTTCATATTTACAATCTTCATTCGTTTTACCCTGAGTTACGTTTCTCTGTCTCTGTGTGTGTGTGTGTGTGTGTATCTCCCCCTTTATATGTGTGTGTGCATGTGCGTGTGTATCGGCTAGCCAGCCAGCCAGCCCGCTTGAGAAGTATTGAACAAGCCTCCCTAATAAAGGATGTGTACTTCAACAGCGACAACTGTCTTTATGTGTATCCGCCTCTTCTTCATACACTTGCCTGCCTTCTCCCCTCTTAATGCCCAAAATGGTTCGTCTTCGTCGTCATCATTATCGTCTTCATCACTACTGCTTCTGTCACACTGTCGTTGGAAAGAAAGAAAGAACAGGAGAACAGGGAGACGACAGATACCCGAATAAATGTATCACTATTTATTATTGTTTTTCCTTATGTATGACATAATGAATTTGAAATTTACACGTTTGTTTTATGAAATATGATTGTAATGATAACGATAACAATAATGATGATGATAATTTTAGTTATGTGTGTATGTAAATGTGTCTTTATATTCTAAATTATATTAAAGACTGAAGAGAAATGTTAACAAAAATAATAATGATAATAATAATATCAATAATAAAATGTTCTTTCACCTCGATTTTTTTCTTTTTTTTCTTTATCTACGTTATTTCAATCTATTTTGTGTCTGTGCGTGTTTTCTAAGTAACACCACCTGGATTTCATCCCTTTTTCTCACCCCCTCTCTCATATCACATTGCGATCTGGTATTTACTTTATTTTGTTGGGGAGTAGAGCGGAACAAATATGCTACATTCCTATTTTTACTATATTTTGCCTATATTCCAATGTGCGTGTGTATGTGTGTTTAGACGGCACCAACACACGAAGAAGGTCATCGAATGTTATTGTCCTTGTTGTGGTTATTCTTCTCGTTAATGTCTCCGTATCTTTCCAAATTTTCTCGTCATTATTTCTTGATATATAGGTCACGTTTATGACTACTATTGAGCAATGTGCTACTCATAATTTTGACTACTATTGTTCATTGTTTTAGTCTCTGACTTGTTGTCACCGCCGTTGTCACACGTGTCGTATTCAGCAAGGAGTGTATATTACAATACCGTGATTTTCTATGAATTATCGACTTGTTTGTATATGTATATAGAGTTACATTTTTTTCTCCGCTTCTAACTTCACAATTAAATATATTAGGCTGTCAGTATTATCTTATCATCCCCTCCTCGCCACCCGTTCACTCCTCCGCGTCCCACTCGCTTATTTTTTTACACTAAAAACATAACGTTTATTTTAGTACTGTGTAGTCAAAACAAAATTGAAGAATCACACATACCATTCTTTGTTTGTCTATTTTTTTTCTTTTCAATTCATTGTCTTATGATTTCGTTTTTTGCAATTTGCTACTTGTCTTGATGTAAAGTATGGCAAGTAGAATTATGATGACCTGTTAGTTATCCTTAGGCTCCATCATATTATACCTGTCGTATATATCTGTGTACTCATTTTTCACGTTTTCATCAGTCTGGCGCATAATCTAGTATTTCTACACTTATCATCTCTCTCAAGTGGTGTTACTCTTACATTCTACTATCTATCTTGAATATTCGTTCCGATTAGTTTAGAAGAAAAAAGAGGTGGGTAGTTTATCAGTATTGAACCGGAATTCCCTCTCTCTGTCTGTATATAAACATACATATATGTTCTGCGTATTTGTTGCAGTCGATCATCGCCTACATTATCAGTATTAAAGGCGATTATTGTTATTATTAATATTATTATTATCTCTGGTTTTATTTTTGTATTTTGTACTATATATAATATCTTATCTAAAAGAGACGCGTTTTGTAGGCTGAATAGTGTATATGCTTTTATTTCCAGTGTATAATATGTATATACATATATTGCTTATATATTCACTGATTTTTATTTATCGAAGGGTATATTGTACTTTTCCATGCATCCTGTGCTCGTTTGTTTGTTAAACATACAAGAAGTGTATATATAGAGAGAGGCCCTTGGTAAAGTAGTATATCTCTGTTATTGTTTGAACCCAATTAATCCAGGCTATGCTATGCTGAGTGTGCGTCAGTGATATAGCGGTTAGGACGCTCGCCGGCCATGCACATGGTCCGGGGTTCGATCCCCGGCTACAGACGCACTCCTTTACCTCGCTGAGCCAGAAATAATGCTGGTAAAGAGGGAAGGTTGGGCATGAGGCTAGCAAACCCATCCTGTAAAATAAACGCTGCTACAGAAACTTCAAGCCACTAGCTCAAAGCCCTATGTTCCACTGGGGAACGTGAAGGAAAAAAAAAGTTGCTCAGGCTAAAATAGTCAGAGTGCGACTCGAATCCTAGGCGCGCCTATCATCGGTTGAAAGTAGGATACTGTTTAAATCAATGAGCTACATCTTCAAAGGATAGACCTTCTAAGATGACAGTTATTCACATTGTGATGTATGTTTAAGTTATTAAGCGTTAGGTGTATCATTCTCATTGTCGTCATAAAAAAGAAACAATCTCAGTAAACGCATAAAATTTTGATGAAATCTCATACTCAAAACGCCGAGATGTGCTTGTCAATTTTCGCTGAAGCACTCAACTTTCAGCCAATGGTGGGTTCCCGAGGGTTTGAATTCTACTCTACTCCACTTCACCCCTCATGTGTATATAGAGCCTTAAAGATAAAGTACGCCTCCATGAACTGACTTCAAACCACCACAACAGCTACTGCTACTAAGAGCTATCGTGCCTTTTTCTTTAAGGACTGAATTAATTCAATCTTCACTGAGTAGTAGATGTTTAAAAAAAAGTTGTGATATGACTAATAATTGGGAATTGTATATTCTGTGTTATTTAATTAATTTGTTTTGTTATTTATTGTAAAGCAAGTGTGTCTTATGCTAATTTTATATTTGTTGGTATTATACTTCGCATAGGCATATTAACCTGCAACTAAAAATGTCATACACTGTTGCTGCAAGCACGTCATTCTTTGATACATTTTTTTTTGATATTCAAGTATTGGTTTGTAGGGATTTGGTTGTTTGGTTACAGGATTTCATCATGAGCTGGCATTGGTTAGAGAACCATTGGGAAACCTACCAGGGAGTACTGGACAGCTGTTTCATCAGCCTAGTTTGGGACTCTTCATCAGTGCGCACCCACCACAGGGGTTCGAACCCAGGACCTTCTGGTTACATTTTTTTGAATTTAAATCCTTTGGTGTCTATTAATTGATGAATTCCATTTGTAGACGCTTACTTTTTCTGACGTAATTTCTTATTTTATAGTAACTGGATTTTGCGTACACATTACACCAATGTCTAAATTTTATAATTACGGTATCTTTCTGATGAACTGATTGCTAAGGAAACATCGACAAGGATACAAAAGTATCATCTAGTATTTGCCAACTTACATTACATCTCTGGTGTGGACGTGATATCTGGCTATCGATGGAAGGACCTGTGGGCTGCGCAGCAGTTCCATCAGTCTATCCACATGGCTGTGAGACATTGGTCATCGTAAATGGAGGGTATGAAGACGCTAGTTATCTTCAACAATGGGTGTTCGCGCCGTATCCCCTGTGTTAAGTAATACTATATACAGTGAGTAATATTGAGGTTAGATGTCGACTTTTAGGTAAGGAAAGTAAGTCAGCCAACGATGCTACACACACACATGCTAAGCAAGCCGTTGTTGGCTTCCTTCGTCGACCGATTTTATAGCTAATAAATAATTGGGTTAGAGAAGAGTCAAAAGTTGAGAGGCCGAGCCGAAACAAGGCACCAATCCAAGAAGTTTTGAACCAAGACTGTCTGTCTAGTTTCGTTAAGACACTAAAAATCATGAGTTAGAGACTACTGGTGAAATGTTGCATGTGAATTCACCCTTTATAATTTGTCAGTTTCTTAACATTTTTTATTTTATTTTGATTACAGCTTGATGCCACACCGTAGTTTTAGGTACAGGTATGGAATTTTCAGCATGGATATCGGTAGCCCAAATTTTGCAGGCCGACCATAGATATCGGGTGTGCGCCGGCAGGGGGTCGAACCCCGGACCATGTGCATGGTCGGCGAGAGTCCTAACCACTGTACCACCGACGCATCATTATCTTACGTGTAGTTATTTTTTCTTCCGCATATATATATGTATATGTATGCGTCGGTGGCAGAGCGGTTAGGACTCTCGCCGACCATGCACACGGTCCGGAGTTCGATCTCCTGCCGACGCACACCTAATATCAATGGTCGACCTGCAAAATTTGGGCTACTGATATCACTTGCTGAAAATTCCATACTTGTAACAAAAATACTGTGTGGAATCAAGCTATAATCAAAATAAAGATCATATATATATCCATTTTCAAGTATTGGTTGTCAGCTGATGATGAAATCCTCCAACCAATACACCCATTTGTTGTAGTTTGACTGCATTTATCTTGTCTATCTCTGTGTATGCTTCCATCAGAGTTTTTGGCTGTTTGGAATGTTGCACTTTTGTGCAAAGTAGTCCTACGTTGAAAATTTTAGTTCAGCATACAATATCTGTTATCTAAAAGTGAAATATCATCAATAGTACTGTTTTAAAGTGGTACTATCAGTGTGCTCACAATCCATAGTTCATTTAAGTATAGATCTTAAAATAAGTTATACGACCTAAAGTGTGTATGTGTGTGTGTAATGATTCCGAAAGAAAAAAATAACCCATCAGCATAAATTTTATCTCCAACCCTGAAACAAGTAGAATCCCTACAAACTAATTCTTGAAAATTAATCTGATTCACTCTGGTCACTGGCTACAGGACAAAGTTGCTTGGAGTTCTAGTGAGAAGTCGTGACCAGTAGTGGGGTCCATACGGTCGGGAGTGATGATGGAGTTCCTGCCGTTGGTGGTCGCGCTAAAATCACGAATTAGTAGAAGTTAGAATTCATGGGATGGCCATTGAATCGAGTCCCATTAACTGAATGGTATACGAGCTTGCCTTGTAACTGGAAGGTCTTGGATTCCAAACCCACTGAGTGTGTGTACCGCTGATGAGTCCCAAGTTAGGACGAAATGGCTATCCAGTACTCCGGTGCTGGTTTTCATTGCTTCTTTAACTGATATCAATCTGTGGTCTAACCTAAAGTCCACTCTCATAAGATTTAGTTCAAATCTGTTTAGTTGTGGAACTAAACTTTTTTCTTTGTTGTTTTTTGGTTACTGATCTATCTTTTCATGATAATAGTGGTGATGAAAGAATCGTTGATTTTCTGTTAAATATCACTTCTCTGATTTACTTTGATTGAACGTGTCTATATGAGATGCAATAATGTTCACCTTTTCACGGTTATTGAAGCTCTTTGATCTGATGAAAATGGCACTTTGTGAAGACAGGTTAGTTTATTTTCAATGTGTACTACGTCACGAAGCAACATCAAGGTTAGAGATCATTGAAAATCACTCAGCGCAAGGCAGTTGTTTCGTCCTAGTTCGGGACACAACCCATAATCTAAATTTTGATCCCCAGCGCCTTAATGGTTACTGGATGGATGTTGTGAAGTGGTACTGAGAAGATGGGATTAGTGTGGAGTTCACCATATCAAGTTGAAGTGTGTACTAATCACAAAGGCATTGATTGAGAGTTGGGATTCATAGGTCAGTGAGTTCCCGTCCAATTGCCTGAATTGTCAACGATCTTGGTCTCATAATCCGAAGGTCCAGTATTTGAACCTCGGTGGGGTTGTGGGTGTACGCTGGTGCAGAGTGCCAAACTAGAACGAAATGATTGCTCAGTACTCCCTAGCTCTCAATGATCGCTAACCTGATGTGAATTCGTAAGGAAATCTACATTAATTCACAGATACCGAAAAGGAAGGAATCTTTAGTTCCTCAAAGAAAACCTTCCCTGAAGCGACACTGAGATTGATATTCTCTAGTCTCCCAATGCTTTTGAACAATTTGAAGGACATACTGTCGCATATGACCACCCCATTGGATAGATATCAATTCACTTGCTCCTGTTGACCTATGTACATTCTTACAAAACGTGTTAAATGACACTGCCCAGCATGGTTACTGCTCAACAGTCCGCTCCGTCCTCCTTTATGGCTGTGAGACCTGGCCATTGAGAGCAGAAGACATGAAAAGATTAGCTGTCTTCGATCATAGGTGTCTGCGTTCTATCTCCCGTGTGAAGTGGTATAATAAGGTGAGCAATATTGAGGTTAGGCGTCGAGTGCTAGGTAAGGCGGGGAAATCAATCGACGAGACTGTGAAATTACATCGGCTGAGATGGTTAGGACATGTGCTACGTATGCCTAGTCATCGCCTTCCTCGACGGGCAATGTTAGCTGATATGGAGCCAGGCTGGAAAAGAGCTAGCGGCGGTCAAACGAAAACATGGCACCAGTCAATGAAATCCACAACAGTTAGTCTAAGCGACGTAGGAAGATGTAGACTTCCTGACTGGTTGGGGTCCTCGGGACGGTAAAAACCAATGGTTGGAAACTATCGGTGACATGGCTCAAAATCGTTCTCAATGGCTAGCGCAGATGCATCCACTCCTTGTGACTTATGATTTCCAATTAAACTGTTTTGTTCTCCGTTATTACTATACCTTTGTCTCACACCTCTGTTTACTGTCTATATTATGCATTTCTTCTCTTGCTTTGTGTGCTACAAGGAGTGGAGTGTGGCGACTTGAACTGCCGCACATATGTGCAAAGTTCTATGTCGAAAACCGACCGACCGCATGGTTACAAAGTGGAGGCACTGGTTCAGCTAGAAGCGTTATATTTGAACACATGTCAAAACAGACTCATCATTTTGGTGTCATTTACAGCGTAGACAGAAATCAACCAAAGGCAGCGTGTTCCCAACTTCTTTGTAGTGCAAAATCCCTCACCATATACATTGAGAAGACGGAGCCATGTCCAACCAGTATATCTATCATGGATCTAGTCCTGCTTGTGTCCTTTGTTGTTGTTTTTTATCATTCCCCTAGTTTTATAATCTTCAATTTAAGAAACACACGATTATTTCAATTAGCTTCTACGCAAATCCAGTTCATACCTGTCTTCGTTAAAAGAAACTATTTTACACATTATACAGTTGTTTGTCTAATCCCCTATTATTTTGTTACTCAGTCATCAGGTGACAACTTTGGTAGTCTACATCCATTCCATCTGCTCTCACAGATACTCAGCACTTTTATGCCAGATCTTTGCATTCCTTTTGCTACCTGGGCAGGCTGCTCAGTCGTCTTCGTACATTTTATGAACATTCCAAGTTCCCATTCTTATTCTTGCTTTCATTAAGAAAGAGAGAGAAAAGACACATCGGTTGGCTGACTGGCTTCTCGTAAGCTGGCTTTCACCAGCCAGCCCACTGTATCATTTCACTTCTCCGATTCCAGAGAATAGGTTTTTTCCTGTATTTCTAATATATTTATTTTGCGTTGATGTTTCTGTAGCAGTTTGATTGGTTTCTGTGGGGTAGGGTTACTATCCCCCCGCGCAAACCCCTCTCTTTCCCGGGTTTTGGGACCGGCTAGTAACCCAAGCGAGGTTATTACAATTAGGAACCTAAAGGAATAATAATAGTAGTAGTAGTTTCATTGTATTTCCTTTGGCTATGTTAATGTGCAGTTTTATGAAATGGAACAAGTTGCATTGTGACATTATGTTGAAAATTGAATTTTGTTCACATCTCTCTCTCTGTATGTCTGCTTTCATAAAGGTATTTCAACTAGACAACACATGCAATTATGAACACATAATTTAGCAGTAAAGAGATCTCTTCTTGCCTAACTTCACTTTAAAGCGGTACAGTTATTATTTAAGGGGTTTATAGATAGATAGACAGATATAAAATGTTAATTGACGAACACAGATCAGAGGTTATTATTATCACAGTTTGTAGTGTATGAAAAATAACAATATGTGAAGAATAGTGAATAGTCTTTTGTAATCCAGAGGAGGGAGAGTTGACAACTAACTATCTTGTTAAGTGAAAAGTGATCATTTGGGAGTAACTATAATGTGAGAAACAAGAGAACAAAATATTGAAAAAGAAGTTACAAAAAATAAAATGGCTACATGTGGTTTATTATACTTTTAATTAGGCAAATAAAATTCCAGTTTTTCCTTATGGATGGCTGAAGCTTCGGCAGCATGAGTGAGACGTAGGCGAAGTCTTTTTTGAACAATGGTTTGATCTTACTTAATGTGTGACTCTGAATGAAGTGTCTGGTGCGTTCTATCTCTCGTGTTAAGTGGTATAGTAAGGTGAGCAATATTGAGGTTAGGCGTCGAGAGCTAAGTAAGGAGGGAAAATCAATAAACGAGGTTGTGAAGTTACATCGATTGAGAGAGCTGGTTAGGACATGTGTTACGTACGCATGTCTAGCCATTACTTTCCTCGACGAGCAATGTTAACTGATATAGGATCGATCAGGTTTTAAAAGAGAAGACTAGTGGTGGTCCAACGAAAATATGGCCTCATCAGTCAATGAAATCCTCAACAGTTAGTTTGAACCTCCCCCCCCTCAGCCAGTCACGTAGGGAGGTGTAGACTTCCTGATTAGGGTCCTTGGGATGGTAAAAACCAATGAGAACTGGAAACAATCAATGATATGGCTCAAAATCGTTCTCAGTGGCGCAGATGCATCCATTCCTTGTGACTTATAATATCCAATAAAATTCAATTGTTCTTCCATATTACTATTCTTTTTCCCTCACTCACACTTCTGTTTATTATCTCTCTTTACTCTCTTCTCTTGATGCGTGTGCTACATGGAGCGAGTGGGACAACTCGAACCGGTGCAAAGTCGTACGTTAAAACCAGTCAGCTTCTGCTGATGTTGCATGACCAGAAGTATTAATGCACTCTAGAATAGAACTGTTGCTTGTTGCGTGTTCTCTTCTTGACAACCATGCTGGTAAGTGTTCATGACCACGTCTAGACAATATCCAGCTAGTGTGGTTTTTGTATGTAACTCCATAGGAGCAAGTGAATTGGTAAATGCACACTGAAGCTGACGACAGTAGGATCTTTTTGACGTTTCTGATGAACAAGAGCATGTAAGGAGACGGCAAAGAACATTCTTCGTATTACTCTCGATAGGCGGTTTCGGAGAATTTCACTGACTTTATCTCCTGTGGATTTTAGATTTCTAATTAGTTGTTTTTTGAGCACATCCAGGTTTCACGGATTACCGATCTTTCTCTTTAGGTGTTGGATATCCATTTCTGATTAGAGCATTTCTGAAGGATTTTAATTATATGTCCCGACCGACAAATGCTACCTTGTCGTGGTGGTCGGGCTTGAATATCACAGTGACCCAACAAGCTAAACTGACTGAGACTCATGTTCCTGCAGGTCCTACCATGTCAGGAAGGTTGTTTAGATAGCAGTTAAACTAAAAGCAGTTACTATAGGATACATGGGCTCCAGAATCTAATCGGATCAAATGGCGTATGAACCTGCATTGGTCACCGGCAACCATGGGAACGTAGCTCCTGACACTGCTTTACTGCCTTGCGTATTAGACTCCAAGTCAAAGGCCCGGGGAGTGGTCCCTTAAGACAATCACCTGCAGTATCTCAACCCTCATACAATCAATGAAATGAAACAACAAACTGTCAGCGAAAGTTATTGCACGCACTCTTAACAATGCTCTCGAACAGTACTGGGGTTTCAAGTGACGCATCTCTTTCCAATCTTACTTTTATTTTTATACATAGACTCCTGTGTTTTACTTTTTGCTATCCTTGACGTTTTCACAATCAGTGAATGAGAATTTTTCACGCCTTGAAGAGACGATACAACGATTACAGCTTAAAATCTTTCAGTGGTGTAAAAAAATTTAATTCAAGTTTCACAATTTCAGAAATTTTGTTTTACTATGTTAGAGATATTAACTAGTCTTAGTGTAATATATTGACTAAACGAAGTTGTATATTAACAAGTGAATTTAATGACTACCCAAGTGTTACTGTAGCTATCTTACCCCCACACTTAATTCGGCTTCGGTTGTTTGCGCGTTGTTTGTTTTTTCACCGACAGTCCAGTCGCAAACAATAAAAACGCTGTGTTTAAAATTGTGTGATCATCATTAATAAGAAGAGGCGAAGAAAGATATTTATAGTTCTTACAAAGTATGAGACCTTCACTTTTGAATATATGTATAAAGAGTGGTTATTTTTGGTTTCCGATCTATTTTTGCACAAATATTTATGCGTATAATTATTGGCACTCATTCCCAAATGCAATAATCCTACATTTTTATGCTTAATAATAATATCAAGTTACTTTAGAATAGATTAAAACAACAGTAGAATGCTCACTAACTAACTATGCATGTGATCTGGGGTTCGATTCCCAACCGGTGCACATCTTTACCTCTCTCTTAGCCAGTTAGTTTAACCCCGACAAAGAGGGAAGGTTGGGCGTGGAACTAGCAATAATTCCATCCCGTGAGAACACCACTACCAGTGAAACTTCAAAGCTGAGGCTTGCCTGAAGCCCTATGTGTGTCTACTCGGAACGGGAACGGAATTTTTCAGAAATGGAAATAATATCAAGTTACATTAGAGTAGATTAAAACAAAAATCTTTGCATCTCATATATATATATATATATGTCAGTGGTTGGTGAGTTGGTTCAAGTATTAAAATACTTGCCAATCACATATCTGGTCCAAGGTTCAACTCCCATAATAATAATAATCTATTTTATCCCAAAAACAGTACTTATAATACAGAATGGAATTCTCAGTATTTGTCACAATATTGCATCTGATTTACTCAAAATATAAATAAAAATTAATCGGAGGAATTTGTCCACATTTACGACATAAAGTCAAAAATATTCGAAGCATGAATTGAGATTATTAAATATAATAATAATAATAATAATAACAGTGAGTTTGTTTCAAATAGTATTGTCGATTCAGTTTGGAAACTTTATCATGTTATAGATTATTGAATCTAATGTTCTGTTGATATAGTATAGTGAGGTGAAATACAAAATTAACAGTTATAACACAGCTTAAATTATGTTCACACTCATGAAAAAAAGACGAAAAAATTGAGAGGATTATAAATATAAGGAATACAATAACAATAAAGTTTGATGCTTTAAGGGTGAAGGAAATGGTTTATTTAGTGGTGCTAAGAAGGTTAGTTAGTTCATGCCTGACACTATTTTCATCACATAAAGTACGTGCAAAATATGGTATAGTGGAATTTTTATACTTAGACGTACGTGCATAAAGTCTTCTGAAAAGACTTCTTGTTTTACCTGAGGAGACACAAGGTTGGAGCTGCGGGTAGAGTGGGTGCTCAGAGTCTGACAAAATTCCTTTAGCAAATTTGTTGCATGATATCAAGTGCCTATCCGTGACAATGTCAACGATATGACCCAATGGGACACCACTCGTCCTACTGACAGTCTTCAGAGTTGTACGAAGTATGACATAGTCCTTTTTAAGCAATCCAGGAAAGAATAAGCAGGGGTGAACAATGAAGAAGAATAGGTAAGATGCACTAGTTGACAAACTGTAAGAGGAGTGGTTGAGTTATTCCCGAGTGCCTTAACTTCTTAATGTAAAAAGTCAGACGAAATATTCTTTTAGAAATTGCCAAGACATGGGAGGACGAGGATAGGTCAGAAGAGAGAATTAATCCAAGATACTTAACTTTCTATATCAATATCATCAATTTTTCAAGGGTCATAGGAACCAACGGCTTCATTTAACTTTCGTTTACATCGGAAACTGAAATTAATAGTCTGACATTTGGAAGAATTAAGTTTAAGGCCGTTTGACGAAGACCATTTGCTGATTCCTGATAGAAAGTTGTTTATCTTAGTGCAGTCAAGCTGGGAGTTAACAGACATTGAAATAGTTAGATCATCGGCATACTTAACAAAGTTCATTTCATCAGAGTGAGGCAAGTCATGCAAGAAGAAAGAAAACAGAAAAGGAGAAAGGACAGCGCCTTGAGGGACACCAGCCTCAGTAAGCAATGAAGTGGACGACTTTCTCTGACATACAGTGTACTGCTTTCTTCCTGAGAAATAAGAATGGAGCCATTTGACAACCCAACAGTCAGTTTGAGTTTCAGCAAGCTTGTTTAGCAAAATGTCCCTAGGTACTGAGTCGAAAGCAGATGTATAATCTAGAAAGGTGCAGCGAACAAATTTAGTCTCCTTGTCTAAGCTGGAGACGATGTCATGATACAAGACTGCAGCTGCATCTAAATTACTTCTACCATGTTTGTAGGCGAATTGTTTGGGATCGTTAAAGGCTTTAAGTGAAGGTTGAAGATTAAGTAAGAGCAACTTTTCCATAGCTTTTAGAAAAGGGGAATTAATAGCAATGGGTCTAAATTTAACACATGTTGTAGTAGATGACTTAGGAATAGGTACAATTTTAATGTCCTTCCCATGGCCAACTGATGCACTTCTTAAGCCTTGTTTAGCCGATTCTTTAGCTCAGTACAAAGAGAAGGCTCACGCCTAAAGTCGTATGCTCCATTCGGAACGCAAAAGAATGAAAAGAACCTTGTTATTATAATTTATTCTAACAGAACGTAGCAAGCATTAGCAGTGGACAGTAGCTGTATATAGGAGTTTTTAATTGAGTCATCAGTTAGCCAGTTAGTTGAAACTGAATTACACGATGACGTGCTTACTGTATGTCTGAGAGAGAGAGAGAGGGAGGCGCTAATAGTATTAAATAGGCTGAAATAAGTGTGGTTGGACTGGAAGCCAGGGAACCTATCGACTGTAACCGAGTCTTCAAACCAATAAGCCCTTCCTCCTTATAATCGAGTGATTAGCAATATGGATTTATGTTGTGATTTGTTTTCCGGTTCAGCTTTTCAAAAGTTGCTTCAGTTTATTTTTTCTTTATTTGTCTGTCGTCTTCTTCACTAACTTCACTTTGAAAACTCCTCGTCAGTCTTTTTGATATAGTTCCGCGATTTCCCATACTTCTTCACTTTCCCACATGATCTCCATGTCACCTCCCAACCCAAGTCACACTTATCGTTTCTCATTCAGGTTTCTCTTGAGGGCCTGGCGCCATGATCTCACTCAACGATCTCCTCAGTGTGTGTCCAATCCACCTTCATTTCCTTCTGCATATTTGTGAGGTAATAGTTTCTTGGTTGGTTGGTTCGTCCCCAGAGTTCCCTGTTACTTATCCTTTCTGGCCCCACCATTTGATCTTCAGTGTGGAGTGAAGGCAGGTTATTATGAGAGTCTGCAACATTCCGTCTGCTAGAAGTGAGCTAGGCGATGCGATGGAAAATTTGGATTCTGTTCCTTATGGTGATTGCTGTAGATGGACAAACTTGATTTCAGAGTAATTGACGATCTACCTTAATTTCCCGATGCCTTCTTAACTTTGAAATCTGCATTCGTGCCACCTGTAGTTACCGAGGTAAGTGAATCAGGTGACTTCCTTTATATTTCTCGTGTTGATGACGTTTGGAGCTTGTTGTCATCGGTCGTCGGGTACCTTCAGCACCTTTGTCTTCTCTGTGCTCACCTAAAGTCCAGTTATTCATTGCCTCTTCTGCCATCTTGTTTATTTTCGCCAGTAGGTCTCCAAAGATATGGTGCTATACTACTTACAAATAATAATAACTAGTGGGGTGAAAATTCGTCACCATGAAGTGCATAGTTTTTTTATCATACCAATTTCACAGTTGAAGTGTAAACTGAACATGAATTGTTGTTCCAAATTTTCAAAAGATACAAAAATGCCTAAAATAATCGTAAGGATGGAAAATGAACAGTGTTTCAAGTATTGATTTGTAGGGATTTTGTTTGATTGGTTGGAAGACTCCATCATGAGCTGACATCGGTTAGAGAACCGCTGGGAGTGCTGGATAGTTGTTTCGTCCCAGTTTGGGACTCTTCCTCAGTACACAAAATTGCTCATCGAAGAAGACATTGCGAAGTGGTGGCGCTATGTCGTGAATTGACAGAAGTTGGAATTCATGGGCTGGCCATTGGGTCTCAGTGGCCTAATGGTCTGCGAGTTCGCCTTGTAACCAAAAGGTGTTGAGTTCGAACCCCGGCGGGTGCGTACTGATGAAGAGTCCCAAGCACTAGGACGAGACAGCTGTCCAGTACTCCCTGGCAGGTTTTCCAATGGTTCTATAACGGATGTCAGTTCAAGTTGAAATCCTCTAACCAACTTATGATACATGTTTAAATTACCATCAAACAGTACAACTGTAGAGTAAGAAGAGAAGTCGATTTACTAATATGTTCTGTACACCATCTTTGACAACACAGTTACTTGGTGGAAGATGGCAATTCCCGGTGATTTCTAAACGTGAACAGATAAAACTAGTTCACTGAAGAGGTTTTTGGCGACTTCATTTTCTTTAACTGTACAATAGCATTCATATATACAATTTTTTATGAAACAGGGTAGTATCAAAAGTGATGAGTTGTCATAAACACAGTTGCCAATATTAGTCAATTCATAAGGGAAGTCGACTAAATGTACTAAAGTTACGTAATAAGATGAGTAATTCAATGAATGAGTTGTAATCAGGATGCACAGAGAAAAAGAATGTGAAATTACGTAAGAGTTCAAGAGAAATACAAAAGTTAAAAAGCACAAACAAAATCAAGTTACTGGAAAACAACAAGGTTTTCTCCATGACAGGAGAAGTGGTTGAATGATTTTCTTGTGTATGCATCACTTCGGTGTTTTTAACTGAATGGCTAGAACTTCAGCAATCCAAAGGAGACAAAAGCATATTGTCTTTGACAGGTTGTTCCTCACTTTGCAGACTACTTTGAAGGATGAATTTGTTGAGATAGAATGACCAGTATTCATTGACAAGCTCCTTATAGAGCCACTACTACCTTTCTGAAGACGTGCTGGATAATGTTAGTGAACCCTTTTAGACAGGATGCGCGTCGAACTACCAGTATACGTGACTCAATAGGAACAGGCGTGATATCTTGGCTTTCAGGCTGCGACAGACCAGTGGACAACTGGAGAACACTACTCTTAGCGTTACTACGAAGAATGTTCTACCGAAAGATGGGTGAAACTCTTCTCTTAAGGATATCATAGACTGAGTCTGTCGTGAAATCAAGGTTCATGTGAAGTTTCTTTTTTGGTACAAGTAATGTTTTGTTTCTCTGAACTTTTGGTTTGATGCTTTTCAGAACACAATATTCAGCGAAGAGACTTTTCAACAAAGAATTTATTATCAAGCTGTACTATCGTATATATATATATATATATGGTTTTTTTAAGAAATTTGATCCGGTGAGGGAATCAGATCAAAGGTGTGAATACATGTAATAATAATAATAGTATGAAATGCAATTAAAATATTTGTGATTATAATCATAGTTTAATGTCAAGTGGCAAAATAATTAATTTCATATGTAGATTTTGGAAAGGGGTACATAATTATAGGATTATTAGGCGAATATAAAATGTTACATAACATGGTGTGAAATTTGATAAGATAGAATTCAGTATTGTAAAAAAATTTAAAAAATGAATAATTTTGGGTTTAGAATGACAAGTGGGTCAAGTGGAAAAGATTCAGAGTGAGAATAGTAATAATGATAATAATATTAATAATAATCGTAGTAATAAGGGAAAAGTACATAGAATAACTAAATAAATAAATAAATGTCTATCGCTCTACGGCCAAGTCAGAAGTAGGCATTGTACATGCTTCTTTTGTACACAAAGGTCTGGCTTAAAGTCATGAATTGCCAAGGCCTCAGCTGTCTTTAGAAGTCTGTAAAGAAGAAAATGCGGGAAGTTAGCATGGGTTCTACATATGATCTTAAAGTCATGGTCAGACAGAACGATAAGTTAAAAGTTATTTACAATGTAGGCATATCTGTCTTTATTAGAAATCATGTTATTTCTGTTGTACGTGAATGAATGTCTATAATAAATTCCTTTGTTCATTTTCCCTAAGGTAAACGTTATTTGATCGCATCGTTTTAATAACAACACAGTTTATATATAGTGTTGATGAGCTAATTGAAGATATGTGTAATTTAACAAATAATCATCATGATTTTGGCCACTGAAGCACTTGCTCATCAATACATTCAGAACCTTTTTATGTTTGAGGCACTCGTCAGCATAGGTGCCTGCGTTCTATCTCCCGTGTGAAGTGGTATAACAAGGTAAGCAATATTGAGGTTAGGCCATCGGTAAAGTGCTAGGTAAAGAGCGGAAATCAATAGACGAGGCTGTGAAGTTACATCGATTGAGAGAGGTGGTTAGGACATGTGTTAAGTACGCATTTCTAGCCATCGCCTTCCTCGACGAGTGGTGTTAACTGACATAGGATGGATCAGGTTGGCAGAGTTAGTGACAGTCAAACAGAAACATGGCTTCATCAGTCAATGAAATCCATTGCAGTTAGTTTAAGCCAGCCATGTAGGGAGGTGTAGACTTCCTGACTGGTTGAGGTCCTTGGGATGATAAAAACCAATG
The DNA here is from genome assembly GCA_944472155.2 of Trichobilharzia szidati. Taxonomy (NCBI): domain Eukaryota; kingdom Metazoa; phylum Platyhelminthes; class Trematoda; order Strigeidida; family Schistosomatidae; genus Trichobilharzia; species Trichobilharzia szidati. Next base: position 41,065,585 of record OX235276.1, on the reverse strand, counting down.
AGGGCTAGAGACAATGAATGATATGGCTCAAAATCGTTCTCAATGGCTGGCTCAGATGCATCCACTCCTTGTTACTTATAATTTCCCATAAAACTATTTTATTCTTCGATATTACTATTCTTTTTGCCTCATACCTCTGTTTACTGTCTCTATTTAGCGCTTCTTTTTACTTTCTTCTCTGACTTTGTGTGATGAGTGAAGTGTGGCGACTCGAACTGCTGCACATCAGTGCAAAGTTCTGTGTTGAGACCAGTCAGTCAGTTTTATGTTTTGATGACCAGTATGTTACCTGTACTTTCACTTACTATAATTTACTTAATAAATAATTTCCAATTGTTAGTGTTTGCAGGGATTTGATTGATTTTAATGTAGACACTTCAACACAAACCAAGGGGTGTTCAACAGTTGTTTCAGCTCACTGTGAGACTACTCAATACTGCAACCCATGACACCTCCCTACGAGATGTCAGTTCTCCAGGACTCTCCAATTAATAAGGTTCCGTGAATTCTAAATTCTATGGATTCATGATAAAGTCTCACTTCTATTCAATGTAATTGGCGAATATCTGTCGTCACACTGCATATGGTAGAACCATTATCTCAATAGAACTCCGGTAGATTCATCTTGTAGTCATCTGCTGACTAATACATTAAGCGTGTAGCAGTTAGATAACCGTTGAAATCCAGGGAGTACTAGGCAGTTGTTGCATTCTAGTTTGAGGCCCTTATCTTCAAAGAAGGTAGCTTGTTATCGATGACAGATTCTCAAGTCCTATAAAAAGCGACTATTGATACTAATACATTGATGAAGATTGGACACAGTATATGTATGCATTGTTTCATGTTTGTTTGTTGTGTTGTTTAAAGCCTAAACCCGGTATTGTTGTCCTTCTGACAAAATTGTTTTTTCAGTGATTTAGGCATTTAATTTTAGAATTGCATGCTCACTTAATTTCAATGCAATCTATTTACCAGAAATGCAATATAACAATCGGATATTAATTTTCTGCAATAAGCATGATAGTGATTCTATTAATTTATTGTATAAAGATAGGATATGAAGTAAATAATGGGCGTTACTGCCTCATTAAGGTTTCTATGACTATGTAATTACTGAATGCTTTAACATTATTATGGGGACCACATGTGTATCACATCCTTTGAAGAGAGAAAGAACGAACATTTTTGCAGGATAATACGAGCTCGTTTTATTTCGTGGATACTCATCAACTGCATACATCCTAAAAAAATCAAATTATAAGTTTCATAAAGGTTTTGGAACATACTTTTTTCATAATTACTTGGAGTTATAGATAGAAGGTATAAGGAAGGTAATTCCAGAATATGATATAGGTAGGCAGATTATTCAGTGTCAAAAAACAACTAACTATATATAGTGGAATTAGATAAGAGGGGTTAGAGTTCGAATTTCTATTGGAAAACACAGATTGGTTAGAGGCATAATACGGGGCCAGGGTCAGAGAACAGAATGAATTTACACATCTTGTGGTGGAGAGTTTAAGAGGGTGGGAGTGAATAGTGAAGTAACATTTTTTAACTTAAACAGACAATTAAGTGGATTTAGAAACTTGATAGTCAGTTCAACTTAGCAAGTGAAAGTCAAAATTGAATAGAATGTTTCGTAACAAGGCATACTGACAAAAAGGCAAAACAAAAATAAAATAGAATTAAGGTTACCAGGGTAGTGAAAGATTAGTCACACTATCTTTCTGCATACAGAGGTCTGGTCGAAGTCTCTTGATAGCAGTGGCTTCTGCGAAGCGAAGTAGCCATGGGTTTCTTTGCGTATTGATTATTTTGAAGGCTTGGCTAATTTCTACTGTGTCAATTACATCCTTGTCTGCTTAATGTAATGCTAAAATTTTAAGTTGCATTTCTTTAGTTCATTGTCAGTCCTACGAAATCCCTTTTATCATCTCGACAGCAGCATCGAATTCCCATGAGAAGCTTCGTATGTCCTCTTCTTCGAAAGCAGTAGGCCATGGGATCTTCATTGTCTGAATGCAACGAAGCGAAATTTAACGGCAAAAGACAGGAGTATATTGAAACGGAATTACTTATTGGCAACTCAATACACAGATATAGGCTATTCAGGTGTATCATATATGAGAATCATAAGTAGCACATATATTCGGTATTGCACTGCTTTGTTTTCCTTTCATGTTTTTCGTGCCGTTTCACAAGCATCGTTCATTAAATCCATCTTTCCGCAACTCGATATTCATGCGAATGATATACATATTTATATGTGCATTCATATACTACTTATAAATGTTGTCAGTAGTACACGCCAAAATATTGGTCGCAAAAAGTACACACTACCCAAACGCATGTCTAAACATTATCCTGCGTGCTTACCTGATGAAAAAAGGCCATATAGCTCCACTGGAGTATTCCTCTTGTAATATTATCCACCAGGGAAGATCGAATGATACAGTAGGAGTAGTTGTGTTTTATCATTTGTATGGTATGACTGACGACACACTAGCGATCTTTCTCTGTATGCAGAAAAGGTTTTTTCAATTTCTTATTCCGTTGTGGTATTAAACTCTCCCTTACTTGTTAGCTCCTATTTCTTTTAGTAATCAATTCACCACTATCACTTTTACATGTTCAATTTTTACATTTTACGAAGTTTATCTTCTCATCTTCACACTAGTCAAGTGGACACACTAAACCACCTTGGTGTCATTCATACAATGATAATTTTATTCCTTCCATTGCTTCATGAAACATCACACAATCCCTTTAGAAATCAATTCTTAGTAATTGTATCATTTGTGTCGTATGCTCCCGCTATACAGTAATTGACTAATACACGTTTTTATTATTATTATTATTATTATTGTTTCCTTTAATTGATAGAGAAACATAGGGCTTCAGCCGTGCGTCTCCATAGCGTTCGGTTCTCTCCTACAGTCTTCACCTGGCTCCAAGTCTGCCCACACGTTTTCATCTCCTCTTCACATGACCTCCTCCAAGTCAACCTTGCACTGACGACCAACTCGCCGCTTCTTTTTCGGATTCCACTCGAGCAATGGCTTGTCTAGTGATGTCACTTGATGGTTTCCTCAGAGTATGGCCAATCCAATCCATCTTCATTTCTTCCTGCCTATTTGTTTCACAATCGGTTCCCGGTTGGTTCGCTCATTGCCAGAGATCTCTGTTGCTGATCTTTTCTGGCCGGCCATCTGATCTTGAGTATTGAGCGAAGACAACTGTTAATGAAAGTCTGTAGTTCGTTTGAGTGCTCTTTATGACGCGCAGTCCAAGTCTCTGATCCGTATAGTGAGTAGCACTGACTTCACATTGGAGTTGAAAATCCCGGTCTTATTTTTGATGCTGAGTGCTGTTGACCTCCACACAAACTTGAGAGTAGTGAAAGCTTGTCTTGGTTTTCAGATTCTTGCTTTGATATCCTCGTCAGTCCCATCTGCCTGTAGTTGAGACGATGCTTCCCAGGTAGGTAAAAGAGGTTGTTTCTATCAGGTTCCTCCCATTTATGCTGATTGTTGTCTGTTGTTGTTGTTCTTGTCCAGGAATCTTCATCACCTCTGTTTTCTCTATGTTCACCTGAAGTCCTATCTTCTCTGGATGCTTCTTCTGCCAACTCGTTGCTTTTCACTTGCATATCTCCCAGTTCGTGGTAAATATAAATACGACTGTACAGACATTGGAGATGACTTTGTCGATCAAGAGAAAATTTCTTTCTCTGAATTGCCTTTTATCTTCGTAGTTAACTTGTTACCAAGAAACAGTCTTTTTAATATATACACTACAAAGAGGATTTTGTTGTCTAAGGTTAAGTAGTTGACAAACGGTCTATTGTGTGTTTCTGGTATGGAGTTCGTCTTTATCAAATGTAAATGATACTACTGAATTAACTAACTAACGTAAAAATAGGAGTTGAAATAGTTCTTTTCTTTGGTGTTCGCCAACTTGCATCATCTTTGGCACAACTGTGATATTTTTCTGTCGTTTTTGTAAGACTTTGAAACATGGTTGTTTAAAGTATATTATTATATAGGATCATTATTTATAATAAACAATATATATATTATTCCCTTGGGTTCCCAGTGGAACATAGGGCTCCAACAACACATTTCCATTTCCTTATGTCCTCTTCAGCTGCACCCACGATCGCCCATAATCTCTCATCTCCTCCCTGTCACCCTCGCATCGACGACTGACTGGTTGCTTCCCATTCAGGTTCTATTTGAGCAATGGTCTGGCGCATTGTCATTCGATGGTCTCCTCAGTGTGTGTCCAATCCATCTCGATTTTCTTCAGCATATTTATTTTAGCAGTCGGTTCTTAGCTGTTTGTTCCTTATAGTTTCCCGTTGCTAATTTTTTTTCTGGTCATTTAATTTTCAACATGGAACGAAGACAACCTTTGATAAAAGACTGCAATGGCCTGTTGGAAATGCTTTTCACGAGGCGCCACGCTTCTGACCTATGTAGAAGGACTGACTTCACATATGTGTGGAAAATCCGAATCTTTTTCCTTATGTTACTTTCAGAAGATTTCCAATGATGCTTCAGAGTGAGGATCCTCCTACCCTTTCCGATTCTGGTTTTGACATCCTCACGCGTTCTGTCTGTGATTGAAAGGATGCTTACTAGATAAATGAAGGAAGTAACCTCTTTCAAATTTCTCCCGTTGATGGTAATTGGTGCCGGTTGTTGAAAGTAGAAGACATGAAAAGGTCATATATCGATGAGTATAAATGCGTTCATTCTATCAATGACGTTAAGTAGATCAATATAATAAGGTAATGTTGAAATTAGAAATATAAAATGTTAGGTACATCGGGAAAGTCAGTTGATAAGCCTGTTAGACCTGATTGGTTGAAGCGACTTAAAAGAACTGTGTTGTAAATGTACAATCATAGCTTTCCTGGTTAAATCAATATCCGTTAGAGTTCAAACTAGATTAGAATAGAGTGATCCGATCAAGAAGTACTATCAGTCCACGATGATATTGACTGTTCGTCGGAGTCACGATAACCGTTGTCTTTTGGACTGCTATAAATTAACTATTGGAGACTAGGTTTAATGTCTCGAAATCATTCGACAAGGCATAAATGCATCTACTCTTTGTCATATGCGAAATTTTGAACACCTTTTGTGAGTTGTGCTCGACACCAGGTGTGTGTCAACTTAAATGTGATGTACTCTTCTGCGAAACTCTGTTCATTCATTAGTTATAGCAGCTTACACACTGACTTTGATATGATCTGTTGAAATAGAAGACTTTTTATTAAATGAAGGCATGTTGACGCTTACTGTGTAAGTATAACACAAGTTCTTCGCCAACTCCCATAGTACTTGTTCTGCTTAAATCAAAGACAGATCAAAACACTAAATTGGTCGTCCAAAATACAAGCTATATTCCGCGATCGGAATCGTAGTGCGACGACTGAACGTAACATGACGGTGTACCAAATGGCATGACTTCGAACCTTCAACTTAACATGTCGACTTAAGCAGTGAGGGTCAGCATGTTTTTATTTGAGTGATGAGTGCTGTAGGCTAATCATTTTCGGGAGTTATTTCCCACTACACCAGTGTGTGTGTGGGTGTATTGCGGGAAAAGAATCCTAAGCTAGATAATAACCGTATCTGAAGTTGCTAACTTTTAGCAATAGGCAGTTATCATTAGTCATCTATGAAACTTCAACCTGCCTTTTTTTCCCTACGTCAGATACTATGGCATTTAGGATGATTCGCGTCGGTGGCACAGTGGTTAGGACTCTCGCCGACCATGCACATGGTCCGAGGTTCGATCCCCTGTCGACGCACACCCGATATCTATGGTCGGCCTGCAAAATTTGGGCTACCGATATCCATGCTGAAAATTCCATACTTATACTGAAAATACGGTATGGCATCAAGCTGTAACCAAAATATAATATAAAATAAATAAAACTCCCGGCGGAGTTATACATCAAAATAAGTACTTTCCAGCCAAATGCGCTTGATGTTGGTTCTGCATTAAGTTAAAGGCATTTAGCGTACATGATGATACATGTGTCGTCTTATGACGAAATTAGTTGAATGAATCCCAACAACTTCATTACGGGATGATGCGTATCTACACTTCTTATAATGTCATCACTTTTCAAGTTTTTTTAACTTCAAGTCCGAAACAGAAATTAGCGTATTCGTATCATATACTATCGCTAATGGTCAATGATAGTTAGCTTGGTGATCACCCATTCCAATATACGAACTCGCTATTTGGAATCGTCTGCTGAATTCTATCCCCATCATTTTAATATATTATCCATCAGTTTTTAGACATAAAACTCTCAAGCTCTGCATTTTTTCGCAAAAAAAATATCACATATTCATGGTTATGTGGGGGAATTTCTTGAAAGTACCAACACATTATTACTAGAGTACTTGGATATAACCTAAACATGAGTCAGTTATATTCAAGAGTTGGTTTGTAATCATTAAATTTGTTTTTACGAGTTTGACCACGGTTTGATATCAGTTGGAGAACCATTGAAAACTAGCAGGGAGTACTGGACAACCGTTTCATCAGCCTAGTTTGGGAATCATCGGCACCCACCATAGGGGGTTCGGACTCAGGACCTTCCGGTTACAAGACAAGCTTGTATACCATTCAGCTACTGGGACCCGACTCGATGACCATCCCATGAATTTTAACTTCTACCAACGCGTGATATAGCGCGACCATCAACCAATGTCATTGGCTGCAACTCCATCATCACTCCCGACCGTATGGACCCCACTACTGGTCACGACTTCTCAATAGAACTCCAGGAAACTCCTTACTGTAGCAAGTCACCAGCGAGCGTCAGATTAATTCTCAAGAGTTGGTTTGTTAGGATTAAATTTGGTTTTACTCCCTGGTTTTCAGTGGTTCTCCGACTGATAATTTAGTAAGTTAAAATAAACTTTGTTTTGAGCCTCACATGGATTAACCATAGAACTAAGTGTTACTCTAGCAAAAATTAGAATCTCAGCTGTGAGTCATTTGATAGCTACAGTTTCAATCTGTAATCTACACTACTTCGCACTATTTCATGCCTATTATCCGTATAATCACTAATTAAGGAAAGTAATGTCTACGCTCAAAAGTTTACACTATTAAAATAAATTTAACTTTCTTTGTGTAGTATATGCGAAAGAATTTTCGAATTTCATCCCTTCAGTCTTCTACTTCACGAATTATCGTCATACATAGTTCTTGTGATATCTACCAGTCAAAATAGTCGAAGGCAGGAGACATATACCGTCTGGGTCAAGCTAATTTAATATCTGTCGAGTTGTATCCCACTAACTCCAGCCCTGCCAACTGTGTAGTACCATACACATGTGACTCATAGTCTAGTACACGAGAAACCGGGTATTATTATTATTAGCCATTCCCTTGGGTGGGATATGGGGGCTCAAGCGGCACATTTCCACTTTACTGTATCCTCTGTAGTATTTGTGTAACTGGTTCTCAGATTGATCGTAAGCTTTCATTTCCTCCTGCATGTCACCTTTGAATCGACGCGCCCAATTTGTCGTTTCTCATCCGCGTGTCACTCGAGGACGTGGTGTCGCTGAACATTCTTCTCTGTGCATCTTCGGATAACTAACGAATGACTACTTTAAATATATATTGATATTATGATAATTGGGTAACGCAGTCTAAGTCTGGATTCACCATAGAACTTAGCACCGAAGTGCAGCAGTTCGAGTTGCCACGTTCCAAATAGCACACAAAGGTAGACAAGAAAATTAGTGAAGAGAATCAATAGAGTTTTGACAAGTATAGGAGTGAAACAGAATGAGTAATGGTAGAAAGGAATATGAAAGATTACAGAGACTGAATACATCTGCGTAAGCCATTGACAACGATTTTGAGCCATGTCACCTATTGTCTCCAGCCATTGATTCTTAGAGTCCCGAGGGCCCCAACCCTGAAGTCTGCATCTCCCTACCTGACTCATTTTAGCTGTTAAGGATTTCATGGATTGATGCCATGTTTTTGTTTGGCCACCACTTACTCTTTCCCAACCTGCACCTTTATCAGCTAGTAATGCCCGTCGGAGGAGGTAATGGTTAGGCATGCGCAGCACGTGACCTAGCCATCCCAATCTATGTAACTTTATAGTCTCTTCGATTGATTTTCCCTCTTTACCCAACACTCTACGCCTAACGTCAACATTACTTACCTTATTATACCACCTAACGTGAGAAAGAGATCGTAGACATCGATGATCAAAAACAGTCAACCTTTCATGTCTTCAACTCGTATTGGCCATGTTTCAGAGCCATAGAGAAGGACGGAGCGAACTGCTGAGCAGTACACACGTCCCTTGGTTGATAGTCGGATGTCACGCCTACACCAGAGACGGTGTAAGTTAGCGAAAGCAGCCCGAGCTTTTTGGATCCGTGCTGAGATTTCGTCACCAATCAATCCGTTGGTGCTGATACAACTTCCCAAATAGGTGGTGAAGTGGTCAACATGTTCTATCACTTCACTCCCTATTACTAAACTAGGAGTTGACGTAGTCCAGTCCTGTAGCAGCATTTTACAGGGGCGAATCGCATGCCAAACATACGAAGATTGCTGCTCAAGGTGATCAGAAGACTCTGCATTTTGTCAGCATCCACGCAGTCTGAGTGAATATACGCGTTCTTTGTTTCCTAATTCCTCTCCAAGCTTTACAGTTTCATGTGGAAATTATTGAAAATAAACATATGCTGACACTACTATGATTGGTAGAATTCGCCTTCAGGTACATGAGCCAGCACATAGTGAGATTTATAACACCAAAAATAAAAAATACTAAAGCTCAACTATAAACTCTTAAAACAACAAAAGTGTATGTCACCTAACAGGACTTATCTTTACCAATAGAACTATGGGTAAGAGAAAATAATAGACACCACAGTCAAATGACCTTGGGCCAACCAATCAGATCGTTTAGCAATACATATGAATGCTTTTCATAATTTTCATTACAAGCCTCATATTGATTCGTGGTTAAGGCTAGAGTGGAACCCATTACTGGTACTAATAAAGATTTTGGTTTCTTTACTAAAGCCACTCCTATGGAAAAATGAGACCACTCTTAGCGGTTTATTAGAAACATACCCTATATAATTCATTTCTGTTATATATATATATATATATATATATATATATATATATATATACCTTTTTACATTATAAATGCTTTTTTTAACCTATGAGCACATGATTGGTTGGCTCAAGGTCACTTGACTGTCGTATCTATTTCTTTACTGTTGCCAAACCATATTATGTTAATATGACCTTGGTATACAGTCGTTTGTAATTGTTAAAGTCAAGCGTAAGTGAATGCAGGCACTGCTAATTAAAAATTTTAAATATTCTAGAGATAGATAAAAATCTTTGTTGTAGTTGTTCTTTCGAATTAATTTGTAAGCCTGAAGGAAATTCTATTATCAAGTAACAATTCATGAAAAACCTCATTGGGACATGGAGAAAATTGGGACAAATGATTCAGAGAAAAGCCCCGTTTTTACGAATTTATTATCAGGCTGTATAATTGTGTGTTTATACATAAATATGAAATGAGCGTGTTGACCACTTCACTTATTAGGGGAGTTGTATCAGCCAACGCCATCAGGTTCATCGCTGACGAAATCTCAGCATGGATACAGAAGGTTGGTTTAGCAATTGCCGTCAATTTACGCTATATCTGGCGTAGACGTGATATCCGGCTGTCGACTAAAGGGTGCATGTGTACTAACTACCCAGCAGTCCTCTCTGTCCTCTTTTATGGATATGAGCGAGACATGGACATTGAAAATGGAAGACATGAAAAGCCTGGCTAGCTATATTAATATATGTGTAAAACTTGGGCACTGTGGTAGTAAGTAATTCCATATTAGTTTGTTTGTTAGGTATATCACACAGTGAAACAGTATTATTTACTGGATGACGTTTCGAACAAAATTTATTGTTCAATTGATATGATTATGAACAATAAATTTTGTTCGAAACGTCATTCAGTAAATAGTACTGTTTCACTGTGTGATATACCTAATAAACAAACTAATATGGAATTCCTGGCTAGCTATCTTTGGTCTTAGCTGTCTGCGTTCTATCTCCCGTATTAGTGGTATAAAAGGGGAGGGGTAATATTGGAGTTAGTCTTCGGTCGAGTGCTAGGTAAGGAAGGAAGATCAATCGACGAGGTTGTGATGTTACATCGATTGAGAGAGGTAGTTGGGACATGCGTTAAGCATGCATGTCTAGTTGTCGCCTTCCTCGACGGATAGTGTTAACTGACATAGGATGGATCAGGTTGGAAAAGAGAAAGCTAGTGATAGTCAAACCGAAACATGGCCTCATCAGTCAATGAAATCCATTACAGTTAGTTTAAGCCAGTCACATAGAGAAGTGTAGACTTCCTGACTGATTGGGGTCCTTGGGATGATAAAAACCAATGAGGGCTGCAGACAACTGGTGATATGGCTCAAAATTGTTCTCAATGGTTGGCTCAGATGCATTCACTCCTTGTGATTTATAATATCCAATAACATTCTGTTATTCTTCCACATTACTATTCTTTTTCTGTCACACTTCTCTGTGTTATGTCTCTTTACTCTCTTCTTTTGTTGTGTGTGCTACATGAAGTGAGAGAGAGAGAGGTAACTCGAACTGGTGCACATCTGTGCAAAGTTCTACGTTGAAACTAGTTAGTCATTCATATGAAATGATTCCTGAGATTTGAATAAAGCAAGTACAACAGTTTTTCCAAAATAAAATGGTGTCATCATTGCTTGTTTCGTTGGCTTCTCATCAGTCGCTTACAGGCCAAAGTCATTATTAAGTATATCTACAGAAACAATTATAACATACTTCCACAGAGTTCATTTAAAACAAAAATCAATCAATATATGCATAAAATAGTAATAAACACTTTATTCCGAACAATAATGATCATACACAATGGAAACTTTCGACATTACGTAATCAGATGAAGAGAGGGTGAAAATATCCAGTTAACAGGGCAAAGAAAGACTGATAACTGCTTCTTTCTGAAAGTATAAATCGAATTTCAGGCGCTTGATAGAGATTGCTTCGGCAAACTTGAAGAGAACTTAACTCTTTTGCCTATCGATAATTTTGAACGATCTTGCGATGTGCACCTCATAGCCCGTATCAAGGAGATGCCTAGCGATGGTACTGTTTAAAGCATCTGTTTCCTTTAGACATAGGCTTTTCGATACATGTTCAGAAAATCGTAGATATGCCCTTCTTTCTGATACATTACTCTGTTAAATTTGTAGAAGCCTGTCTATCCTGTAATTAACTGTTATACTTGTATAATCTCGCTCAAAATAACGTGTATTAGCATTGTGTGTGTGTTTTTTCTACTTATAAATGAATATAAGTAGTATATCGAGTAACCTCTTGGGAGAAGTAATGATAGTTTCTGTATCAATGAAAAAGAAACGTGAAAAGGCGGTAACAAAACTGAGGAGGAGAATTCAGTAAATAGACAAACATCGACTATTATTATTATTATTTTAAATTGTGGGACTTATGATTTCTTTCATGTTCATTGCATTTTTGTTTAATAATAAACGTTATATCTGCCCTCACTGGAGTCGTTCACTGTATTAATTTTGATAATGTGATAACTAGCACCGTACCTTAATGAATAATAATGATCTGCCTGTTAGGCTTTAAACAGATTCACTAAGCATATAACGACAGAAGATAAGGTCCTGGCAACAGATTGTTTATTAAGAAAATCAAGAGATGTTTTTTAGATTTTTATGTACATTATTGTTAGCAGAGAAGCAACGTCTTCTGATTGATTGTTTTCTTGCTGAAGGTTATTCTCTACTGCTTGTGTCCATGTCGTAGATAGCTGAGCCATATATCTGCCAATCGTATTTGCACACGTTAATTCTGCTGTGATTGGTTGTTGAGTTCCTCTAGGCTAAGCTTTGATATTGCTTTCTCTCATAACCCCGATTTGGGATGTAAATATTGACGTAAATTGTTGTCTACAATTGTGGCTTGCAGACAGCTCTCACCAGAAGGATACTAGTCAGTAAAGCGGTTCTGAAGCACTATTGAATAGTATCTCTGGTTCATTCATTGAAGGAATTGATCGGATCTTGGCAGACATCTAGTACATCGAATGATCGTTCGATTATTTCTTGTAATAAATAAATAAAATCCATGACTTCAGCAGGAAACGTTTCGGCAGTTGAGAGTGTTTTGAAAAAGCGATGGCTTTTCTTTGTCGATACCAAAATGTTGTATTAAATGGTGTGTGATACTGACGAGATTTGTAAGTACTGCAATATTTAGCGTCTTTTGCAAAACCCCTATATTACAGGACTAACAGATGTAGCGGTGAACAAGAGAAATAATGGAAACTTTGATCCCAAATAAAATACATGCAATAAATCGAATGAAGTAGAACATGATATTCGCTAGTGATCACACCATATCGTGAATTGGCAGAAGTTGGAAATCATGCACCGCTAGATCGGGTCCCAGTGGCCTAATGGTTTACGAGCTCACGTTGTAACCAGGAAGTCCTGAGTTCGAACCGCAGCGGGTGCGTCTTGCTGAAGAGTCTCAAACTGGGATGAAACTGCTATCTAGTACTCCCTGCACATTTTTAATGGTTCTCTAACCGATGTCAGCTCATGATGAAATGCTGTAGCCAACTAATCAAATCCCTATAAACCACCGCTTGAAGAAAATGAATAGTCTGTGCGCATTAGAGTTTGGATGTACAACGTTGTTTGTCTTACCATCGATGCGAATGTAACTTTGGCAAATGACCATGCTGCTAGTATATTTACCTATGAATTCCCCATTAAAATAGCATTAAGCTCATATGGAAACAGGTACTTAAGTGAGCGCATCTCTTTCTCAATCTACTTCTTAATCTACTGTGACAGGCCTTGTCATGTTCTTGAGACACTGATTCGGCATCATATAAAGCAATTCTGAAAATTAATCAAAATTAGAAACACTTAGTTCTTGAGTAGTAACCCATAGTCTCCGTCTTTCCACTGTTGTGATTATTAGATTACTGAGCTCAAAAATAACAGATGATTCGTGATTGATTTCGGTTTCGTCGACTTTCGCAATCTTGATTGTCATTGTGATCTCATAAATGCAACCGACATAAACTATCAGTGATTCGTCGATGAAGTCCTTCATGAACTTGTCTGCTTATGTGAGAAGCGAAATATTGATATTGTGACAGACACGAACTCATCCATATTAGTTAAGTCTTTTGTAAGCGGCTTATTTTTCAGAATATCAATATCACAAATTTCATTGACAAATGAGATATAAAACTGGTTTCAAGTAATGTGCAAAGTATACGGGAACTACTCACATCTTCGAAGAAATTACACTGTTCTCTTAGACTAGTTTACGTGATGGACGCACTTATTCTCTGGAGTTCATCGATCACTTGAAAAAGACTAATAAGTGTTAAATAGAAAGGCGAGAGATGTTGTAGTCCCCTTGTTGTGGTGTAACATAGACAATGCATCCCAACGGAATATTATTCTCACATATTCCCACAGTTCAATACCGCATTAGCAACAGAATACTGTGTATATTTGAACATTCTATTCCATGTCGTTTAATGTAAGTCAAAATCACACGCTCAGTGATTGGTTACAGAATATAAAACTGTCTATACATAAATAGCGGTTTGATCAATTGAAAATATACCTCTGCTTCCGTGTCCTGCCTTCTGCTGTCACACCCTTATTCCTTTTAACAAGCACTTGTAGTGCAGCTTGTTTTAATGCATTTATGTACCATGGCGCTACGCCATCTTTGTGTTTTCCTGCTTGACTGCTCACACGTGACTCGCTCCCTCGTTGTGCTATCATTAAGCGCACTCGTCGAGCTTGCTACCCGAGCTTGTCAACAGATAAGTTGTACACTCCTGCTACGTATTAGTTTTGATTTTCCGCTTGTTATATGTATGAATATAATTCATATTTGGGCATACAATAGTGTATAGGTCTTCTACGTGGACTTCATCCATCAGTGCATACACGGTAGGTAGTGTACTGATCAGGGTTAACCGAGGGAAGTAAGTTTAGTACGTGGTGCTGCTGACGTTAAGGCCTATCTAGAGGTCAGCCTTGGTACTTACACACTTTAGATGTTTCGGTTAGAATAGTTTCACACGATGAATGACATCGATTTCAATACTTTGTTCAGTGCTGTTATGTCACTTTCGATAGAAATTTACTGAGATTGTGTAATTAACCACATGTTAGAAGGTGTAGTTCTCGTCAGTCACAATGCTTTCAGCATAGTTTCATCAAGGAATCAAGCTAACTACTCTCCTGACGAAGCGTGACAACCCAAATTAATATATATCAATAAAATTTTAAAAGTCAATTTCCTGTAATGAAGCTACTGGTTCATCCGAATAGTGATTATAAGCCTCTGCGATGGCTTAGAAAGAGATGATGTAGGATTAGAGAATCTTATCTCTTCGAAAACATTGTCTTCAGTCATAGAAGAGATTCCGTTACATGGGATTTTTCTATTGGGAAATAATGCTCAGGTATTACAGAAGATATCAAAAGTGTATTTGTATGGTTGATAATTTGCACTACATTTCGCATCGTGAAATCAGTGCTACTAATAAGCTACTTAATTAGTGATTTTTGTGACCAAAACAATTTACGCGAGCATGCCTAACATTTCAAGTAATCAAAACACATGTACTTCAGTCAATAAAAACAAAGCAAGTGGTTCAGCTCTTTCCGGCGATTTCATTAGCTGTACAATCGCATTTATACACAACTCTTTTTTATGAAACATGGTAAGAACAAAACAAGGAATATACACATTTGATCACAGGGAATAAAAAGACAGTTGCAGCGAAGAAAATTTTCTTTTCAACGAAGTCATCATCTAGGCTGTACATTCATGTATTTATATCAAATGGATGGGAAAGTTCCAGAATAATTTCTGGTTAGGGGTCAAATTAGTAAAAATTACAATTAGGAATTAGAATGCCAAAATAAACAGGGGGATGGGTAACACTCAAACTAAGTAGCATAATAACTAAGAAGATTGACATTGTGCAATTGGGGATTAGAAATGTAGAAATAACAAAATAGACATCAATACATTAGCTTTTTATCCAAACATCCTGTGATGGGTTGTCACAAACATGGGTTGTTAATGTTAGTCAATGCATAAGAAGAGTTGAATAAGTGTGTAAAAGTTATGTAATAAGATGAATTAATTAATGAATGAATTGTAATCAGTATTCACATAGGAACGAAGGAAAGTATGGAATTATGCAAGAGTTATGCGGAGTTAGAGAAACAACCGAAAATCGAGTCAGTAGAAATCACCACGGTCGTTACCATGATAGTAGGAGTGATCAAATAATTTCCCTCTGTATGCATCACTCCAATTTTTCTAAATGAATGGCTAGAGCTTCAGCGATGTGCGGTGGAGACGAAAGCTTCTTCACTTTGTAGACTACTTTCAAGGATGTATTTGTTGAGATAGAATGACCAGTGTTGGTTGACAAATTGATCAATCATCGCTGTCCTTATAGAATCACTACTACCTTTCTGCAGCCATTCTGGATAGTTTTACTGAACCCCTTTATACAGGATGCGTGTCGAACGACCAATGTACTTAGCTCCACAGCAACAGGCGAACTGATATATGCACATAGAAGTGGTAAGGTGCGAGATCTTGTCCGTAAGCCTTCTGCAGACCAATGGAAAACTGGAGAAAACTACTCTTAGCGTTGCTGCTAAGAATATTCCTCTCAAAGATGCTGAAATTCTTCCCTTACGGATATACTTCAGTTTTTACTCCTTGTAGCTAGAGTTGACATAGATATGTAGATATAGTTAGAGTACTGCCTCTTTCCAACAACTTAATCTATCTTCTTAACTATATCGTTAGATTTGCACTATGGAATATTGGCGCCTTAAAAAAGGACGAATCAATTAATAGCATAGTAATGAACGTAAATCCCACATCCTGCTACAGTTGGTCGATATTTATGTCAGACGACAGGGGATCAGGTAATAATAGTTCATTTAAACTGACAAAGCTGTCAAGCACTCCAGAACAGATTACATGGGTAATCTCGACCATGTATCAGAGGTCACTGGTCAAAATTCTAAGTACAAATGGTTGTTATATTCTACATAAAATTTATTTTCATCTAGTAGAACTATGCGCTATCATGTTTCTCTTCCTATAATAATTTATTGAATTATTATAAACTACTTATAAATGGATAAAGTAGTATATAGTAGTTCCCTTCATATTTAAATATACCCCACATCGAGTAACATCTCTTTCTTAAACTTGGAGTAAAAATGAACACACATTCCACATATAGACTTTCATATATTCGTAAGTTGTGTAGGAGAACAACCTCCAACCAGTATCCAGCGCCTTTTATTTCTTTATCTCCTAGCTAACAAACAGTTCGACAAGGCGTTATAGTAACACTACGCTAAATGTTACTAAGCTCTACAAATGCATAAGAATATTTTTAAATCTTCATTTTAGATATCATCGGTAGGTGTCCCTTGGATAAGGTTGTGTGCTTGTCAGCACCAGCCAGCAAGGTGTATCTGCAATCTTGAAGGAACATGTGTCCCCTCTGGGTTTCGAGCTGGTATCACAGTGCACCCTACTGACCAATCAGTGTGTTCATCACAGCCCTATAGGAAGTCAGTCCCCAACCCAGACAGCTCAGTGGTAACGTCTGGGTTACCCAGTTTCGAATCCTGCATGGGATATGAGTCCCTTCAAGATCATAGATATGCCTTGCTGACTAGTGAGCGCCAACAAGTATGAAATCTATGTCATGGACCTCCTTCCGACTGCCTCCAACCAACCAATTCAGAGTGCACCTGGCTGACGAGCCACCCAAAGTGCTGACTGACAAGATCCAGTCTGCACCAAAAATAAGGAATAGACCCATGACACTGCTGACACCCTAGCGACCAGTCAACGTAATTTGTAATCTTATTTAGTAACCTATTGGGTACCATTATCCTACTTCTTATACCTTGTACATTGCCCATATCATGTATGTAATAATACCTTTGGTTACTTATTATAGGAGTACAACGTATTTTTAGTTTTCCTCTGTTCTACTACATATAAGCAGGGTGTGCATTCATCCTAGCCTCACTAGGGACAAGAAAAGGAATTACACCTAGCAACGATCATGTAGCTTTATTCCAGAAGTAATAGTAATAATAATAATTACTTCAAAGATTTCATAGTTTTCAACTGTTATTCTATGTTGTCTGTTCTTAAACCTGGAAATAAAGAAGTGGTATCTTAACCGATTTAAAGTATGGCACAGTGTTTCAGTAGACATTTAGGATGCAGTAAACAATACTCCATCTTATATAACTTCAAACGTGATAATAATTATAATATAACATTTTCTATAGTTTGGTTTGTAAGGATTAGTTATGTTTTACGAGTTGATCACGGACTGATATCAGTTAGAGAACCATTGAAAACCAGGGAGTACTGGACAGCTGCTGTTTCATCCTAGTTTGGGAATCATCGGGTGCGTACTGCCGATGAAACTAGGATGAAACAGCAGCTGTCCAGTACTCCCTGGTTTTCAATGGTTCTCTAACTGATATCAGTCCGTGATCAACTCGTAAAATATAATATAACAGCTAAGTATGAATAGGTGTAATTGTCAAGCCTTTATTATCTTCCTAGAGAACACCTTCAGCGCTGACTTCAACATGAATTCAATTGGATTAATTCAAATTCGCGAGCCATAGTATATGCCTATGGAAAAGTTTATATAAGCACAACGACTAGACTTATCCAGCAAGGATGCCTACCGTCACTTATGTGCTTCCTAGTTGTGGTAGACTGGATCATGCATGCAGCAAACCATAGGGAGTTAGAAGGCAGGAATACGTTGGACTGATAAAAACACCCAAGAAGATATAAATTTCGCAGGTGATATATGTCACATTCCCAAGACATGATTTCGGTTGGATATAGAGAAGACAGTGGTGATACAGATTATCCTGCCAACAAAAAAGCACCAATCAATATCAGTGGGGAAAATCTAATTTCGACAACGTCGCTCCACCTAAAGGCGACATGGATGAGGATGTCAAAGTTAGCCAGGCTATGGAAGGCAAGACAGGCATTTATTACTATGGAATCAGTGTAGAGATTCACAGCAGCTAGAATAAAAAGAACAAGATAATATACGAATTTTCAACACGAATGTCAAGTCAGCGCATCTACACATTTCAGAAACTCGGTGAGTGTGACACGAAGAGAGTATTACTAAAAGTCTGAAGACTTTCGTTGACAGCCGTCTTCGTTCGGTGCTTAAGATACCAGAAAGGATAAGCAACAAAAGACTGGTAGCCAGTGAACCAGCCAACAATCTATTGCCCATAAAATATGCAGAAGGAAATAGAATTTTATGGGTTGAACATACGCTGAGGAAACCATTGAGTGATATCACGTACCAGCCCCTCGAGGGGAGTGTGAATGGCATACGACGAGTTGAGTATGGAAGAAATCATGTGAAGGGAAAATGAAAGGGCAAAGTTCAACAATAGCGTCCCAAGAATGCGAATGCACAAGTGCCCTTCAGCCGAGCAATCACAAAAATGAGGAATTTTCGCACCAAAAATGTCGTATGTTTACAAGAAAATGCATGAAGACACACTAAACAGGGTATTTTTCTCTGACATGACTTAAAAATACGTCCCAGTTATAATGAGGAGTATCAGTTGCTAAGTTAGACCAGTTTCTCTACATGTATTCACCGAGGTGACTGAAGATGAGCTGTTTTTGTGAATTGTTTATCTCTCTTATCCTGTTGTGCAGTCTTCCACAAAAGCCCTCGGTTGAATTACTATGGTTTCCAGTAAGAGGATCGACAACTACTTACCAGGAAAATGTGGATAAGAAAATAAATTAAAGTAAATGACCAACTATAAATCTATCCCCAATCGTAACCCTAAACTTAACACTAACCCTAATTACAACCCTTATTCTAACCGTAAACCTAATCCTAATTATGACCCTGATCCTAACCCTAACAAGCTATTAACACATTGTCCGGACAGTACTTAAAACGTGATCTGGGTGAAATTTGCATCTTAGTTGGTGAATAGTGTTGATATTCTAGTTATGATAATGACAGGTGCCGTTAGCCAACGACTAGCACGCGTTCAAGGTCGTTGGAGCGTTCGCACACCTGAGAAGCTATTGTTGAACTTCGCCAATGAAAGCTTGTAAGCAGTCATGGAGCCAGCTGGAAGCGATAACAGAAAACCGAACTTGCTGTTCCACTCGAAATTCGTGAAGAGTAATTATAGTAACAATAATTCGGCAACTCTAAACAATAGGAGCCCAAAACGAAACGACCTACGAACGCACAAATGACCTTGAGCAACTGATCAGGTGACTTTTTTCCAGCAATAGGTTTTAGGGATATATGACACCAGCCTCCAGAAAGGACATATTAGTGCTGCCTAGGACGACTATTGTCGTTTTTTTGAGCCTTCTGATTGGTCCTTGGCGAGGTCATTTATGCGTTCGTAGGTCGTTTCGTTTTGGGTTCCTATTAATTAGAGTTGCCAATAATTCCCGATACCTGATCTGAAAAGGTTGTGGTCAAACTCAGAACACCATGTAGATGTTAACTTGTCTTCTACTGTGACACATTGAACCCCTAAAATTACATCAAGAGCCATTTTTTACACATTTTCTGCATAGTTGATACTGTGGTTATGCAGTTAACTAAACTTGAACTCATTTCCAAATCCAAAGGAATCATGCGTTTTGTCATTTTGGAGAGGCTTATCGACTGTATGTGCACAATGTATTCCAGTGAATGATAGTCTTCCCATGAATACTAAATATATGGAAATGTGCGTCTATCGAACAGTTATCATCCAAATAAAGATTGAATAACATGTTCAAAGGATGGGATTCGGAACAATGACCACCTGGGTCCCATTCACTTCAGCCTGCACAACCGGGTAGTATTACCAGTGTTCACACGGTGTGTGCCTGATAGACTGGTACACAAAAGACCTATTACGAGTGTCTATGTTCAAACGAACAAAGATCTCAGAAAGGGTTGATGAATTCGATCTGGAGACAACAATTATAACCAAAAATCACCAAGTCCATCTAATTATCGACTTCATAACCGGTTGGCATATTTTCCTCATTAACTTAGCTGGTATATTAGCATTATTACTACAAAATAAATGAGGACAATCGATTACATAAAGTGATTTCTCTGACTCACTGAGCTTTCACCTTGCACAGAAGTGCAGCAGTTCAGGTTGCCTCACTCCACATACTATAACAAAGGTAGAGAAGAAAATCCAAAAGAACAATAATGAACAGAGGATGGAGAATAATAAGGATTTATTGGATCTGGGATATTACACATAGTGAAATGCCCCAGCGCCATTGAGAATGATCTTGAGTCATGTCATCAACCAGGAATCTGCACCTCTCTACATGGTTCAAACTAATTGTCAAAGACTTTATGGATCGTGGCCAGGTTTTGGTCTGGCTAGCCCTCAATCTTTCTCAACTTAATCCTGTCACCCAACATTACTGGACGAGGAAGGCGATGGCATGCACTACACGTGTTCCAGCCACCCCTATCAAGGCAGTTCCTCAACCACATCGACTGATTTCCCCGCCTTACTCGACACTCGACCCCTAACCTCAAAATAACTCACCATATTCTACTACTTAACACCGGAGATAGAATTGCTACTAAAATTGTAGTCATAATCATCAATGAAAGCATTGATTCTGTTTCTGAACTTGTCGACAAAAGTTTAGTGCTGATACTCTACCTTCCACAAAATCCAACTGGCAAAAGGTATGTTAACGTTCATCGACATACACAGCCAGCCCACTTTTCACTGACAATCTAAATAGTGAGGATTTTCCTGGAAAATAATGTGAAACTATAAACAGTATGCGCAGACTGAAGTGACAGTTACACCATATTGTACTGTACGCAGAAGATACCGACTTTTGGCACTCTGCTTCGACCCCAGTTTGACCTCTAGTTAATTGAGTGACTGTTGTATTACTGCCAGCTAGCGTGTAACTTTTACGAGCTGAAATTTATTTTCAATAATTATCCCAATGACGTTGACTGATAACATGACCTACTCCTTTCAACTTTGTCTGGAAGCCTTAAGATACACATAAGTAAACAACTGCCTTAAAAATATGTAAGGAGTGGAGGATAGCAAGAAGACGACCGTGTCAACCACTTACAAAGCCGTCAACAATAGTAGACCTTTAGGAGTCAAATGCATACCTAGAGATTGTCCTGTGCAACCGATGTACGCTTACTGCTTGCAAGAACAAGTACATTGCCTAAATGCTCTGCTATGATATCTTCAGCTAGCTAATTCAGCTCACCAGAATAATGAAAGTCGTGCAGGATCAGCGTAGACTACTGCTTGCATGATTATCCTATTTGCGATTACACTACAAAAGATTCTATTCATCACGCAGTTTCTAGGAATAAATATTTTTTTCAGGAATCGCAAACAATCAGATAAAGTTAGACGAACACTGACTTTCTCAGTAAAAACCTGACAGCTCTGCTCGTAGCTATGTAGCTTTTGGTCTTTTTAATAATAAGCAAGAGTAAACAAACCGTATTAATATGGGTAAGAGGAAAACAACCAGTTGGTCGATTACTGTAGGGTAGGTAACCATCATGGGCATTTACAAGCCATGATAACCACGCCGCCTGAATACCAGATATACCTCGAAAGTACTATTGATATAAGTATAAAACTTGTGCAGTGTGGTGGAGTATAACTCCACTATGCATAAGATCTTATTTCGATAAATCACATGGTGTTGCACAGTACTGATGAAGTTCCGAACACAACTTCCTTGCTTCTTCTTGACAACTCGAAAGTATAGTGTAGGGAGATTCTTACCCACAAATGGACACGGCAGGAAAACCTAGAACCCCTTAACCCAACAACCTACTCTTAATCGGTGAGGAAAGTAAGAAAGTTAATCCACAGTTTGGCAAAAATGTGACCTATACAATGCTGAATAAGGTTTTAGTAGACAGATGCTATCGGCTAGTCCGCAAAATACGACGATAGAATAGTACGCTTACATACCATCAGACCTCATCCAAAGTAGATGGAAGAACAGACAGTAAGCCAAATCATCACAATTAGATCGAAGTTTGCGACCGCGACTGGCGAGCACGGATGCATACTTCGCCAACTAGATATCATGAACATATAGTTAAACTTATCAAAACATGACAAATGAGAATCCTCGACCTCGTCTCAAGTCTAACTAGTTGATGTAAACAGCGCCAGCCATTACCAGATTTTGAAGGATGAAATTATATGTGGACCGGTAATTCCTAGGAACTAATTATCGCCACAAAGCAATGCACGTCAAATGAGGGAACGTATTACTACCTACAATGACGAGCACAGTGATCACCGAACATCCTACGTACTAAATGAGGGTTTACAAACAACTGTATTTCCATGTCCCGACGTGACTGACATTACCTAAACGTAACGCTCACACTTACAAAAATTTCTATTATCCGACCGTCACCTTGCAAATGAACGACCCAGATAGCTACGCAGACATTAGGATAAAACATGTGCATTTTGGCAGGGTATAGTCCCATTATACATAGAATTTATTTTGATAGTCACACAGTGCTATACAGTAGCATCTGCTGGTGGCGTTTTCGAGCACAATTTATCGCTCACAGTCATATCAAGGTGCTCGGAAACTCAATAGTAGATATTACTATATAGCACTGTCTGACTATCAAGATAAATTTCATCAATAATAGGGAGTAGCAGCGCACAAACTACTCACGCCATAAAGATTATGCCTAAGATACACCCGCAGGGACGGTCACTAAAACTCTCTTCCTAGCCCTAGACAATAGACGCAAAATATTGCTCGGTAAGTTACATCCCTACACGTTTAATATCTCCGTGTAACTGAAATCTATGACTACAAAATACGAGTACGAAAACCAATAACAACTAAGCCATGATACGATCCGAAACCAAGCAATCACAAGTACAAAGAAAGCACAGTAATAGAAAATTAACGTATCTATTTAAATAAAACATTTAGAAACACTTGCGATGAACAAT
Organism: Trichobilharzia szidati; assembly: GCA_944472155.2. NCBI lineage: Eukaryota > Metazoa > Platyhelminthes > Trematoda > Strigeidida > Schistosomatidae > Trichobilharzia > Trichobilharzia szidati. The sequence continues at coordinate 41,042,342 of OX235276.1, read as the reverse complement.
TCCGGGTCCAGATTCATCATACTCTTGTTTGGAAATCCACATCTGTTGGAATGTTGACAGCGAAGCCAAAATAGAACCACCAATCCAAACTGAGTACTTCCTCTCAGGTGGTGCAACAATCTTGATCTTCATTGTGCTAGGAGCGAGAGCACCAATCTCTTTCTGCATACGATCAGCAATACCTGGATACATTGTACTACCACCAGATAACACCGTATTTGCGTATAAATCCTTTCGGATATCCACATCACACTTCATAATGGAATTGTATGTCGTTTCATGAATACCAGCAGATTCCATACCCAGGAAACTTGGTTGGAACAGAGCTTCTGGACACCTGAATCGTTCATTACCAATAGTAATAACTTGACCATCAGGAAGCTCATAGCTCTTCTCCAATGTAGAACTAGATGCTGCTGTCGCCATCTCCTGTTCGAAATCCAAAGCAACATAACACAGCTTCTCCTTGATGTCACGAACTATTTCACGTTCAGCAGTTGTAGTGAAGCTGTAGCCTCGTTCGGTCAAGATCTTCATAAGATGGTCAGTAAGATCTCTACCAGCGAGATCCAGACGAAGGATGGCATGAGGAAGTGCATAACCCTCATAAATAGGCACGGTGTGTGTAACACCATCACCCGAATCCAACACAATACCAGTTGTTCGACCAGATGCGTACAATGACAAAACAGCCTGAATCGCCACATACATAGCTGGGGCATTGAAAGTCTCAAACATAATCTGAGTCATCTTCTCACGGTTCGCTTTCGGATTCAGTGGAGCTTCCGTCAGCAACACTGGATGTTCTTCAGGAGCAACTCTCAATTCATTGTAGAATGTATGATGCCAGATCTTCTCCATATCATCCCAGTTCGTCACAATACCATGTTCAATAGGATACTTCAGAGTCAAGATACCACGTTTCGACTGAGCCTCGTCTCCAACATAGCTGTCTTTCTGACCCATACCCACCATCACTCCTTGATGTCTTGGTCTTCCAACGATGGAGGGGAAGACGGCTCTTGGTGCATCATCACCAGCGAATCCAGCTTTGCACATACCAGATCCATTGTCGATAACAAGGGCCGCAACCTCATCCTCTGCCATCTTGTCGTGAAATGTGGGAAGTAGTTAGTATGAACTGCAATCTTTAATTATACTTGGTTAAATGGCCATATATGGCTGTGTCTATTTGCTCAAAATTGACCAATCAACAAATCGTCTGCTCAGGCAATGACCTTGGCTGTTTAAAAATAAATCCATATCCTAATTTTAGCCCAGCTAGCTTATTGGTTGTCTGAACTAATCAATTACAAAAGCTCGATTATCTCAAGTGACTTATAAGTAGACTGTTTTGTATGCTTGTTCGCTATACTTTAGGCTTTGTTTATTCATAAAAAGTAATTAGAGTCACATTGTCTATTGAAATGGGCCAAATTTTGATTGGTTCGTACTATGCCTAGTTTTTTATAATGTCTTCACTGCGAAGTTTTGTTTTCATAGATGTCTAGAAAATTATGTTTGTGGTTCGATATACATGTTTAATTCATTTCGAAGGCGAATGACCAATAGTGTTGTGACATAAGACATGTCAGGCTGACCTCCTGTCCTGAATGTAGTACACTCGTTTTCTTTGAATGGATTGACAGCATTCGTTATACAGGCAGGCAACTGCAAGTGATTATAATAGGCCTAATTGCTTTACGAATTTATGCCAGATAGATTTGTGGCGATTACCAGTGTGACTTCAGATTTATGTTGGAAAATACGCAAATAGGTGGATCATGCCATGCACTTTCAAGATATTCATCATCTAAAAGTTTTTCTAGCAGTACTTTGTTATATGCTTTATTTTTACGAGTTGATCACGGATTGATATCACTTAGAGAACTATTGAAAACCAGGGAGTACTGGACAGCTGTTTCGTCCTAGTTTGGGACTCTTCTCAGTAAGCACCCATCGGGTCCGAACCCAGGACCTGATTACAAAGTGAACTCGTAGGCCATTAAGCCACTGGAACTCGACCCAATAACCCATGAATTCTAACTTCTACCAGTTACTCATCGAAGAGGACGTTGCGAAGTGGTCGCGCTATGTCATGAATTGGCAGAAGTTAGAATTCATAAGCCAATTTATTGGGTCCCAGTGGCTAGCTCAGCTTGTAACCAGAAGGTCCTGGTTTGGAACCCCGGTGGGTGCGTACTGATGAAGAGCCCCAAACTAGGACGGAGGAAAGAGCTGTCCAGTACTCCTGGGTTTTCCAATGGTTCTCTAACCAATGTCAGCTCATGATGAAATCCTCCAACTATTAAGAAATGGAAATTGAAAATAGTCAAATTATGCAGTTTCTGTGTCTAGATATTTCTGAAGTTTCCAGCTTTGTAGGAATACCTGTCCCATTTACACGTTCAGTATATCTTTTGATCTGTAACTGGTTGATTCATAACTTCAAGACTGGACTAATTTACAACCATCCTTTCATGAAAATGCATGATTCAGAATACAGGGTTACTTGAAATGATTTATGTCTAACATCCGGAGTAAAAGTAGGTATCCAATTATGACACTGGGAATCGTTCCAATCTACCATGAGCTCATAGGCATTAGAAAATATTACTTAGTCAGCAAGGTAAACGGACTACGAGCCACACTTATAGAATGATGCCTTATGATACTACTTGTCTACCCAGTCTGGAGTAGTTGGGGCAGGGCGAGAAACGAATCTGTGGTCATGGAACCAATTAGTCAGATCTTCAAGCTAGAAGGCATAAATTACTAGATTCTAAGCTGTTATGATACTGAAATTGCTGTGTAGCTATTACGCCATTGATGCGTTATTTAATCGTAGCGGAAACAATGGGACGGTTGCAACGAAGAGGGTTTTTACTTTTCGACAAAGTAGTCACCTAACAAGACTTTACATTCGTGAATATATAACAACAGGGTGAGAAGGTTTCAGAAATATTTCTAGTCGGAAGTCAAAATATAACTAACAAGATGAAGTTATGTGATACAGGCAGGGATTGAATGCACTTCGTGAGCGGAGGAGATGAGAGATTATGGGCAATCGTGGACGCAGCTGAAGAGGATGGCACAGAATAGAACAAAGTGCAGATGTGTTGTTGAAGCCCTGTGTTCCACTCGGAACTCAGAGGAATGATAATAATATAGTAAAAATGTTCTACCAACAGAAGTCATCTGTTTTTTCTTTTATGTGATTTTATTCAGTCCAAATAATATCGATATCTGAATACTGATTTATTGCCTAAAAGGGAGTACTACCCGCTATATATCCAAAAGAATTGTGTCGAAGCTTTGTCATTGCGATAATCATCAGGAACAGTCGATTTTATCAAAGTTTATTATTCAATTTGCTTTTTAATAATAATAATAATTTGCTTTATTCCAAAACAGTACTTGTAATACAGAATGGAATTCTCAGCATTTTACTACAGTATTGCATCCAGTTTGTACATTAACAATAAATAAAATTCTACATAGATTATGGGTAGTCTCAGTTAATTTTGACAGCATATTAACATGTCGGTAGCAAAGCCAAAATTGAACAGAGTGTTTGAAGGTGTTAGAAAAGTAGACGCTAGCATATTTACTGGCGTAAGCGGTAACAAAGAGATCGAGATATACAGAGTGTGGAAGAACGAAGAAGAATGTTTTAAATAGAGTTTGTAAGGAAGAAAGAAACAAAGCAGCACATAACGGAAGAAAAAAAGAGAGAGAAAAGGAAAAGAAAGAAATAAAATGTTGTACGTATAAATGATATGAGTTGGAATGACGAGATCCAGTTGTTCTACTGACTATTTTATAAGTTATAGGTATCAAGCCTAATTCTTTCTTTATCGCACAGAACACGAGCCAAGTAGGGTATGGTTGAGTTTTTGTACTTGCTAGTGGGAGCATATAGTTTTCTATATAGGCTTCTGGTACTGTCTGATTATATACAAGGGGAGAGTTGTAAATGAAGAGGTTGGTGTGAGTTAGGTAAAATGGACTTGGCCCATTTTTCACATGAGTCCAAGTGCCTTTCGACCAGAATATTAACAAGCTGGTCAAGTGGCACATTGCTTACCCTGTTGACAATCTTTAACACCCTACGTAATAAGATATAGTCCTTCTTCAGTAACCCTGGAAAAACTGAGGGGGAACAATAGAGAATAATAGGCAGGATGCACGAGTCAATGGATCGTAAGAGTAAGGGTTGGGTTATTTCAAAATGTCTTAACTTTTGTTTATTTTACTTGTCACTACGTATTCAATCTCTGCTATTATTATATAACTTTATCTTGTGGTTCGTCATATTTTGATTTCTGAATAGAAGTACCTTCGGAACTTTCATTCCCTTTTGTTATATATTCACAAGTGTACAGCCTAAATGGTCTACTTGGTCGCGTTGTAACCAGAAGATCCTGAATTCGAACCCAAGTGAGTGTGGACTGCTAGAGTATCAAACTAGACCGAGACAGCTATCTAGTACTCCCTGGTTTTCTGACTGATATCAGTTAGTGATGAAATCTATAGCCAATCAAATCCTTACAAACCAGCACTTGATAACCATCTTTTTGTTCTCCATATTGACCTAACAGACATATTTCATGAATTAATGGTTATGATTTCACTGAAATGATACTGCAACAGCAGAATTGAAATGTAGCTGGTAACGGAATGTTCCTTTGCAATTTGATATACACATATAGGGAGACTATGTGTATTATTATTATTATTATTATTATTATTATTATTATTATTATTATTATTATTATTATTATTTCCTTTAGTTCCTCGAGGAACATAGGGCTCCGGCCGCACATCCCCATTGCGTTCAGTTCTCCGTCAACGTTTTCACCTGACTCCATGTTGAAAATATGGTGAGAAGTTATGTGTATACCTTATATTAAAATCGTTATTTGCTGCACAGATCTTCTGTGATGGGCTACTTCTGCCCTTCGTATTGTGTTTCTTTGTCATCGTCTTCTTCTTGTCCACCGTGTTTTGCCGCAACACTGGTTTATGTCCTCTATTTGACAGTTTTGTGCTTATGAACGTCTCTCTCTACACTACTGATAAGTCTTGTCAGTAGTACTCGCTACAACACTAGTTAGTTTATTGATCATGCCAGAAATATTTTGTGGGTTATTACTTTATTTTGAGATTATAAACGAAAAATGATCAGTGCTAAATTTCTGAAGGTTATCTTTTGTATGAACTTGAATCAAATAGTGACAGTAGAGATCACAGCAACAATCAGTGAACAGTGGAAAGCAGCGCTCATGAAACATCTTGACTATGGCTAAAAATACGGAGTCTTCTTAATCAATCTGCGTATCATTCACTTTAGTTTACTTAAAGTTCTTAAAGTAAGTGCAAGTAGTTGCTCAAAACTATTTAGAAACGTCACAGGAAACTGCACCGATACCATAATTAAATGTATCGACTGAGATGTTTAGAACACGTCCTACCCTGTGCCTAGCCACCGCCACACTTGTCAAGCAGTGTGAATTGATATAGAATTGGGTTGAAAAAAATTAGGGTGGTCAGACTAAAACATGGTACCTAACCATGAATTCAGCTATGTAGACAGATGTAGACTATCTGACGTAGGGTTTCGAAAGGTTAAAAAAATGAATGGCTCAAAATAGTTTTCAAATGCGTTCACTCCTTGTAACCCCTCCCACACCCCCAGATTAAGTAAGTCCTAATTGTTCTTTATGTAATGATTCTGTTTCCCATACATTTCCGTTTATTACGGCTTGGTTACACTTTTTTTTCTGTTCCCTTATATGTTCTTTAATGAAGTGTGATAACACGAACTGCTGCGCGAAAGCGCTGGATATATGTTTCGTCCTAGTTTGCGGCTTTTCAGCAGTGCATACCCAAGACATCAACAGACTAGTTCTATAAATTCCAACTTCTCTTGGTACGTGTTATGGCGCTGCTGTCAATTAATGCCGTCAATGAAGACCCACTTGACTTAGACGTAGTAAACCCTGCTGGGTGACTCTAAACAATAGCAGCCCAAAACGAAACTACCTGATAAAGACCTTGACAAATCTTTACCGACAAATCAGATGCGTCCGAAGCAGAAGTGCGTAATTTCAAATACAAGTACAAGTAATGAATGCAATGTTAAAAAGTAGTTACATCGGATAACATTCTTGTATATGTTCCAGGAAAACCTCCTGACTTCTCATAGGAGTCCTCATAGTCATGTGCATAAATTTGTTGAGATAACTGTGAATCATCGTGTTTCTTGACTCATTCATCGCTCTTATCCTCCCTCATTTTTAGGTGACTCTAGAAAGTTTCGATGGAATTTTTGTGAGTCCTATCGAAAGTATTAACGAAATCGTCCTTGTGTTTGACCACGTTGTGAGCGTAGCCTAGGGATGACAGTTGGCTTTAGGTTTTCTTCCTTCCAGTGAGCCTATTGTCTAAGCAGTGTACTTAAATGCATCATTCGTGTACAACACCCATTATTCCGCTTATATACTACGGAGTCATCTGACTAGTTGTTCAAGGTCATTAATCCGTTCATCGTAAGGTAGTAGTTTCGTTTTGGGCCGCTATAGTTTAGAGTCACACACACACACACAACCCCCTCCCACCCTGCTGACGACGATTTCTTATTAGGACTTCAAGACATAGACTTCAGTAGCCGTTAATAAGCTGGAGATTTAATATTCAGATAATTCTGAAAGTAATTTTGTATGTAGTCAGCAAATAGTTTATGGAGAATTGGAATAGGTTCATAAATTGCAATTTCATGAGTAAATTGGACGTGTTGGACTACATGAATTGTTAATATGTATACTGTCTAATTTGACACGCTTCAATCCATTAAATCAGAATAATAAACACGTAAAACGTTTAAGTAGTATTTATGGTAACGTATAATTCCATATATTAATTTTTGTTTATTAAATACATTACACATTGAAACATAGAATTGTTTATTTGTTGGGTGACACAAAGTTTAGAGCATAATTTTAATGTTCAATAATAACATCAAATGATATGACTATGAATAGTAATAAAACATCATCCAGTAAACAATACTGTATTCATTGTGTAGTATAAATGTGTGGTAAACAAATTAATGTGAAGTTTTTTCAAAATTACGTCAGTGTCTTTATCATCATAAATAAATCTTGTGTCTGACTAAACAATAGAATAGAATTACATTTTCAAGTATTGGTTCACAAAGATCTGATTGATTGGTTGATTGATTGATTGATTGATTTCAAGTTAGATCACGAAATGATACATCAGTGAAAGAACGACTGAAAACCAGAATCTATCAGACGCATGTGTTTCGTCCTAGCTTGAGACTCTTCAGCATCAGGCACACAAACACAGTAAGTCATGAGTTCTCTAGAGTTCTAATGAGAAACTGTAACTAATAGGATCCAGTTTTTGGGGTATGAAGTAAGATGCTCACTGATGACAGTGACTGGTGGAACTGACAAAAGTTATAGCTCATGTTTGTCTTCTTTTTTCTCTCACTATTTTAGCTTCCATTTGACTTTTTGAATGAGAATGAAGAATGTGGATATTTGACCATTTAAAATGATAAATGATCTGCAAACATTATTGGTCCCATATCTTACAATTCACTCGTGAATTACGCATTACCTTCCCCCACGACGCAACCTGGATTACAGCTGTGAAATATAATAATAATAATTTACTTTATTCCAAAAACAGTACTTGTGATACAGAATGGAATTTTCAGCATTAATCACAATATTGCATCTAATTTCCTCAAATTATAAAAAAAATTAATCACACAGAAAATTTTTCTACATCTACAATAGGGGTAATGTCAAAAAAGCATGCAGCATATAAAATGGAAATAATAATAATGATAGCAGCTAAGGTAATGATAATAATACAAGTGGAAATTGCCGTGGGCTTGTTTCACACAGTATTGTCGATGCGGTATACAAATCCTTGCATGATTAAAAATATTGAATATAATGTTCTCTTTACGTGATATGGTGAGGGGAAAAACAAAGATTACAGCAGTCATAGAGATTAGTTGGTGTTTGCAGTTATGAAAGTAAAAACAAAGAAGCAACAGGACCATAAATATAATAGAAATAATAAAAGTAAAACTTGAAGGTATAGAAGGATGGATGGAGGAGACTGTTTATTTACTAGATGAAAAAAGGTTAGTCAATTCTTGCCTGACACTATTTTCATCACATAAAATACGTTCCAAGTTTGGTATCATAGAATTTTTATACTTAGACGTGCGAGCATACACTTTTCTGAAGTTACCTCTTGTTCTACCTGAGGAGATGCAAGGTGAAAGCTGAGGATGAAGTGGATGCTCCAAGTCAGACAAAATCCCTCTAGCAAGTTTATTGCACGAAGTCAAGTGTCTATCGACAACGACGTTAACTATGTAGTCCACTGGGACACCACTCATCCTACTGACAGTCTTCAGCATTCTACGAATTGTGACATAGTCCTTTTTAAGCAAACCAGGAAAGAATAACAGTGAACAATAAAGAAGAATAGGTAGGATGCAAGAGTTTATGAACTGTAAGAGGAGGGGTTGAGTTATACCAATAAAAATGTATTGATTTATAATACTTCACGATTGTAACTTACAAAATAACTGATCGTGTCTGCAAAAATAGCTTGCATTTCTTGTAAACACCCGTTTATAAGAAAATATAAACTATTATTATCATTAGTCTACATTGAGTACAATTCACTGGTGATGTTACGATGAAAATGCTGACAAAAGTATACAAGTGTATCATTTATTTTAAATTATTATCAAATTTGTATATAAATCAAGAATAAAACTCGATGCCGTACACACCAAAGTTATATGGGGGAATTACTTCAAGCTTTATTTTTTTTCCCAAGTATTTGTAATCCATCCAAAACATACTTGGGTTTTTTTTGTTAATGCGAAGACAATATTTCTACATTTCTTGATGTGCTCCATTGAATGACTAGTTATCATATTGTTCCCACAAACCGAAGACAAAAACGACTGCAACCATATAATTTAACCATAAACCAAATTTATGCAATATAAATAATACTTATCCATGCCTGTACAATTAGTGTGTCCTACACAGGTAGGAAAAATATGTATTTTATTAAATTACTATTATTAAATATGCTTACTAATCATATATGTAATTTATCATATTGATGATGCCTGTAAACTGGCGTCCCTCATGTACAAAATGAGAATATATTATTATTATTATTATTATTATTATTATTATTATTATTATTATTATTATGAGCTACTGGATCCCGTCTCGGTGGGTGAATGATAAACGAGATCGCCTTGTAACCTAAAGATCTTGGTTTCAGTTCCTGATGGAATCATGGGTGCGTACTGTTAAGGAGTTAGTTCCAAATTGGGAGGAAACAGCTTCTCAGTACCCTGAGGTTTACAAGGGTTCTCTGACTGAAGTCTATTTATGATCTATCTATCTGGAATTCATTTTCGCAGTTCGTGTAGGCAGTATATGAGTAAAAGTTTTATTTGAAAGGATTCATAGCACATCTCCAGTAAAACGGCCTGATAAGACTTGATTGTAATAACAACTAACTGATTGATTATGAATCAAGAAGATTGTTGTTATTCATCCACATTACTATCATTTATAACTGATCAGTCGAGTTCCTATACCAGACTACTCAGAAAACAGAAAGCAAACGACTTGGTTAGGATTTGTCTCACTTCACTGTGAAGTTAACACTGAAGATGTTGTCCAGGAAAAGAATGAAACCTTCTCATTTACACCATCAGTATGCCTTACATAAAGCGACGAAACCAATAAAAATGTCTATGTTACAAGACCAGGGCTGAAAAAACCATGTCATTACTGGTTAAATAGATCAGCTCATGATGAAATCCTGTAACCAATCAACCAAATCCCTACAGACCAATACTTGAATATCAATGATATGCTCACTGGCGACTGGCCCTATTCAGGTAGGTAGTTACCTGGGGTTCTAGTGGGAAGTCGTGACCAGTAGGGTGCAGCAGGTCCAGTGTGAGGACAAATACTCGCCGAAGACATTGGCTAGCGGTCGCGCTATATCGTGAATTGGCAGAAGTTGGAATTCATGGGCTGGTCATTGGATCGGGTCCCAGTGGCTTAATGGTCTACGAGCTCGCCTTGTAACCAGAAGGTCCTGGGTTCGAACCGTGGGGCTGGGTGCGTACTGATGAAGAGTCCCAAACTAGGACGGAGGAAACAGCTGTCCAGTACTCCTAGGTTTTCCAATGGTTCTCTAACCAATGTCAGCTCATGATGAAATCGTGTAATAAATAATTTGTGCTGCATTTTTGGTGTCTATCTCAACTCTTTTTAACTGTCAGCATTACTCCCTCACTGTTATTCCTTTGTAACAAAGATATACTCTTCAAATCAGTATGCAGCAGTTGGAGTTAGTCACAAGGAAGGCCCTGAATCAGCTTTATTAATTGTTGGTACTCGTCAACAAGGTGTATATGAAACTTCTAAGGTCGAACATTCCCAAACATCTAACACAAAGTCGGAATAGAACTCAGTGCCTTGCCACCTGGTTACCTGACCACTCCGTAAAAACTCGACTGCAAAAAGTCAGTCAGCACAAAATTAGAGGACTAGGGACATGACACTTGTCACTCTCTAATGACAAATCAATGTAAAGATAAAAATGCAAAAAAGTTGACCATTTGCAAACATCATCAGAATAACAGACATCCCACACCTTCAGACTTCATTCATTTTGAAAGCGGGAAGACAACTGAGGGTGTATACATATTCACGCATGGTTTCGATAGATTTTTTCGAAAGAAATCATACACACCGAGTATACGAGGTGTTACAGAATACAATGGAAGTCTCCTCGATGTTTTCATTCACCAGACAGACGGAGGAGTAGTATTCAATGATATAATTTTGCCAACTGAATCTATGCCTATTTATGTCATCCAATGTATAAGTTCATCCCTTGAATGTTGGCAAATTGATTTCTTATTTCAGGACTGATTACAGATTGATGTTAGTTAGAGAACCACTGAAGACTGAGGAGAACCATACAGCTGTTTCGTCTTGCTCTGAAGGTGACTTCTTAGAAGAATGCATCCACGACTCCACTGAGGTTAACAGGCCAAGATCGTTCCATATTCAGCCATATGGACCGGAATCCAATTGTCTATGAATTTCCGACTTTAGGCTGACCACCAGCCAGTGTCATCCACGAGTATTTGTCTTCACACACAACCCGGAGAATCCCAGTAACCACCATTTCTCACTAGAACTCTAGACAACCCCGTCCTGTAGACAGTCAATAACGTCCATCGAATTACTCTCTCAAGAGTTAGATTTTAAAGATTGGATTCGTTTCAGTTTTGGTCACCCACTGATGTCTGTTTGTGTGCGTGGATGTGAAGATTATGATTTCCTATTTTAATTTGCGTTCCGGCTACAACATACGGCGTCAAGCATGAGTTTCGAAGTTTCAATTGTGGTAGTGTCATATCTCTACTTGGTGGGATCGCTTGCCTCATTCATGTACAACATTCCCTCTCTCCTCGACTCACCATCATCTAGTAAACTAGGCCACGGTTAGAAGGAATCAAACAAGAAAGAGGTGCGTAAATGGCAAGCATTCATTCCACCACTGAACTACTGGAACATAAAATCAGAAAGGATTGGGTCCTAGTTTGTTGAGTCTCAGTTTGGCACTGTTCAGTGGTGGTACTCAGCCTATCAAAGATAGAACCGTCAATTAGATTTATCCCTTCCAAATTATACACTTCATCCTCATCTATCCAACTAACAACCATCAACGTTCTCCTTTCAAATGAATCGATGGTTTCCAAACTACCTGAAGTAGTCAGCAGTACAAACACGACCTCATGATATACTGCATCACCTAACATCACTTCCACATGATGATGATAATCATTCATGCACGCATTTGTATGTGTGTGGATGGGTGGGTGTATGTGTGTTTAACGTATCCTTGAAATTCTTTACTGTTGTTCTAATGAACACCTCATCTTACCCACGCACATTTTGAGCAATTATTATTATCATTCCTGTATAATGAATGAATGAATGAAGTGGCATAACTAACTAACTAACTAACTAACTAATTAACTCTCTTCTGTTAACCACATCTACATAGTACAACTATCAAAGTACAAAACCAAAAGTATGTCAGCACATTCCTTTCATGCTAATAAGTTTTCACACAACAGAACAGTAAGTATTGCATAGCTTTATCAGTGATTATTACTGTTAGTGTAACTGATTGTGTTTTATTTGACTTGTATTAATTAGTATGCCATTCTGGTACCAAAATAGAAAACTGGATATATAATAAATAGATTAGATTGAATTAGTGATATGAAACTGCTAATTTGCTTTCGGATGTTTAAGGTGTCTTATATTTTATTCTAGTTAGTGAGCATCTGATTAGGTTCTGATGCTGTTTTGGTTTGAGCTTTGAATTGTCATTAGGGATGATGTTTTTGCGGGGTAGAGTTGCTAACCTAACCTCTCCCTTTTTTCAGATTTACTACCGGCCAGGTGAGGTTTAGGAGTGTATCTGTTGGCTGGGAATCGAACCCAGACTAGATATATGGTTGGCAATATTTCTACCATTCTTAAAGAAGTAATCAACTAGTCACCTAAACAACCAACCCATCAAACAAACAAACGGAACGCTCATAGTGACTACGGAAAAGATTAACGATTATGTTTGTGAACTGACAAACAAAAGGATACACATGCTAGTTTGCCGGGAGACTAAGACATGACGAAAGCAGGCAGTGCTATTGTCTATAAGTATATAAATGCATAGATACGTAATTATACTATCGTAAACATAGGCCAAAATACAAACATACAACTGGATAGTATCATCAGCTCTCGTATACTAAATGTGGCTCATCGCATCGTCAAATACTTCTTCCTGTCGATAGCCAGTCACCTCCTATCATTAGATCAAAGTGAATCGTGATGAAGAGTCTTCTAGCTTGGTAAATCACATCACAAACTTGATTGACAGAATTCATTCAGGAATAAGGTTTTCACAACATAACACACACATTGTTTACTCACACCCTAGTAACCAAACGATTTAATTATAGACAGTTTAGTTAATAATTGAGTATATTTCGAAATGTAAGCAGACATTGAATAACAGTAATTGGCACAGTCGTAAATATATAGTTTGATCGATTAGATAATTATTTCTTTGTTTCAACTGTTATGCCATTTGTAGATAACAAATTTCAATTCATATATGTTTATATATTTGAAAACACAACACAGTGAATTGCCATAGTAACAGACTAAGAATTCAAAGTGTTACATATATATATATATATTAGTAATGGTAATAATAATAATGGCAATAATAAAAATGGTTTTATCAATAATAAGAATGAAACCATTTTTAATATATATATATATATATATATATATATATATATATATATATATATATAGTACCGCTGCAGCATCTCCCTAGAATATACCACATAAAAGGATCAAACAATTTACGGACATGATTACAAGGGCAAGCTTGACCTTCATCAGTCTGAAATCAGTTTAGAAATCTATTGCACGCAGCACATAGATGAAAATTTGAGAATCCAACACGAATGTCAATTCATTTCATATATATATGGATCAGAAACTTGGCGCGTCACGAAAAGTATTTCCAAAACGCTGCGGCAGACTTTTATTAACATCTGCCCTCACTACATACTGAAGATAACATGGCCAGTCAGAAGGAATTACAAGCAAAGAACTCTGAAAACGAACCAATCGTGAACCTATTAGTCAACAAATATGCAAAGCCAATAGTAATGGATCAGGAAAACTCTGCGACGACCACTGCGTAACATCGCACACCAAGCCCTCATTTGAAGCCCAAGTGGGAAGCGAAAAGTGGAATAGATCGTGTGAGGAGGAGATGAGTGCCGATGGGCAATCGTCGAGCCGGCTAAAGATGACTAAAAACAACAGAGTGAAACGGAGACCTGCTATTGAAACCCTTTGCCCCACTTGGAACACAAGAGAATAATAATAATAATAAATGAGAACAGCAGTATATCGAACCAAAATAAATGTGTAGGTTGATTTTTGGGGGAAAAAGGTTCATCGACTGATGTGGTTGGTAATAATTGTGCTACTCACTACGAGTATGCCAATATGTGTTAGTCTCTGTATCCTTTTGTTTGTCAGTTCACAAACATAATCGTTAATCTTCTCCGTAGTCATCATGAGCGTTCCGTTTGTTTGTTTGATGGGTTGGTTGTTTAGGTGACTAGTTGATTACTTCTTTAAGAATGGTAGAAATATTGCCAACCATATATCTAGTCTGGGTTTGATTCCCAGCCAACAGATACACTCCTAAACCTCACCTGGCCGGTAGTAAATCTGAAAGAAGGGAGAGGTTAGGTTAGCAAATCTACCTCGCAAAAATATCATCCCTAATGACAATTCAAAGCTCAAACCAAAACAGCATCAGAACCTAATCAGATGCTCACTAACTAGAATAAAATATAAGACACCTTAAACATCCGAAAGCAAATTAGCAGTTTCATATCACTACTTCAATCTAATCTATTTATTATATATCCAGTTTTCTATTTTGGTGCCAGGACGGCTTACTAATTAATACAAGTCAAATAAAACACAATCATTTACACTAACAGTAATAATCACTGATAAAGCTATGCAATACTTACTGTTCTGTTGTGTGAAAACTTATTAGCATGAAAGGAATGTGCTGACATACTTGTGGTTTTGTACTTTGATAGTTGTACTATGTAGATGTGGTTAACAGAAGAGAGTTAATTAGTTAGTTAGTGAGTTAGTTATGCCACTTCATTCATTCATTCATTATACAGGAATGATAATAATAATTGCTAAAAATGTGCGTGGGTAAGATGAGGTGTTCATTAGAACAACAGTAAAGTTCAAGGATACGTTAAACACACATACACCCACACCCACCCACACACACATACAAATGCATGAATGAATGATTATCATCATCTGGAAGTTATGTTAGACGATTCAGTATATCATGATGTTGGTGTTTGTACTACTGACTAATATAGGTGGTTTGTAAACCATCGATTCATTTGGAAGGAGAACGTTGATGGTTGTTAGTCGGATAGATGAGAATGAAGTGTATAATTTGGAAGGGAGAAATCTAATTGACGGTTCTATCCTATCAAGGATAGGATGAGTACTACTACTGAACAGCGCCAAACTAAGACTCCACAAACTGGGACCCAGTCGTCTCTGATCCTGTGTTTCACTAGTACAACGGTGGAATGAATGGTTACCAGTTATGCACCTCTTAAGTGTGTGATCCCTTCTAACCGTGGCCTAGTTTACTAGATGATGGTGATTGCAGGAGAGAGGGAAGGTTGTACGTGAATGAGGTCAGTGATCCTTCCAAATAGAGATATGATACCACCACAGTTGAAACTTTGGAGTTCAAGTTTGAAGCCCTATGTTGTAGCCGGAACGCAAATTAAAATAGGAAGCCCTAATCTTCACATCCACGCCCTCAAAGAGGCGTCATTCGGTTATCAAAACTGAAACGAATGGAATCCCTAAAACCTAACTCTTTCGAAATAATCCGATGGACGCTATTGACTGTCTACAAGACGAGGTTGTCTGGAGTTCTATTGAGGAGTCGTGAATATTGGTGTCTACGTGGTTGGGTGTGAAGACAAATACTCGTGGATGACACCGGCTGGTGATTACCTTGAAATCGGGAATTCATAGACTACTGGATTCCGGTCCATATGGCTGAATATTGAACGGTCTTTGCATGTTAACTTCGGTGGGGTCGTGGGTCCTATTACCTTTCTTATTGAATCTTCGTGTCTGTTTCTTCAATTTTTACTTTTTTTTGAAGTATTACTACTTCTGTAAAAAATTATGTTTGTAAAATCTCAGCGAGATTGAAATGAGTAATTCCAACGTTTCGTTCGGCAATCTGGTCCGAACTTCTTCAGGGAAATTAACATAACAGAGTAACATCACTTGTTTTTAAAAAACTTTGTCCGATCATGAGTCATTCAACAAGTATCAACAAGTATAATAAACAAAATTTTATGAGCTGTGATCAAAATTTGACCTCGGACTTACAAATATTGGTCTACCTTTGTTAAACACTTTAAACAGAGTGTGTATGTGTGTGTGGGTGGGTAAACAGTTGTAAAACATTTCTTAACGTCTCCATAAGAAGATATATGTGAAATCTTGACGATAGTTCATTTGAATTATTACTACTTCTTTTATCCTTAAATGTACGAAAATATTATCTCAGGAACTGACATCAGTTAAAGGGGTGTAAAACTTCACTGATCAGTATAAATTATAAGAAGTGATACTAATTGCACAAGATGTGGTTATCGTGGCTCAGTAGTCTAGTGGACAACACTTCTGTCTTTGAAGTGATAGATGAATGCTTGGTTCGAGTTTCAGTGCGAACATTATCACACATTAGGTAGCAAGTACACTCGGATGATGAGGCCCGGACCTGACGAAACGTGCTCCCTGAATCACACTGTTAGCCAACAACAACAACTGAATAACAAACACCTCGTTTACCTTAAGGCATTGTCGACTTAGTGTTTCGATTCAGTGAAGCCAATCAACAGGAAATTCCGAGTAGTTTTGCAATCAGTAGACCGGTAGACATTTGTCCCATTCTAATGTGTAACTACTGTACAGTACAGAACACAAATACTCAATAATGAAATACTCACTAGTTACTTAGAGTTTATTTCTCTCTTAGATTTTTAATTATCATTTATATAATAAAATAATTAATATTGATTAATCTTTTATATTAATATATATTAATAACTTCATATTATGTACTTAAATATTATCAGGTCATTGTGTTTAGTACACGTTTCAAAAACAATTAGAACACAGTGTGATTGTTTTCTCTACAATCTGAGGATGATGAATGATTATGATTTTAAAGCATTGAACAAAACTTGGAATGGCAGTCACCTCTCTATCTCAACTTCATCGACTTTGAAAAGGCCTTCGACAGCGTCTATCGAGAGGTGATTTGGAAACTACTTCGCTACTACGGGGTGCCACCGACAATCATACATCTCATCCAACAGCTGTACGACAATGCTGCATGCCAAGTAATCCACAACGGGAAACTCACGGAATCCTTCAAAGTGAGGACAGGAGTAAGACAAGGCTGACTGGCTGCCTACTATCGCCAATGATATTCCTGATTGCAGTAGACTGGATAATGCGACCTACAGCGGGCAATGAGGAAACAGGCATAAAATGGACCCACACAAAAAACTTGGAGGATCTGGACTTCGCCGATGATATATGTCTGATTTCCCACAAACTGGAAGATATGCAAGTGAAAAGCAACAAGTTGGCAGAAGAAGCATCCAGAGAAGATAGGACTTCAGGTGAACATAGAGAAAACAGAGGTAGGTGATGAAGATTCCTGGCCAACACCACCAACAGCAACAACAACAACTGACAGCAATCAGCATAAATGGGAGGAACCTGAGGGAAACAACCTCCTTTACCTACCTGGGAAGCATCGTTTCAACTACAGGCAGACAGAACTGACGAGGATATCAAAGCGAGGGTCGGAAAAGCAAGACAAGCTTCCACTACTCTCAAGTCTGTGGGGAGATCGGCAGCACTCAGAGTGAAAATGAAAATGAGATCCGGATTTTCAACTTCAATGTGAAGTCAGTGCTATTCACTATAAAGATCAGAGACTTGGCGCATCATTAAGAGCACCTCAAACAAACAACAGACCTTCATCAACAGCTGTCTTCGCTCAATACTCAAGATCAGATGGCCAGAAAAGATCAGCAACAGGGAGGGATCTCTTGGAGCGAACCAACCAGGAACTGATTGTGAAACAAATAGGCAGGAGGAAATGGAGATGGGTTGGCCATACTCTGAGGAAACAATGCATCAAGTGACATCACTAGACAAGCCATTGCTCGAGTGGAACCCGAAAGGGAAGCGGCGAGTTGGTCGTCCAAGGGCAGACTTGGAGCCAGGTGAAGACTCCAACAGAGAACCGAACGCAATGGAGACGCACAGCTGAAGCCCTATGTTCCTGTAGGAATTAAGAGAAACAATAATAATAATAGAGTAGCAAAAATTGTTCACATTGAGACTGGTGAATTTCGGCGTGTGTCTTTTAACATCACTCTAGTCTAGTCTTAACTGGGTGATAACCCGGAAGGCAGAGAAACATTATTATTTACTGGATGACAACGTTTCGAACACAATCCGTCATTGTTCATAATTACATCATCAGTTTAACTATACACAACTTCGAAACTTAATTTTTTTATTCAATCTACCGCTTTTGGCCACCTCAATGTGTATTTATCAGTTTACTTGCTCGTGTGGAGCCAAGTATATCTGCCGTACGCAACATCAATTCCACAAACATATTCTGGAACACTGTTCAGCCTAGCTATCTAGCGAGAGGAGAAAAGAATACTAGCAGCTCCATCCTCGAACACCCTGTCATCTCCGGACATCGAGGACCCACGCATGAATGCTTCACAGTGCTACACAGAGTCACTGAATATGGTACAAAGAGACTCCGAATATGCCATCTGTACATAGCGGAATCATTGGCTATTCGGGATCTGAAACTGGACCTTTACAGGATTTCATCATGCGCTGAAATGGGTTAGAGAACCACTGGAAAACTTGCAGGGAGTACTGGACAGCTGTTTCGTCCTAGTTAGGGGCTCCTCACCAGTACACATTCCAGTGGAGTTCCAACTCAGGACCTTCTGGTTGCAAGACAAGCTGGCTCGTAGCCCATTGAGTCACTGGGACCCGATCCAATGACCACCCCATGAATTCAAACTTCTGCTAATTCTGCTTCCTTTTATTATGCAAGTTTATCATTATTATCATTTTCATCATCCTTATTTTATTACCACTCTACTTCTGTTTATTAATAACATTGCGTTTTCATACAGATTTTATATAAAAACACTTTATCGTCCTTCCACTAGTTCTTGTCCACTCTACACAACTATATTGATTAGTCATTTTCTCACACTTATTATGTCATGCCAACTTCTTCCTCCTTTTCTAATTTCCAATTAGTCACACCTTCTAGATCACACTTTACAATTACTTGATACGTTTTTGAGGACAAATTTCGCCAGAATCTGATTGGTCTTATGTTGGTCTTTGTTAAATATAATTACGATTGTACAACAGCTTATGAATCGTCGAAAAGGAAATTTTCTTTAACTTAAGACTCAATATGGGAATATTTCGTTCATTTTTATAATTCTCTTTCTTCATCTCAGTTTGTAGTACTAGATGGTGAGTCATTCCTATTGCACGCTTTCTCACCTCATTTGATGGATAAAGCTTGAGTGAATCAATCTCTCCCTCCAATCTGTTGCAGAAGATTTTTATACCCTCATTTTGTCCTATCCTGTTGTGTGGTTGTGCATAACTGCTGACCTTTTTTAAAAGATTGAGCTAGAAATTTCTACGTCTTTGTGCTCCGCTAATCTAATTGATTGAGTCTTACCTACTACTTTGACCTAGCGATATGTAGATTAGTTGACCCTAATAAGATAAGAAATCTAGGAAATGGCATAGCTATAGCACACAATAGGATGAGACAAGATGACGCTCTTAAAATCTAATGTAACAGGGTGGAGACAGAGATTGATTCAATAATGCTTTATTTAAGTATTGTTTTGTAGGGATTTGATTGATCGGTTGGAGGATTTCATCATGAACTGACATCATTTAGAGAACCATTGGAAAAACTGCCAGGAAGTACTGGACAGCTGTTCCCTCCGTCCTAGTTTGGGACTCTTCACAGTACGCACCCACTACAAAAGGTTCGAACATAGGACCTTCTGGTTGCAAGGCGAGCTCGTAGACCATTAAGCCACTGGGACCCGATCCAAAGGCTCATGAATTCTAACTTCTGCCAATTCACGACATAGTGCGTAGGTAGTTACCTTGAGTTCTAGTGGGTAGTCGTGACCAGCAGGGTACAGCAGGTCGGGTGTGAGGATAAATACTCGCCGAAGACATAGGCTAACGGTAGCGCTATGTCTTGAAAGCTTTATTTAACCAACTGCCAATGTAGCGGCTCAAGCAGATTTACTAGCCATTCAGCCATTAAATGAAATGGTGAATTTGCCACATCAAGAATGGGATTGTGTTCATTTTGTCTCCTAAACCAGAGAAACCAAAAAGACGAATCCAACTAAGCAAAGAATTAGACACACAAATTCCTGAATCTCATTTTTCCATTTAGCCGGAAAGGTAGGTTTTCAACTTCTCGAGTGTTGCTTTAGATAAAACTGCTATGGAAATTTTCTCACTGGGCTCGAAATTTTGCGATAAAAGGGGTAATATTGATCATTTAGAGACAGAGGTGCAGTTTGAAAACCTTTATATTGAAACACAAGATTTAACACTGTCCCCTAGTTGTGAGCTAGAGAGATTTAAGAGTACCATTGTTGACTGTTGCTACTAGCACAATAATGTCAAGGTCAAAATTAAAATCCTATTAACGAAAAAGCATTGGGAATGCATCAAAAAGCTTAAGTCAGACGACAGTAATATTATCACTAGACTTGACAAGGATTCGGGTACAGTCATCTTGAACAAATGTGACTATAATGGGAAGATGAACGCCTTACCGGCAGATCGTTCCAAGTTCCAAAAGTTGGACAGTAGTAAAGATTCGAATGAAGCTACGGAATGCCAGTTTATTAAAACTTTAAAGTGTTCAAAAGATGAAAATCTAATTGACAGTTCTATATTCAATGCTATCAAACTCACCGGAACTCATGAACCTAGGCTTTATGGTTCACAGAAGATCCATAAGCAAGGAGTTCCCCGACGTCCCATTCTTGATATGTCAAATTCGCCATTTCATTTAACAGCTAAATGGCTAGTAAATCTGCTTGAGCCGCTACATCGGGAGTTGGTTAAATATAGTGTAAAAGATGTCGTTGCTTTTATTAACAACATTAAAGATACGAACATAGCAGACAAAACTATGTTATTGTTGGATGTAACGTCACTATTTACCAATGTTCCCCTGATTGAAAGCTTTATTTATCGAATAAACATAGAATACAACCAATAGGAATGATTCAACACTTAATAGTGACTGGATGAGGTTAAGGAGTACACCCAATGGCCGGAAATTGGAGATGAAATTGCCATCTCTTTGGGGAACATTCTATCATCGAGACACCAACGCCTAGAAGCCAACTATTCCATCATTTTACTTTCACCTTCTATTCATTTACTGTGTAGGCTGACTATATTTTACAATTTTTATTTTTTATTTTATTCCTTTACGTTCCCAGTGGAACATAGGGCTTCAAGCTAGAGGCTTGAAACAGTTTCAGAGGCAGTGGTGTTTATTTTAATGGGATGGGGTTGCTAACCTCATGCCCAACCTCCCCGTCTTTACCAGTCTTATTACTGGCTTAGCAAGGTAAAGAAGTGCATCAACCGAGGATCGAACCCCGAACCACCTGTGGCAGGGTTGGAGAGCATTCTACCGCTGTGCCACCAACGCACAACAATTTTAACTACTACTTCTTTTTACAGTCTTTTCAATTAATTGTGATCAGACTATATGAAATTAAATTTACGTGTTTATAGAGTGAGTGGGCGAGAGAGAGAGAGAAAAGTAGAGGGTCACATCCTGTTAGTTTGTTTAATTCTAGACTAAGTGTCTTATTATTTTTTTTATATACGAAATATTCCCATAGTAAAATTTAGAACAACACATTTAAGCGAACAATATTGTTTTCAATTAGATCTCATCAGGCTTAACTCTAATATATATAAGTTTACAAAATAAAATTCAAATATAAACCAATCATGGTGTTTTGTCTATAGGATAATACGATGGTGAATATAAATTGTGCAATTAGTCATAATAGTAGTAATGATAACAATAATAATAGAAATGGTCTTATCAATAATAAGGATGAAAAAGTGAGGCAATCTGTGATAACACGAATAATGAAAAACAGCATGATTAAACAAACAACTGTTCAGGTGGAAGTAGTCGATAAAGGCTAGTAAAAACAAATGAATAAGAGAGAAGATGGGTCACTTGGGAGAAGCGTGTATAGAAAAAGCACTTTCACAGGGCAATACACACACTTCCTTAGTTACGTGCCCATTAAATATAAAAGGAACGTTGTAAAATGTCTTGCGAGTAGAGCAAGAAAGATATGTACGGATGACCTCTTACAAAAGGAATTTGAATATATTCACGATTCCTTGATGGAGATGGGCTATCCGAGTAGTTTCATAAAGAAACATATGAAAACATCGGAAAAAAATCGGAGACCGTGACGGCACGTAAGAAACCTCTATTTATTAAGTTACAATTTAATGGTGACTTGTCAAGTGAGATTCTATTCCAGAGACTTTCAAGGAGTATGCGAAGAACATTTTATGCAGCACACCTATGTTTGTCGTTCTCTAGCCGACGAATGATTGGGACGCAAACGAAGGATAAGCTTGATAGTTTTGCCACATCTATGTGTATTTATCAATTCAACTGCACCTGTATTGACAGTTATATTGGGCGTACTACTAGACAGCTTAGCCAACGTGTTAGTGAATATCTCCCATCGTGGTTTGCCAAAGGACAGACAAAAACAATCCGTAGCTCAATTTTGTCACACTTAATTGATAGTGGTCATGTAATCGAGAAAAAGAGAGCCTTCAAAGTGATTCATCGTATCCCACCGAATCTTTCCAATAGACTTCGTATTATTCTACTACACACAGCTGAGGCGATAGGCATTCGAACTATTAAACCTAAATTATGTATTCAAAAAAAGTTCGTACAGCCTTTATCCCTCCCTTGGCCTATTAAGACGTAACCAACTAATAACTTCTACACCACCCTTTGTTTGTATTTTCATCCCCTTTCTTATCATCCCTTAATCTTATCTTCATTATAAACGTGTTTCATTTCCTTCCCTTACTATCTAATATTACTTAATCGGTTCATTTATTTTTTTTATTACAATATAATTCATTTACATGTTTCATTTTACCAGATTGATAATAATATTTAAAATAATAATAGGCATTAGTCATCCAACCTTTCTTAATTTCGCTCACAAATTACATTTATCTAATCAATATATATATATATATATATATATATATATAGTCTCACTTCCGATGGACATATTGATTGCATGTGTGTATGTGTAGGCTTTTGAGGTTTAAAAGTCAAAGTCACATGAACGTGGGCGGAAATTCATATTTCGGATAAACAGTCATTTGAGATAGCAAATCTAAGACTTTGACCATTAAAAATATAGACAATACAATATTCAATTGAAACTTATGAAATGTGATTTTATGTCTGTGTCTAAGATTGGCAAGTCGGTGGTTCAACAATGGTAGAATACTCGCCAACGTCTTATTTGGTCTGAGATTCGATGTCTGGCCGATGCACTCACTCCTGAACCTCGCTTAGCCGGTAGTACGGCCGAGTGTGGAGCTACTGTTACTGAAACTTTAAAGTTGGATCTTAAAGCCGAATGTGTTCCACTAGTAACGCAAATGAATGATACAAGATAAATTAAATCCAAGTGAATACTGCAAATAGATCTTCAATTCAAAGGCGGTCTAGTTGCTGACATTTTTAAAAGAAGGATATTACAGTCCTTGGAAAGGAAATTCGCTGCATCCTCACTGAGATTAATGTCTCCTAGTCGAACATTACTAATCAATAAGCTGAAAGATCCTGCAGACCCTGCAGTTGACTAACTCAGTTCCCCTGATCCTTTAGAGCTAGGTATATCGCTTGTTTGACGCGAGTTTTGTCCGAGAGGGAGGAAGAATGCTACGTTGTGTCGTCACGGAGAGGTGGAAATGAGGCTGTAAGAAGCCCATTAACTGAACATCTGGTCGATAGTAGTCACCTAATCTATACAGTCTCTTCCTTTAACACTATTCTATAAGGTGAAAAATATCCTTCAGAAATTTACTACAGGTCTTACTCATTGCAATGCTGAAGCTTTGGTCACAGAAACTGAAAAGCCAAAGCTTTGTATAGAGAAGGAGTTTGTTGAACTACGCTTTCTTTCACGGTCTTAATTCGCCTATAATATTAAACTATTATAATCCCTTATTTAATTAAATTTTAGATTTTCCTGTCGATTGATTGAACCGAAGTGCTTGGTCTCAGGTTGACATGTCGCTTTCCTGTGCAGATGCTTCGATGATGTCTGCGCATGTAATTAGAATTTAACTGGTGGGTGGTGACTAGAAGCGGAATCAAGGATGCGCATTTCGTCCTATTTGGGACTCGTCAGCTGCATGCACCCACATTCCCCAGTGAGTGATGATGTTCTCACGGAGGCTCGAACCTAGTGCCCATAGTTTCAAACTCCAAAGCGTTATCCACTAGACCGCTTGTGCTGCTGGGCTACATGCCCAGGCATCGTCGAAGCATCTGCACAAGAAGCCGAGATGTCAACCTGAGACTGAGCACTTCGGTCCAAACAATCGATTCAATTAAATAATTAATATGACCCGTTGCACAAGAGGTGTCTCTCGTGGCCCAAGCGGTCTAATGGATAAATTTTTGGCGTTTGAAACTATGGGTACTGGATTCGAGTCTCGGTGGGAACACCATCACTCACTAGGGAATACGGGTACATGCAGTTGACGAGTCACAAATAGGACGAAATGCGCCTTATCCTGGATTCCACTGCTAGTCACCATCCACCAATTAAATTCTAATATATGAATATATTTATTTTTTCGTTTTGTTTATTCAAATTGGTACATCCATCCCTTACTATTTCGATTGGTAGTGTTATTGTTTTCACTTATTATCACCCTTGTCACCTTAATTTATGTAATTATTCAATATAATTTTTGCGATGTTGTCTTATCATAATCTTATTGCTAATTCTACAACCCTCTTATAAGGCTTATACATTCCATGAAATATTTTATAATAATGATAATGGCTAGGGAGTATTATTGGTTGGTGTCATTGGGTTCTTATCATCTACTCAGACAATACTGCAAAAGAATTAGTTGCCAATGTATTATTCATCCAGTCACTAATGTACTGAATGAAATCTACATTTCAAGTATATTTATTGTAGTTAGTAAGGTAGATGTGTGGAGTCTGGAACAACAGGATTGTACAGTCTGTTTTGTTAGATGTTATAAATGGAAACATTGTAAACAAATTTTGTTGAAAAAGATTCATTGGAAAAATATACATTACATTACTTAGGAGTATAAACGAAAATACAGTGTGCTGATCGACGCTTCGTTTTCTCACTGGTCAACACTATCTACTTGCTTCGCTACTAATCGTGTTGTATTCTCTGGATTTCTCAGGAACCTCTCATCCGAAGACTATCCTACAGGCGGTGAACAGATTCTACTAGTAGACATGACTCCAGCAGTGAACACCTCTGTGTATTATATTAATAATTTGTAGCAGTGGACTTTTATTTTTATTTTTATTTACTTATTTTTTTGATTGTAGCTTGATTCCACCACGTATTTTTTGTACAAGTATGGAATTTTCAGCATGGATATCGGTAGCCCAAATTTCTCAGGCGGACCATTGATATCAGGTGTGCGTCGGCAGGGGATCGAACCCCAGACCATGTGCATGGTCGGCGAGAGTTCTAACCACTGTGCAACCGACGCAAAAAAGCCGGCAACACCCGGTATTCCCAGCCGGTCACCCATGCAAGTACTAACTGGGTGATCGGATGAGAACAGGTGCTTTCAACATGGTATGGTCGCCGACTATTTTAACTGCATCACCAAGTAACCGTTAATTTATATAACTCGTTAACTGTATTTTTATAATATACTGTTTCAATATTTTCTCATTAACTTGGATTTTTATTCTGATATTTTGTACCGTTACCGAGCTCGCTAATAAGTTCCCTACAGATGTTTCGGGACTGCTATTCATTATCCAATGTCCTTGGAAGATTAACTTGACCTTCCTTTTGTACTTAATATGATTATAAAAGAAGACAGATGTCATTCATAGTTTCTTTTGTACAGCAGTTTGCTATTACTAATCTCTCATGGATATGAACTTTGTAGATGATGGGGGGGGGGAGGGCATTAATTTTAATTAAAGTACCAGATGCTCCTTTACTGACGAGTGATTTAATAATTTAATAAAAACAAGACAAGTAGTTCAGAGAAGAGGCTCTTTTCGGCGATTTCATTCTCTCCTTTAGCTGTAGAATCGCGCTTATACACAACTTATTCTTCATGAAAGAGGGTAGTAACAAAAGTGATGAGTTGTCACGAACATTGATTGTTAGTGTTAGTCAATAAGTGTATTAAAGTTATGTAATAAGATGAATAATTTAGTAGATGAATTGTAATCAGGATGCATATAGCAACGAAGGAAAGTATGGAATTATGCAAAAGTTGTGAGGAAATACAAGAGTTATAAGGAGTTAGGAAAATAAACAAACAAACAAAAATCAAGTCAGCAGAAATCAACAAGGTTGTTACCATGATAGTAGAAGTGGTTGAATAATTTCTTCTTTGTATGCATAACTCCGGTTTCTCTAAGTGAATGGTTAAAGCCTCAGCAATACGCGGTGGAGACGAAAGCATATTGTCTTTGGCAGGTTATTCTTCCCTTCGTAGATTATTTTGAAGGAGGCGTTAGCTGAGTTGGAAGGCCCAGTGTTGATTAGGTGTTCGCTTACTGCACTCCATACAGAGTCACTAATTTCTTAGAAAAAACGTTAGTTGAACACAACTTTCCGTAAAGATCCTTCAAAAATCTAACGCAGATACCTACTATAAAAGACTGATTAGTGAACAAAGAGTATTCTCTTTTATCAGCTTCTATGGTAGTTGTATGTCCATAATAGTTAAAGAATAATTTCATACATTTGGTTCCCTTAATAAATTTCGATAGAGAAAGAAAGACCAAATTTGCAGTATAAAATGATGCCATCATTCTATTTGACAGGTTCTCATCAGCTGCTGCAAACCACCTGAAATGACAATGGTTATAAATAATCACATTTCATACTTCAATGTTTGAAAGGTAATAGAGAAAACAATATAAGATGAGTGCATCCAGAATATAAGCATTACAATTTTTAGTTTAAGTTACCATCAATTTATATACTATCAAACTATGAAGGAAAAAAGGGGTGGTGAGAGAAGACAGAAAAAAAAAATCTAGTAAACAGTGTTAGCTTGTACGTCAACATGGAAACTCAAGAAGGTTAAGTTTCATCAAATTGGAAACTTGCTTAGTTAGCTGAGCTCACTAGTGTGTATGACTAATCAGTGTAATGAAAGTAATACGGTTACCAAGGGAGTGAGAGATTGACTACACTCTCTTTCTGTGTGCCTAAATTTGGTCTGATACGTTTGGTTGCAATCGCTTAAGCAAGTCGTAGTAGATTCGTTGTTTTCTGGATGTTTAATATTTTGAAGGATTTGGAAATCTCGACAAAATGACCCATATCCACAGGGTTGCTGTCTGGTGATTGTACTTTATAAATATCTGCTTCCTTTTAAGCATAAGTTTCTTGGAATATGCTCTGAAAACCGCATAGAAGGCCTTCTTTCTGTTCTTCCAATGTACTTGCTCCCACAAGTGCATGCAAATTTATAAATGCAGTTGGAAGTAACATCAGCAGGGTACTTATCCAGTTTTGGTTGTCTTATAAAGCATGTAGTGCCGTATAGCGTCACCAGCTTAGCTGTAGGGAAGCATCTTTTTATTGCTCCTTTTATCCTCTTGTCAATCTCTTGTAATATTGTTTCTCCTTTGAATGGGAGGCAAATCAGCACTTTCTTCTTTTCAACTGTTGGATACTTCGCTTTCTCGTCCTTTTCTTTGCTGTACTCTAAGAGAAATCCCTTTGGGTACCGGTTTTCCTTAAGGTATTTTTCAGCAGAGCTTAACTGTTACTGACAACATTATTGTTTTACAATTAACACTAAATCACTGTTAATAGATTGAAGTTCAAAACATCCGTTTATTTGATGACACGCATAAATGCAATACTACACCGAAAATCAAATAAATTAAGGCAAATCATACGGAATTTACGGATTAACAGAATTCAGAGAACTCCAGGGCGGCAACAGGCACTGAACTTGTTTTTTTTTTGGAGAAACAGTTTTGGTTGTCTTAAGCATACTGCTGTGTCTTCCGTTGCTTGGGGTATTCGGTACTTAGTCAATTTCGGCGATTTATTTAGTACATGATGGACGATGGAAGACTCCCCAATGTTATCTTAATGGTCTGTTCGGACTAGGTTTCCAATATCCAGCTTTGATGGTCTTTAATACACCTTTATTTCGTCACACTAGTTTCAAGTTTCAAAAATTAAGTTCTTCGGGCAATAGCCAATATAATTGGCTCCACAGGAGTAGTTGAATTAAAAGGCAACTGAAAAGGTGATTAGTCAACGCGCTTGGCCTTTCATCAGTTGACAATAACACTTATTCTTTGCCTGTTATGTATATATAACTACTGTGGAACCTGATGAAAAACTCATCGGAGGGAATATTCTTTATTGACTAGTTAGTCTAGCAAAGATTTTCTTTTAGAAAAATCTTTTATAAATATGTACAAATAATTTTCACATTTCTTGTTTGGGTTTGTTGCTTATTTGTGACATTAATATATCGATATACGTTTAACTATATATTTGTATTCGATGAGTACATTTTTGGGTATGTGATTGTATGCACTAAAGTTAAAGCGTGAAAATTACATTTACGTAACAGTGCACAGAATAGTTGTAGAAAAAAAATGCAAACTTTTATGTACTTTTCAATGATAATTTGTTCACTGGTATTGAGTTATTAACAGTACATTGAATACAGCTCATTATTTGGGAAAATTACGCCGCTTGAAGTTCAAAATTGTTTTAGAAAGCCGAAATATTCTCATCACCTTGCATAATAATGATAATAATGGCTTTATTCTAAACAGCACATTTGATACAATGTGGAATTTTCAGCATGTAGTACAATACTGCATGTAAATAAGGAGGAAGGGGGGGATAATTAACAGGGCATTTCCGTTGAAAATTCTGTTAATTAAGAATATGAATGTAAAATTAAAATTTAAGTGGAAATGTTGACAACAATACATTAATGAAAGAAAGAATAAAAAAGATGGCCGTTTACTTAGAGTTCCGTAGTAAGTTGATAATTTCCCGCCATACACATTTCTCATCATATCAAATGTGTTCTAAATAAAGTATTGTAGAGGTTTTGTACTTGGTCGTCCATGCACATAGTCTTCTGTAGTCGCTTCTTGTCCTACCTGATGAAATGCAAGAAGAGAATTGTGTATGGAGAGGCTAACAAGAGTCCGAAAAGACAGTATTCGCTAACTTCTTGCTTGAGTTTACGTGTCTGTCTACAACAGTCATAACAAGTTGGTTTAGCGGTACCCCGCTTACCCTACTGACAGCCTTCAGTGTCCTTTTCAATGTAAGAAAGCCTTCCTTAAGTAGCTCAGGAAAGATTAAGAGGGAGCAATGGAGAAGAATAAGTGTAATTCAAGAATTAACAAACTGTAAAAGTAGAGACTGAGTGATACCAGATTGTCCTAACTTCCTCACATAGAACGTTAAACAGAATGTCAATCTAGAAACCAAGACGATGTCAGAAGACCAGGAAAGACGAAATAAACAATCCAAGGTATTTAGCACTCGACTTAGTTTGAACTTCAACTCCATCTAACATATCAGAATCATGCGAACGAGCTAGTTAGTGTAAGTGGTGCTTGCGTCTAAAAGTGAAATTAACAACCGGACATTTGAAGGATTTAGCTTAAGACCAATTGAGAGGAATCACTGACTAGTTTCCGATAAAAAGTTATTCATTTCGGAACAATCTGATTGAGAAGGAACAGACATGGAAACAATCGGATCATCGGCATGCTTAACGAAATTTGCTGCATCAGAATGAAGCAGGTCATATAAGAAGAAAGAAAACAGAATAAGGGAAGGAACAGTCCTTTAAGGAACACCAGCTAGATTAAGTGAAACAGTGAAGGACTTCCCACTACGTATATATATTGTACTGCTTCCTATCAGAAAAGTAAGAATGCAACCATTTCAGAATCTAACACTCTGCTTAGGTCTCAGTAAGCCGGTTTAATAAAAGAGGCCTAGATATAGAGTCAAATGCAGATGTGTAATCGAGGGAGACACACCGAACATATTTAGCACTTTTGATACAATAGCGCATCTAACCATCTCTTTACATCATACAGTAAAGGGTGGGGGTGATAATTAACACAGCATTTACATTGACAGTAATGTCAATAAGAATATGGAAATGTTGACAATAGTACATTAATAAAAGAAGGAATAAAAAGGGGAGGGGCCATTTACTTAGTGTTTTGCAGTAAGTTATCGCTGTCACGCCCAACACTTTTCTCATCACCTAAAGTGGTAGTTTAAAGCCTAAAGGTTTTCACTTTCTCTTGTAAACTCCCATTGAAAATAAGCGAAGAGACTTTTAATTTCGTAACCTTTTGACCTTTCATTTTATTGCCTTTGTCCTTTGTCGTTTTGGGTGGGAGGGGTGAAGGATGATTGCTTTTCTTGCTCAATATAGTATATAGATTATTTGGTCTATTTTCATTTGTACATTGTTGCTTGAAGTTTCGTTTGAATACAATATTTCCAAAAATTCTCTTAGTGTCTTGAGTTTCTGTGTTGTAAGTTGTGCTTTTATAATTGTCTGTATACATTTATAAAATCATACTTGTAAAATCTCAGCGAAATTGAAATGATTAATTCCAACGTTTCGTTCGGCAATCTGGTCCGAACTTCTTCAGGGAAATTGATGGAAATTAACATAACAGAGGTTTATATATATAAAAGGAAGACGGTTTTTGAGTATGTCTGAAGACTGATCACCTTTGAATTCCGAATTCATAAATAAGGTTTTCTTTTGAACTGAGTCGGTGACCAGTTTGGACTGCTTATCTTTTATGTTTTTGTCAATAAATCGGTTCGGGTAATCATTTTCTGTGAGTGTGGCTTTTAGGAAGTCAAGTTATGAGTCAACGCAATCAGAACCCTTCTTATTACAACAGATCTTTTTGGCTAGCTGAATAAGCTTTGTAGCGGTTTATGTGTAAGTCCAGTTCCAAATGGACGAAGTCATCGGTTGATGGCTTCTGAGAAGTCTTTGATGTAGGGTAAGGTACTCCTTTTGTTGAGTTGTTGTAAGTAATTTGCTTTATACTCTGATGATAAGTAGGTTTTGATGACGGGGTGAGGATAATCATTTACCGTGAGCACCTTAGGCAAGTGGTTTTATTCGAATTTTCGTGCAGCGTACGTACTAACACAAGATTTTTTTGAGTGTATTGGATAGTTACTGTTCCAGTTTATAATTCGGTCAATTTTGGAAACTTTTCTTGATACTTTTGTTTACATTGTTCTATCGTTAGTTCTATTGATGAACACACTTTGGAAAGCGAATTAACTATCTTCGTGTTCTTCACCTTCCTAGATGTTATCATCACCAGCGGAACCAACACTGTGATGAAAATCCAATTCACTACAAAACATCATCAGTGCCAGAAACTGATACGGACCATGCTGACAGACGAGTGTATTTTTCACTCAGCAACCGGATTTCAGTTTGCCAAGCTATGAACCAATGGAGGCCAGGAAGTACTGGAGAGATGTTTCATCCTTGTCTGAGAGTCTTCAGCACTCCCTCCCCCAACCACATAACCCCAACAGGGACAGAAACCAAGGCCTGAAGGTTACCAGGTTAACATGTTGGCCATTCAACCGGCTGGACGAAATCCAATAGTCCATAAATTCTATCTTATGCTTGCTCACGAGATACAGTTCAATCAGTAGCCAGTTTCTTCAGCGAGTATCTGTTCTCATTATGAATGTTATTCACGCAAAAACATCATTCATTGTTTAAGAAAGAAAGAAATAATATGCTAATTTCGAACTACTTCATTTTGAAATCTGTATATACATACGCTTATTTTAAACAGTTGTACATTGAACAAAGACTAATTAACATATTATAGTATGTTAATCACATATACGTGTTCTCTGTATAGATTATCAGAGAAAATATAAATATATATTCAAGCATAAATCTTATTCAGACGATGAATTTGTAAAGATTCGATAAATCGTAAAGTAGATTACACCAGATATTTGTTCATTCCTCCGCTTTCTTAGTAGAATATAAGGCTTCAAGCTTTTGAAGTTACAATAGCAGTGACATTGTTTCTTTTAACAGGATGACCTCATGTTAAACCTTCCGCTTTTTCCATGCTTTATATTAGCTAGTAAACTAGACGAGGTATAGGAGTTCGTCAGCAAGGGGAATCAAACCTTAACATCTCGCGTGGATGGCGAAGATTTTGTTAGTGGACGACACCTGACATGATATCAGCACTGTCAAGTCGTTAAATATTGTTAGCAGACAAACAAACAAACATACATACAGACAGACAGAATGACGTTTGCAATTGCAGAGACTTATGAAATTCGGGTCTCTAAACCCGACCTTCGTGTTCAGAAAGAATTACTTTTCATTTCGAATCTACCATGGTAGTATCTCTTACTTTGTTAACTGTTTATACTGCCATTTTCTATTGTCCATTATCATAATAATAATTATTATTATTCTATTACTAGTTACGACTGTGTTTTGTCAGTATTACCATCTTAAATCGTTTTATTATTATTATTCCTAATATGTTCAAAAGTTTATTTGTAAGGATTTATTTGATTTGTTTATAGAGTTTGACCACGGATAACCAGCACCGGATTACTGAACAGCTGTCTCCTCCATCCTAGTTTGGGACTCATCGGCAGTACGCATCCACCACAGTGGGGTTCAAACCCAGAACCTTCCGGTTACAAATCAAGCTAGTTCGTATATCATTCAGCCACTGAAACCCGATTCAATGGCCAACCCAGGAATTCTAACTTCCACCAATTCCTGATCCCTACAAACAAACTCTTCAAAATTAATCTAATGCTGGCTACACGACGAAGTTGACTGGAGTTCTAGTGGGAAGTCGTAACCAGTGAGGTCCATCCGGTCGGAAGTGAAGACAAATACTCGCCGACGACATTGGTTGGTGGTCGCGGGTGGGAGTTAGAATTCCTTGGCTGGCCATTGAGTTGGGTCCCAATGGCTGAATGGTCTGCAAGCTAGCTTGACGTGTAACCGGAATGTCCTGGGTTAGAACCGCTTTGGTGGGTGCATACTGCCGATGAGTCCCAAACTAGGAGGGAGGAAACAGTTGTCTGGTACTCCGGTGCCAGTTTTCAATGGTTCTCTAACTGATATCAATCCATGGTCAAACTCAATATTCCTAATATTACCAATTTCTCTCTCTCTCTGATAACTAATTGTTTATTATAGTGACGTAACTGATTGTAATCCGTTGTAATCTTAATTTCCAACCTCTCATACCCCCTACACCCTTATCTATCTGAACTTGACCTGTAAAACACGTTCATCTTTGTTTTTGCTACGATTGATCCATTGTCGTTTACCTACTACTCACACATCTTCTGTATTTTTCATAGTGAACAGTCAAATACGGGAAATTTTTAACACTTAACTTATCAACTGAGTTCACGTTTTGTAAGATTAAAATGTAATCTATCCAACTCCTAATATCCTACACATTATTATTATTCCTTTGGGTTCCTAGTGGAACATAGGGCTTTAACAGAACACCTCCATTTTATCTTTTTCTCTGTAGTCCTCTTAAGCTGGCTTTACGATTACCAATAGTTTCTGATCTCCTCCATGTCACGCTCGCACCAACACTCAACTTGCCGTTCTCCATTCGGGATCCACTCGAGGTATTGCCTCGTGAGCTATGTCACCCAGAGGTCTCCTCAGCAAGTAGTATCCAATTCACCTCCATTTTCTTAGGCATATATGTTGAGCAATAGTTTCTTAGTTGGTTCGTTATGAGAGTTTCCTGCTGCTAATTCTTTCTGGTCAGCCATTTGATCTTCAGTATCTAGCCAGCAAAGGCAGCTGCTGCTAGCAAAAAGTATGCAGTCTGTTGAGAAAGCTTTCTGTGACGTGAGCGCCAAATCTCTGACCCATGCGGAAGTACTGATTGATTTGACATTGGAGATGAAAATCCGAATTTTGTTGTTTATACTGAGTGTAGCAGATTTCCACAATTGATTCCAGAGTGATGGAGGTCTGCCTTTCCTTCCCGACTCTGGCTTTGAAATCTTCATCCATACCGACGGCCTGTAGCTGAAACGATACCTGCTGCCTAGATAAGTGAAGGAAGTGACCTCTTTCAAATTTACTCCGCGTACACATAAATTCTGCTATTTCTTTAGGCTTATGTACTTTTATGTACCTACCAAACATTACACATCACTAATAAACACCATGTATAACGAAGAAGTATTCATAAAGTTTTAAAAACGTCTATTATCGAGTGGGCTTATAGCTTTTGCTATTAACGATACTTATTGAAGCGAAATAGCCCGTGACAATAAATGATATTTGAATAAAGCAAGAGCAACAGTGGTTTGTGTAGAATAATATGGTACCATCATTTGTTTCGTTGGCTTCTCTGCGTACAACCTAAAGAAATCATTAAGTTTATGTCTAGAATAATTTAATAATACATGCAAATTTTCCAAGATGTCATTTGACAGAAGGTTCCGGAATTAGTGCACAGAAAATTACGCTTATATAGTTTTTACACAGACAGTTCTAGTTTTAAGAAAGTAAGTGTCTGCATACAGTGGTAAAGGAGACGAGAGGTGCGTAAGATGACGGGTAACTGAGAAGTTGGGTAACAATGTATTGAGTTCATCTCAAATCATAGAAACAAGAAGCAAGCGAAATTACACTATATCAAAGGGGGTGAGGTTAGAGCTAAAGATTTAATTCACTGATTCGTTTGATTACGTAATTCATTTAATTACGAAATCTTCGTCCAAAGTGGATACTCACCAAGATTCACTGATAAAAATACCAAACCAAGAATTCGGAGAAACGAAATTTAACTTGCGCCTAAAAAGAAACTCTACGTGAACTTGGATTTCAAGGGAGATTTAACAAGCGATAGTCTCAAGAGAAGGACCGCAATATCTCTGAGAAGAACATTCTTTGCAGCAAAACTAAGAATAATGTTCTCCAGTCGCCCACTGATCTGAGGAAAACTTAAGAACCACTTCTATGTGCACCTGCTGCTTTGGAGCCAGGTACATCGGTCGTTCGACGCGCATCCTGTCGAAGAGGATTCAAGAACACTATCCAGTATAATTGGGAAAAAACAATAGCGGTGCTATAAAGAGTGCAATAACTGAACACCTGGTTAACACTGATCATTCCATCTCAACAAACGCCTCCTGCTTCAAAGTAATCAACAGATTTAAAGGATAACCTAACAAAGGCAAAACAGTTTGGTCTTCTCTGTATCGCTGAAGCTCTGACTATTAACACAGGAAAACCGGAGCTGTACATACAAAAGAGGATTACTCAACCACTTCTACTGTCATGGTGACAACTTTGTTGATTTTTGATGACTTAATTTTGTTTGTTTGCCTGTCGCTTTAACTGCTTATAATTCTTGTATTCATTTAGAACTCTTATGTAATTTCGTATTCTATACTTTGTTCTTATGTGAATCCTGAGTAAAACTCAATCGTCAAACTATTCAAATTATTGCATAACTTCTTTTTAAACAACTGTTTGTGACAACTTATCACCTTTGTTATTACTCTAATTTCATTAACACCTAATTTAGTTGACTAATTTTGTATTACGTAACTCCAGTTACCAATCTTCACGTGTTTAGTTAAAATAACCATAACCAATTGTATTTTTGTTTTATTGAAAAACTTGATGTACACGTACATACAAAATAACTCATGTATATGTTTGCGATTGTACAGCTAAGTGTGAATGAATTCGCCGTCACCGAAAAGAGACTCTTCTCTGAACTACGTGTTTTGTTTTTATTACGTGACTCCTCCAACATTGCATACATACACTGATTTTTGTTTAAGACTGAACTCAATGGGTAAAAAACTATATAAGTGTAATTTTCTGAGCACTGTTCATTAAGTTTGGAACCTCCAATCAACTGACATCATGTAAAATTTGCAAGTATGCTAAAACTTTTCTGTACATGAACTTAATAGTAATTTCTTTAGGCTGTAAGCAGCTGAGCTGATGAGAAGCCAACGAAATGAACAGTGATGGTACCCTAATATTCTGAGAAAACCGTTGCTCTTGCTTCATCCAAATTCATATTATTATTATTATTATTGTTCCCTTGGGTTCCTAGTGGAACATAGGGCTTCAACTACACGTCTCCACTTGCTTCTGTCTTCTGCTGTACTTTTCACCTGCATCCATGTTATTCCATACTGTTCCAACTCCTCTTCACACAATCTCCTCCATGTCACCCTCGCACCGACGAACCACTCGCCGCTTCCCTTTCGGGTTCCACTCAAGCATTGGCCTGACGCGTGGTGTCACTAAGCGGCCTCCTCAGAGAGTGTCCAATCCATCTCCACTTTCTCCTGCATATTTGTTGGGCGATTGGTTCTTGTTTTGTTTGTTCCCATAGTTTCTTGTTGCTTCTTGTTCTTTCCGGCCATCTGATCTTCAGTATAGAGCGAAGATAGTTGTTGATAAAGGTCTGCAACAGGCTGTTGGAAATATCCTTTGTGACCCGCCGCTAAGTTTCTGATCCATCCGTATAGAAGAACTGACTGACTTGACGTTTGTATTAAAAATCCGAATCATTTTGTTGTTGATGCAGGCTGAGTGACGAAGATTTCCAGATTGGTTTCAGGTTGATGAATGTGTTTGTCGCCTTCCCTCCCGATTCTCAATTTGACATCTTCATAAAGGGGAATTAAATGTATAAAGTTTCTGAAAAGTGAGTAATATATTTTCTTTAGATATATGACATTAAATTATGAATAAAATAAAGTTTTTTTTGTAAGGTATTTATTAGGACGACTTTAGGAGTCCTTTCTGGTCTGTAGCAGTGAATGCTGCTTCATAGACATTTCGAGGCCGTAGGTTTCAAAGTTAAATGCATAAAATTGTGATTTCATGATTCTTTTTTCCTAGCACATATGTGGTCTATTGCATCAAAGATGTTTGGTCCCTACTTGTGTCCTAGTAGTGCTAGTTCAAACTAGGGCATTTAGCGGGTATGATACAGCATCATTCGTATTGTCAGAACAGTTAAATTCAAAAGAGCGTAATCACAGCCGACTATATATTGTAATCAACTATAGTAAAACAAATGGATGAAGCATTCATTGCGGTAGTTTGAATATTCCCATAGTTTCATTTCAATTTAGATTTCCCCGTCGATTGATTGGCTCGAAATGGTCGGTCTCAGCACTTCGGGACAACCAGTCGACGTGAAAATCTAAAATTGAATTAGATAAATAATATGACCAGTTCCACAAGAGGTGACTCTCGTGACCCAATTGGTCTAGTGGATAACGCTTTGGCGTTTGAGACTATGGGTATTAGATCCGAGCCTCGGCGGGAATACCATCACTCAGTGAGGAATGCAGGTTGTCTTATATCATAATGTTGTTTCTTGTTTAGACAAATGTGCTAAATATGTTCCTGGTGCTTTCCTAGACTACACATCTGCTTTTGACTCTGTACCTAGGGGCCTTTTATTAAATAACCTTTCTTTGAGGCACATAGGATCCTGGGCTAAGAGTTGGTTGCATTCTTATTTTTCTGATAGAATGCAGTATACTGCATATAATGGCAAATCTTCTTCTGCCTGGCTTACAAAAGCCGGCGTTCCTCAAGGTGCCGTCTTCTCTCCTTTTCTTTTTTCTTTCTTCCTACACAACCTGCTTCATTTAAACGAAACTAACTTTGTCAAATATGCTGATGATCTGACTGTATCACTCACTGCCTATCACTTCCGAGTCTGACTGCTCCAAACTTAATAGCTTTCTGTTGGACATCAGCAAGTGGTCTAAGTCAAATGGTCTTATGTTAAATCCTTCCAAATGTCAGGCAGTTAACTTTACTTTCAAGCATCGACGTGACATACATGAACTAGTTAGTTCCCATGATGCCTATAGCATTGATGGCACAGAAATTGAAACCAAGTCAAGCATTAAATACCTTGGATTAGTTCTTTGCTCTGACCTTTCATGGTCATCCCACATTTTATTGATCTCTAAGAAAATGTTTCGTCTTACCTTCTACATTAAAAAGTTAAGACAACAAGGTATCAGCCAACCTTTAGTTCTGCAATTTTTAAACTCCTGTATTTTACCTATTGTAATCTATTGCTCTCCACTAATCTTTCCTGGGCTTCTCAAAAAAGACTATGTCATATTACGAAGGGTATTAAATGCTGTGAGTAGCGCTTGTGGTATGCCGCTGCGTGAGCTCGCCAACATTATAGTCGAGAGACATATAAAATCCTGTACAAAATGGGCAAAGGCCGTACTGTCAGACCCTCTGCACCCTCTTCATTCACGACTATCCCCTTGCATTTCATCAGGTAGGATGAGAAGTCAATATACGAAGTTATATGATCGCATCACTAAGTACAAAAATTCTACAATACCGTATTTAGCCCGTATTTTATGCGATGGAGACACTCACTGTTAGACGTGAAACATATAAGAAGTTACTATGTAATTAGCAAAGTGAGTCGACCCTTTCATCTTTCATCTTTCTGGAATTTTATGGTGTCACCCTTTCTATCGTTTAATTATAACTTTGCTATTTTTATTTTGGTTGTTATTACTTTTATTACTATAATTTCATACTTTATGCATATTTTTCTCCTTATCGCATACTGTAATTGCTACATAGCTGCTATAACAACGTTGTGTTATTATTATTATTATTATTATGTAATGTTTATTTTTTGTCATTTTGAGTAAATTAGATGCAATATTGTACTGAATGCTGAAAATTCCTTGCTGTATCATTAGTACTGTTTTGAGAATAAAGCAAATTATTATTATTATTAATATTAAATGACGAGTCCCACGTGGGACGAAATTCGCATTATGGATTCCACTGCTAGTCAGCATCAACCAGTTGATTCCTATAGTTTACTCAGAACAAGAATAATTACAACGGACAGTTCTTTCCAATAACCAATTCTTCTTCTTCAAGCTCCACAACTGTGACGCTATCAGTCTTAACTTCATATACTCAGTAAAGTCGAATTGAAATTGTGACACTATATACTACTGAATAGTAAAAATAATGAGTATTGGCATACCACTCATGTCATCCAAAAGTGCCTGCTAACCAGATCTGAAGTGATCTAAGCACCAGATGGCTGTTTCGCTCGACTATCAGCAGTATCAACCAGTTTGACTCAGTTCAGACAGGAGAATCAGTTCAAACCATCTATATTCTTGTGGTGAGAGCTGTCTACTAGCCAAATTGGTAGACAGTAATTTACGTCAATATTTACGTTCCCAAGATTTGTCGTGAGAAATTGTGAACAAAGATTGATTCAAAACCGACCACAGCAGACTTTGCGTAGGCGGATGCAGTTAACATATAGAGGATTTGACATTCAAGAAACAGTCACAAATAGATGAAAGATTAACTTTACGTGAGAAACAACCAATCGGAAGACTGTGTTTGTTTGCTTAAATCTCCATAGTAATGTACATGCAAATATATAAATATGCTTTGATTTCCTTAATAAATGATCTGTTGGCTGACTCTTGCCTTCTGTGGTTACATTCTGTCTGATTACTTTGGCTTACAAATTTTACTTAAATTAGAATTATATCAGAAATTGTATTATATATCGTAAAAGTACAAGATGGAATAATAGTGATAGTTAGTCAGCTAGTTTTTGATTATCGTTTAAGTGCACACACTGAATGAATGAATGTCGTCTGATCAATAAGATCATGAGATAAACTTAAATAAAATAAAATAATTCAATTATATTTTCTGTAAATTTATAATCAAAAGATGTCATAAGATTTCAAGGCATGCATTTTGTATTCACTAGTTTGAGGGGAAATGTGAATACTATATAGAAATAAACAGAGAGACGGGTACACTAGGCATTATTGATATAAGTATAAAACTTGGGCACTGTGGTAGAGTATAACTCCATTATGGATAAGATTTTATTTTGATAAATCACACAGTGGTGTTATACAGTAATACTTACTGATGACGTTCCGAACACAAATTCTTGCTGCTCATAATCATATCAAGTTACTCACACAACTTTCTTGCTTCATTTATATACATGTGTGGAATTGACCTACAAACTCACTCAAGTGGGACAAGCTCTGTAGGCTAAAAGACCTGGTGGACCCAATCAAACAAAATAATATAATAATTTTCAAAATACCCTGCAATGACTGTGAGGTCAACTATATAGGTCAAACTAGTAGGTCAGGGGTAGTCAGATTGTCAGAACATAAGAATTTAGCTAAGGTAAGAATTGTTGACCCAGAGAAGATAAATAATTTAGAAAAAAACTCAGCAATTGCACTTCACGCATTAACACACAACCACACAATAGCATGGTGGGAAAGGATTAAAATTCTAAGAAGTAATCTATATAGGTGGAGAGAGAGGTGGTTGATTACGGAATCCTGGTTCATTGAGTCTACACCCAACACATGCAACAGAAATGACTCAATGAAAATATCAGAAATATGGAAGATATTATTACCACCAGTCAGTCAAATCAGAAGAGGTTCGAACCCCGGTGGGTGCGTACTGTGAAGATTCCCAAACTAGGACGAAACAGCTGTCCAGTACTCCTTGACTGGTTTTCCAATGGTTCTCTAACCAGTGTCAGCCAATGATAAAATCCTGTAACCAATCTCAACATCCTATTTCAATTCAAACACATCACAATATTCTAACAATTAACTTATTATGACTATAAAAACACTCGTCTTATTTCCCATCTAATTGTAATGGATCAATAACACTCATATTATTATTCCTGAATGTACATTATCCCATACTGAATTTTTATTCAAATATCTAATCAATTCCACAAATGTATATAAATGAAGTAAAAAAGTTGTGTGAGTAACTTGATATGATTATGAGCGGCAATAATTTGTACTCGAAATGTAGTCATCAGTTAATATTACTGTATAACACCACTGTGTGATTTATCAAAATACAATCTTATCCATAATGGAGTTACACTAGACATTAGTTTGACGGGTTAAAACAAACAATAATAATATTAATAAGAAGATTATGGTCATTGTAGGAATTTGGCTGTAGAGTGTGCTACTGATAAGATTTATCAGTAGTATGTAAAGAGACGTTCATTGGCATGAAAACATCAAATAACAAGCAGATACATTTGATGTCAGAGGAAGCAAACGTTGATACAGTGTTGCTTGTGGAGATACATGGGAGACGCGAAAGGAACTCAAAGGAAGACAATATGAAGGAAGGCGAGAAGTAGCACAACACGAAAAATCTATGCAAATGGTGAGTTGAAGATATCGATTCCTTTACGTTCCCAGTGGAACATAGGGCTTCA
Organism: Trichobilharzia szidati; assembly: GCA_944472155.2. NCBI lineage: Eukaryota > Metazoa > Platyhelminthes > Trematoda > Strigeidida > Schistosomatidae > Trichobilharzia > Trichobilharzia szidati. Next base: position 41,000,714 of record OX235276.1, on the reverse strand, counting down.
AGCCACAGGCTTGAAGTTTCTGTAGCAGTGGTGTTTATTTTTACAGGATGAGGTTGCTAGCCTCATTCCCACCAACCTTTCCTCTTTACCAGTTTTATTACTGGCTTAACGAGGTAAAGGAGTGCGTCTTCGACCGGGAATCGAACCCCAGACCAAATGAGGCGTGGTCGGCGAGCGTCCTAACCAATGTGCCACTGACGCACGAGTTGAAGATAAGGTGTGCATAATTTCACTATGTAGAGATACCATGCCATTACAGTGCTACCTACTTTATCCGGTGGGTATTAGGGATTTTTTAAAAATACGCCGAAAATTACCATAGCATGATTTGATGAAAATTCAATAATATACACTTGACTTTTGAGCTTACTGCCCTCCTTTAATCCAGTACATTGCTCAGACATCAGTATCAAGTCAGGGTTTTCCGATAAAAGTGCAATAAATGTAACTCAGGTCAAGAATGTGATGCCACCGACAATATGTGCGTCAGAAAAAAGTTTCCTAGTGCAAAATTTCATTTAAAAAGCATATAGTAGAAAATAACTTGTCATTAAGTCACCATAGCAACAAACTAGTAGATTGTGAGTATTGAGATTATCAGAATATAAGAATTTAGCTAAGGTTAAAATGACTGACCCCATGATGATAAGTAATTTCGAAAAAAGCTCAGCAATTGCACTGCATGCATAAACACATGACCACACAGTAGGGTGGATGGGACAGAGTCAAAATTCTAAAAAGTAATTTAGGTAGGTGGAGAGAGAGAGATTGATTACTGAATCCTGCCTGGTTCATCGAGTCTACACCAAACACATGCAATAGGAGTGACTCAACACAAATACCAGAGATATGGAAGATATTATTAGCGGTTAAATCAGAGGATAATAATAATTAATGTTAAAATGTATTTCAATCCACATTATAACAGTATAACAAGTTATTTATTTTACCATAAAAACATCTTATTTCCCATGTCATTGACTAACAACACTCGTCTTAATTCTCATCATATTATATTTATTGATAACACTAATATTCGTTCAGTATGTACGAAACAGCAACAACAACAACGACCAGCACCAATCACCGTCAACGGGAGAGATTTAACAGAGGTTACTTCCTTCACTTATATATAGGAAGCATTGTTTCAACTGCAGGCGGGCGGAACGGATGAAGATGTCAAAGTCAGAATCGGAAAGTCAAGATACGCCTTCATCAGCCTGAAACCAGTTTGGAAATCTTCTGCACTCCACAGCATTAAGAACAAGATTCTGATTTTCCACACAAATGCTCAGTCAGCCAGTGCTTCTATACAGGTCAGAAACTTGCACTACGTGTCACGAAAAGGATTTCTAAAAGCTAGCTGAAGACATTTATCAACAGCTGCCTTTGCTAGCTCCATACTGACGATCAAATGGCCAGCCAGAAAGAAGTAGCAACAAGGAACTCTGGCTGGTAACAAACCAACCAACAGCCGATCACTCAACAGATATGTAGGAGTAAATGGAGATGGATCGGGCATACATTGAGAAAACCGTCGAATGATATCGCGTGCAGTATAGGCCATCGATCGAGTGGAATCCAAATAGGAAGCGATGAGTGGGTCATCAGTGAGAGAGTGACATGGAGGAGATCGTGTGTTAGGTAGGAGGAGATGAGAGATTATGGGAAATCGTGGGCCTGGCCAGCTGAAGAGGACAGTAGAAAATAGAAGAAAGTGGAGATGTGTTGTTGAAGCACTATGTTCTACTCGGAACCCAAGGGAATAATAATAATGTACTTTATCTTCTATTCTGTTTCACTCAAGTTATATACTGATTTTATTCAAATGTCTAATCAAATTTTACTCATGTATATAAACGAAGCAAGAAAGTTGTATGAGTAGTGCCCTGATATGATAATGAGCAGTAATAAACTGTGCTCGAAACGTCAGCAGTAAATATTATTGTATAACACTGTGAGACTTTATCAAAACAAAATTTTATCCATAATGGAATTATACTCTACCACGGTGCCCAGGTGAAGGAACGGACGAGGATGTCAAATCGAGAATCGGGAAGGCGAGAAACACATTCATCAACCTGAAACCAATCTGGAAATCTTCGTCACTCAGCCTGCATCAACAACAAAATGACTCGGATTTTCAATACAAACGTCAAGTGAGTCACTTCTTCTATACGGATGGATCAGAAACTTGGCGGGTCACAAAGAACATATCCGACAGGTTGCAGACCTTTATCAACAACTGTCTTCGTTCTATACTGAAGATCAGATGGCCGGAAAGAACAAGAAGCAACAAGAAACTATGGGAACAAACAAAACAAGAACCAATCGCCCAACAAATATGCAGGAGAAAGAAGTGGAGATGGATTGGATACTCTGTGAGGAGGCCGCTTAGTGACACCACGCGTCAGGCCAATGCTTGAGTGGAACCCGAAAGGGAAGCGGCGAGTGGTTCGTCGGTGCGAGGGTGACATGGAGGAGATTGTGTGAAGAGGAGTTGGAACAGTATGGAATAACATGGATGCAGGTGAAAAGTACAGCAGAAGACAGAAGCAAGTGGAGACGTGTAGTTGAAGCCCTATGTTCCACTAGGAACCCAAGGGAACAATAATAATAATATACGGTGCCCAGGTTTCATCTTGCACCATAGCTACAGACTACCACGGTGCAACCAGCGGGGATGTGCAATAAAGCCATAATAATAATAATAATAGTTTTGTGTTAACACAAAAGTACAATTAATGAGCCATTCTCAAGCAATGAAGAATTGAATAAAGTGCAAAGAAAAGGAATATGTGAATATAATCTCTTTTTTACAATGTGATTAATATTACATCAATCCAGAATAATAGATTTAATAAAAAAAATTCATGAGACGGTAAAAGGTCTAAAATAAAAGTTTATCAATAAAATAATGTCAGAGAAGAAAACAATAGGGAATAGAGAAAGTGTTGATCCCACTTAAGGTCAAGATAAACAAGATGGTTGGAGATAATTAATAATAAGAGACGTGGTCAAGCTCCATTGGGTACATTACCGGAGATATGGTAGTTCACCGAGGCCCCACCCCGCTGCGGTTTAATGTGGATTTCCATTATTCATCAAATATTCATTTACATGAATAGTCCCCCTTCCCCTCCACTGAGATATAAAACAAAGAACTCAGTGACAAAAATTTTCTTTGTGATGATTTCATTTGCATAATCGTACAGCCTTATTTTTGAATAGGGAATTACAATGCCCAATAACAAGTGCCTTCGAGATGAGTATCCACTTCACCTTGATATGATGCACCCCACTGGTCAGGACTTCTCAGTAGAATTTCAGGACATATATTCAACAGACATCAATGACCTGAAGATTCATATTTGCACTAGTGGTTTTTGAATTGCTAGCCAATTGACTGAATGGTCAGCGGACTTGATCTCGTAACCCGAAGGTTCGGGGTTCGATCCCCAGTGAGGGTGTAGGTATGAGCTGCAGAAGAGTCCCAAACTGCGACAAAACAGTTGTCCAATCCTCCCTGGTTTTCGATGACTTCTATCTGATGTTGGTTTGTGACAAAATGTAACAGTTAACATTATTTCAATTACTTACAAAAACTGATCCTCGAAATAACGAGTGCACTTGTGGTGTGTATGTGTGTGTGAGTGTGGAAGTCTGACAGTGAGTGAAAGTACTAAGGTGTATCAGTATTGGTGTAGGTGATTATGAACCACAAAATGTGATCAGAGATTTGAACGAACAAGTAAAGAAAAGTCAGTACAAATCTCAATAGACAACATGAATAAATAGATGATAGGATGAATAAGTACATTAGGAAATATAAATATCGAGTTTGACCGCGGATAGATATCAGTTACAGAACCACCGAAGCCAGAATATTCCGGCTACAAGTCAAGCTAGCTCGTATATCATTCAGTCACTGGGACCCGACTCGCTAATGACTTGCTACAGAAAAGATTTACCTGAAGTTCTGATGAGAAGTCGTGACCAGTGGGGTCCACCCGGTTGAAAGTGAGGACAAATACCCGCCGATGACATTGGTCGGTGGTCGCGCTAAAAATCAGGAATTGGTGGGAGTTAGAATTTATGGGTTGGCCATTGAGTTGGGTTCCAGTAGCTGAATGGTCTGAGACCTAGCTTGACTTATAACCGGAAGGTCATGGCTTCGAACTCCTTTGGTGGGTGCGTACTGGCAACGAGTTCTGAACTAGAACGGAGGAGACAGCTGTCCAGTACTCCGGTGCTAGTTTCCAGTGGCTCTCTGATTGATATCAATCCGTGGTCAAGCTAGATATACAAATCAACTCTTAAAAATATGAATACGTCAATTTATCATGTAAATCGCAATTTCGTTTTATTCCTTAGCGTTCCCAGTGGAACATAGCGCTTCAAGCTAGAGCTTTGAATTTTAAGTAGCAGTGGTATTGTTTTACGGGGTGGGGTTGCTAACCTCACGCTCAACCTCCCCTCTTTGTCGGGATTACAACCGGCTAAGGGAGACATAGGTGTGCGCCGGCCGGGATTCGAAACCCGGACTATGTGCTTGGTCGGCCAACACTCTACCATTGAACCACCGACGCACATGTAAATTGCAATAGGCTCGGAAACTAAGATTACTGAACTATTGTCAATAAAATAAGCAAATAAAATTTTTTAAATGTGAAGATGTAGTGTGAAGTTGTGCGTCGGTTACACAGTGGTAGATTGCTCGCCAACCATGCATGCGGTCCGAGGTTCGAATCCCGGCCACAGACGCACTCCTTTACCTCACTAAGCCAGTAGTTGATTTGTTGGGAGGAGGAAAGGTTGGGCATGAGGCTAGCAACCCCCTCCCTCGGTAAAAATAAACATCATTGCTACAGAAACTCCAAGCCTGTGGCTTGAAGCCCTATGTTCCACTGCGAACGTGAAGGAATAAAAAAAATATAGCGTATTAAAACAACATCAATCAGATTTACATAGTGAAAGTCAATTATAATGGTGAATGAACCAAGTCATTACAAAATTAAATAATGTACTTTAAATTAAATCATCAAATAGCAGTCAATATTGTTAATTAATCATTTTGATATTTAATGACGGAAATGTATCGATCATATTTTTTAAATTTTTAATGTGATGATTAAATCACGTGTAGTATGACATAATAATAGTAATAATGATGTGCTCAAGAGCTAAATAGATAAACTTAAATGTTAATTCATACAATTAGTTCCCTTAATACACTTTTTTCTTATAAAGCAAGAACAGTGAACATTCGGAGGATGAATTTAAATTTAGTTTCATTTCGCGTCTTTGTGATCTAGATCTCTTTTACATATGCAGTGACATATCCTGCTGAGAAGTCAGTATTAGCAAGTGTCGGTTTGCAGGGATTTGACTGATTACAAGTATGACCATGAGGTGAAATCAGTTAGAAAGCCTGGAAGTACTGGACGGCTGTTTCGTCCAGTTTGGGACTCTTCATCAGGTTGGTGGTTGCGCTATATGTATGTCACAAATGGACAGAAGTTGGAATTCATGGTCCATTGGATTGGGTTCCAGTGGCTGAATGCTCTATGAGCTCGTCTTGTAACTGGAAGGTCCTGGTTTCTGTTGCGTACTGCTGAACAGTTACATATTAGTCAACTGCACATAAATCAAACTCAAGGGAACTAAGCTGGATGCGAGGATTTATCATGTTGTGGGGGTGTGATACAGACAGTGTGTGCCAACGGATTGTTATTCTCACATGTTCCCACATTTCAATTCGGCACTAACAACAGAATACGATATATCTATTTGATGTTAGAGACAATACTTTTCCACAGTTCACTACTGCATTGGCAACAGAATACTATGTATATTTGAACATTCTATTTCTTGTTGTTTGATGTAAACCTGAATCACACTGTCAGTGATTGGTTAACGAATATACACTGTAGTTATATAAACAGCGGTTTCATTAATGAAAAATATACTTCGGCTTCCGTGTCTTGTCTTCTGTTGTTACAATGTTACCTCCACTTGCATTTATTCATTTACCGGTACTGAGACGATCCTTGAAAAAAATCTATTCTATTGATATTTATGCAATGAGTGATGATTATAGATGACATGTTCAGGTGTCGGTTTGCAGGGGATTTGATTGGTTTCAGGATTTCATCATGAACTGATATCGGTTATAGGACCATTGGAAAAGCAGTAGGGAGTACTGAACATCTGTTTCTTCCTAGTTTGGGATTTCTCGTCAGTACGCACCCACTGAGGTTCCAAATGGAAACCATGACCCCGACTGAAGGCCTCTAGATTATTCACCCAGAGACATATGTTTCGAACAGGACTCTAAGGAACAAAAAAACTGCCCAGCACATATTTGCTGCTTGCCTCGGCCTTCTCTTTTCAATCCTAATCATAATGGATTTAGCAGAAGAGGAGCCGACTTTTAACCTGTGTGCTTAGAGTTTCTGATGTACGCTTGAATTACATCAACATTAGTCTGACAGTCCAAGTCTATCCTAGACAGCCCCATCATTTGTTTGATAGAAATTATGTGGAGGGTATCCTTTTATTCAGCAAAATAAGTTTCACCGAAAATTGGCAACGGCTAGAAAAAATAGTGAAACCTGGACAGCGAATTTTTATTGGTGGGTGGTGACTGGCAGTGGAATGCAGGATGTGCACCTCGTGCTATTTAGGACTCATCACTGGACAGCGCATTGTTTCAATCTTGTATGACAGTGCTTAATTACAATCTTAGAGTGCTATGTTGCGAAGTGCCAGGGGGTGGATATCCAGCGTAATAGTTTTAAATAGTTTTTCATGACGCAAATAAGAATCTTGAAAACTATTCAACACTTAGTGGGAACCTAATTAAGTAGTAAGTCATAATCTAAACCAAATCTTCGGTAAATTGAACGGTGATCCCTTAGGTTTCATGGAGGAATCATCTTTGGTGTACTTTGGGTGACTTTTCAGAAGTAAAACGACTACTAACATACATGTTTTACTCATTGATTTGCGTCTCGAGTGGAACATTTGGTCTTAAACTTGATCTCTAGAGTTTTGGTAGCAGTGATATTGTTTTTACAGAGTGGGGATCCTTGACGCACAGGTCTAACCTGCCTTCTTCCCCGGGTTTACTACAAGTAAAGTGGTGTTCGGGAGCGCATCAACCTGATTTTACAAGCAACTACCACTGACGCACACACTACGCATCTATTCCAACAAAAATAACACATTCCTAAGATCACCATAAAGTTATCTGGTAATTGATCTCATGTAATGCTACTTTGCATTCATCCTGTCACTAAAAGTCTAGAAGCAAGCAATTCGTTGGGAGAAAAGTCAATGCTTTGAGTGTTCTTCCAGAGCTACCAGTCGATCACTAGGAGACCTAACTAGTAACTACGCCACTAGCCCCCTTCAGTCGCAGCGACTAATGCTACTGTTAACCAATCACTACCAATTACTTTCACCAAACGCAACAGTTGTCAAGTGCCCAGGAACTTTCTTAAGAAACCCCTAACCAATACCCTCCCACTTCGTTCGTAAACCAGTTTATAGAGAGAATTCTTGATTAGAAATTGACTGACTGACCATCAGTTACCTGTTGACCCCTAGTTTTCCTAGCAAACTGTCTGCATCCTAATATGGTATGGATGGCACATTCATATCCTCCAGGCGTAAAGGAGAGCACGTAACATTTGTCAATTTCCCCATTGCACTCTCCTTGGAAAAGTGATATTTTCGACTGCATCCGCCGGAAGCGCCAGCACCATTTGCTCCGATGAACGTCCCTGCAGCTGAGTATGCTATGCGAAAATATGAGCCATCTTAGCAACCTTCTCATAGACGAACTCTCCTATAGCACTAACATGCAGTATCCGTGCCGACAACTCCTCTAGTGAATTACCAGCACCGACAAAACTTCACTATGCATCGCACGCTTGTACTTATTCGTCAGACATTGAACACCCTTCATAGAAACGACCGTCCCCATATCACAGATGCAGAAGCACCGTTCCGGCGTTATACGAGATAGCAGTTTACTAATAGATTGACACCAACGCCAACGGAATAACCTAAGTAGTCCGTATGCTCAACGCAAGGTTCAAGGCGAAGTTGTTTGTACTACCTGATCACGACAATATTAACCTTAGTCGCTAGAATTCACAATTACCTGCAACCAACACAAAGCAAAACTAAAAGACGGTTAGATTAAGAAATCAATATAATTGAAGTAATATTATAATAATTATTATTTGTACAAAATAAGAAAATCAAATTAGAAGCATTTACGGTGAACTATACTTGGACCAGATTCATCATACTCTTGTTTGGAAATCCACATCTGTTGGAATGTTGACAGCGAAGCCAAAATAGAACCACCAATCCAAACTGAGTACTTCCTCTCAGGTGGTGCAACAATCTTGATCTTCATTGTGCTGGGTGCAAGAGAACCAATCTCTTTCTGCATACGATCAGCAATACCTGGATACATTGTACTACCACCAGACAACACGGTGTTGGAGTACAGATCTTTACGGATGTCCACATCGCATTTCATGATGGAGTTATATGTGGTCTCATGAATGCCAGAAGCTTCCATACCCAAGAAACTTGGTTGGAACAGAGCTTCTGGACACCTGAACCGTTCATTACCAATAGTAATAACTTGACCGTCAGGAAGCTCATAGCTCTTCTCCAATGTAGAACTCGACGCTGCTGTCGCCATCTCCTGTTCGAAATCCAAAGCAACATAACACAGCTTCTCCTTGATGTCACGAACTATCTCACGTTCAGCAGTTGTAGTGAAGCTGTAGCCTCGTTCAGTCAAGATCTTCATCAGATAGTCGGTTAGATCTCTACCGGCAAGATCCAGACGAAGGATGGCATGAGGAAGTGCATAACCCTCGTAAATTGGGACGGTGTGTGTGACACCATCACCTGAGTCCAACACAATACCAGTTGTTCGACCAGATGCGTACAATGACAAAACAGCCTGAATCGCCACATACATAGCTGGAGCATTGAAAGTCTCAAACATGATCTGAGTCATCTTCTCACGGTTCGCTTTCGGATTCATTGGTGCCTCTGTCAACAAGACTGGATGTTCCTCAGGAGCAACTCTCAATTCATTGTAGAATGTATGATGCCAAATCTTCTCCATATCATCCCAGTTCGTCACAATACCATGTTCAATAGGGTACTTCAGAGTCAAGATACCACGTTTCGACTGAGCCTCGTCTCCAACATAGCTGTCTTTCTGACCCATACCCACCATCACTCCTTGATGTCTGGGTCTTCCAACGATGGAGGGGAAGACGGCTCTTGGTGCATCATCACCAGCGAATCCAGCTTTGCACATACCAGATCCATTGTCGATAACAAGGGCCGCAACGTCTTCCTCTGCCATGACTCTTGAGTGTTTATGGTAAAGTAGTAAGCTATTTGCTATGACCTACTCTTTTATAAGTCCACTTATCGCCTTATATGGTCTGTGTCCTAAAAACCAATCCTTTCTCAATGACAAAACACCAATCAATTCTATTAGTTTCTCATATCCAAATATGGTTATGTACGAAGTTAAACAGTCACTGGTGTCGACCAATTGCATTTATGTCTGTCTTACTCACTCAATTAGACTGTAGGTCTCTATTGGATTTTTTTTAAGGTTTTTCGTCCACTCTAAATTTTTCTACCCTACTATATTAATTCACGTGACTCATTCAATAACAAATAGTTATTATCTAAGACGGTCATAAAATGTTGGGGGGGGGGGTACGAAATAAAATTCGGTGAGCTTATTGCAGTTTTTTTTATTAGGCGTGAAAAACTGTTAAGCGTATACTACTTAGTTATGAACTTGTATACACTAGGCACACCAACATCTGGCCATATTTACTGATTGGTACTCAAGGCTGTTTCCTTAATTCCTGACGCATCTACAATGATTCATACCAGAAATATCTTAATTTTCTGTAGTGGTTTGTTTTTGTAGTCTGATAAACTTGACACAAGAAAATTTTCCTCTGTTATCAAGTTTGGCTTGACTTGTTTATCAGCGCTCTCATGAGAAATCTTTTCCGAGTAACTTCCAATCTAGGTCCATACCTGCTTTAATTTAATCAGAATAATCTTTAAGCATTGGTTTTGTAGGGATTTAATTTGATTGGTCGGAGGGTTTCATTATGAGCTGATATCAGTTAGAGAACTAGTGAAGAACTTGCAGGGGGGTACTGGACAGCTGTTTCATCCTAGTTTGGAACTCTTCAGCAGTACGCGCGCTAAGTCATGTTGTGGGCTCGCCATTGGATCGGGTCCCAGTGGCTTAATTGTCTACGAGCTAATTCACCTTGCAACCAGAAGGTCCTGGGTTCGGACCTGGTAGTGGGGTGGGTGCGTACTGCTGAAGAGTCCCAAACTAGGACGAAGGAAACAACTATCCAGTACTCCACTACTGGTTTTCCTGTAGTTCTCCAACTGATGTCAGCTCATGATGAAACCCTCCAATCAATTAAGCAGAATAGAAAAAATATACTGTAGGTGTTCTAACTGTAAAATAGTTCAAACAGAGTAGTGGTTATTAGCATACGTTTAATGTAAAATAATGCTAATTGTCTACCAATTTCGTCTTATTCAGAATTTGTATTATTTATCTCACCGAGTGACGACTGTCCCGCTAAGAATCAAACCAAGTATCCATCCGTTTTAAAATACTAGAATTTATTGGAAAATTGGGCACCATGGGGGCCCAGTTTCAACGCAGTTTGAAACTTTTAGATAGAACCTTTCAACGTTAGGTTCCATGCAATGCTGGTTACTACAGACTCACAATATAACAGAATCATTTATTACTCTGTGTTATCAGTAAATAGTCATTTTTTCAGACCCAATTTCGATGAATGAATTTGCCGGGGAAAGTCTCTTCACTGAGCTGTTTATTCTTAAAGTACTGAGGCAATCATTTGTAGTTCTTGTAATTTATCTTCAAATGTTCACTGAAGTATACTGGCTGGTTAGTCGTCTTTTAGTGTGATTTAAGTGAGAGTGATGTTATTATTTTTTGAGCAACCAAAGATATGCCACACAAAATCGCTTAGTTTGTACGAGGGCTGGGTTACAGCTCGGATGCCCAGACTGAAGCATGTAGTTGTCTTAAGGAATCACCTTCCAAGCCTTTGTCTGACTTAAACTCTGATCCACACGTCAATGGAGCATCATCAGGAGCTATGTTCCCATGGTTACAGGTGTCCAAAAACAGGTTCATACGCTATTCTGTCCTTTCGGATTTTGGAGCTCCAGCTTGTCTAGGTAGGTAGATTCAGCAAATCCGCCGGTTCGGTTGTAAGTGCCAGACTGAAGTTTATCCACTCTCCGCCGTACTAGGGCGTTTATGCAGGCAAGTGAAAGTGATACAGCTTAGTCAGTACTGTGTTCATACTATATGGCAACGTGTAACATACTGATTAGCAATGTTGTGTTATTTATACCTCTTTGAGTAGACAATATCGTAAACAGATAATATGTAATAACACGATCAGGTCAAACAAGTTCAAGCTAATTTTTAGGGAAGGTATCGCTGATGTGAAATTAAAAGGGTTATGAGTCATCAAAACAATTAACTCGTAGATGTTATTAACAGGTTATCTAAGTTTTAAAGGAGGGGTGAAAATTAATTACAGAATTCAAGATAAGTTGATTCTTAGGGGTTAGGGGCAACAAGTTATTACATAATCAAGAAATTTGTAAAATAGCAATGATGACTAAGAAGAATAGGATGACTCAGAAGAATTACGTAAAATACAAACAAGTTAATAGAATTAGCTAGAATTGTAAAATTTAACAGTCAAAAAATAGTTACAAGATGGGAAGTGTGTTTGTGTGTGTGTGGGGGGGGGAGACTGTTCTTTTGAACACACAGATTTGGCTTGTTGAGATGAATTCCAATTGCCTCTGCTGTATGTAAAATTCATACTCGTAAACCATGTGAGAGGTTGAGTGAAACACGATAAATAACTTTAAAACCTCCTTAGGTTCTACTTGATGTCCAGTATCGGACCTTTACCAAACCAAGATGAGAGGCGCTCAGAAATTCGATGATGGACTTGCCAATGTAACTAGCTCCGCACCGGCAGTTTAACTGGTAAATACACATGGAAGAGGTGAAAAAGGGTGGTCTGTTTTTATTTCTTGAACTAAGTATTGGTTGGCTAGTGAATATACAGCGCAGCTTAGCTGCGTTGAAAGCCCCTTTTTGAAGGCCCTTCTCAGACGTTGTGATAAGAACTCTCTATTGACATCACCTGTGAATTGTAATTTTAGGAAGACTGACTTCATTTTGGCTGAGTTAATGTGTTTGTTCTTTTCATAAATTTAGTCGGATATCCGTTTCTACTGAGTAGATCATGAATTTGGTCACTTTCATGCTTAATGCTTTTTTCCACCACATAATATCCGCACCAAATGAAGTACAGTTGGATTTTTATATTTAATCGTACTAATACAAGCCACATCAGTAACACACTTGCCCTATCATAACTAATCATGTGTCGTTACTCGACTTAACTTTTCTGAAGAGAAGACATTTATTGCAAAAATATTCATTCAGACATCTATAAAACACAAAATAATCGAGCAAAGAATATTCTTTTCGATAAATTCCTCTTCCAGGCTCTACAATTATATATATGTTTATATACACAGAATATTTTAAATTAGTAGTTAATAACTATATTAGCGTTTTTCTTAAATAATATCGATTTGTAAAGTATGGTCAATGCTATTGCAGTTCATTAAAGATGCTTAAATTATAATAACAATAAAGATATAACAGCGAATAGAATATCAACTAAAATTAGGGAAATTCCACAAAAATTCTGGATTATTCAAACCTAGATGGCCAAGGTAATGATAATGACTGAACTAACTTCTTTTGGGTGCATAAATTAGGCTTATTAATATGAATCCCCACAGCCTCAGCAATATTTAGAAGTCGAACTCTTAAAGCGAAACTGAGATTCGTAGGTATGCGGTAAATGACCCTGAAAGCATGATTAACGTCAATCTTGTGTTCTGTCTCCACAAGATGCGCCAAAATAGCGCTACGAATAGATTTTGTTTGACCTTTGCTTAACCACTATGCAGGGTGATGTTCGGAAATTCGACGCGAAACACGCCTAATTGTACGGCCTATGTAACTGGCTCACTCCACAGGAGCAGTTAAATTGGTAGATACACATGGAAGAGGCGAAATTAGGCAGTTTGTCTTTTATTCCCGAACGCAGAAGAGTGGTTTTAAAGATACAGCGTAATTGAGCAGCAGGGAATACTCTTTTTACCGCATTTCTGAGGCGATGTGTTAGTATCTCACTTGTGTTGTCTCCTAGGAACTGCATCTGTAAGAACAAGGCTTTCTTTGGAACTGTTGGTAACTTGGACATTTATTGACCAATAAATCACTATCCAATCAGATGACTTAACTAACTGACTTTAGCAACATGAAATGGTAGTCACTTACCGCATACGATCACTATTAATCTTTGGGTTTGAAATGAAACAAAGGCCTTCAGCAGCACATCGCCAATTCACTCTCTTCATTATAGTCTTTTCTAGCTGGTTCCACGATTCTCCATAGGCTTTCGTTTCTTTCTAACACGATCTCCTCAGGATCAGCTTAACATACCAAAATTATCGCTTCTCATTCATGCCCCGCTCGTGATACCCCTCAACGGTCTCTTCAGCGCATATCCAATGCATCTGCATTTCCTTCTGGGTATCTGTTAGTTAATTGGTTCTTACTTGGTTCGTTTCCATAGTTCTAGCTGTCTGATATTCGTTATCGAGCCAGAGGTAGACATTTGTTAATGACGGATTGTGACGATAGCCTATCAGAATTGCTTTTCATGATGCATGCGCAAAGTCTCTGAAACATACAACAGTGTTGAAGATCTAGGTCTTGTTGCTTATGCTGACTGCAGTAGATATCCATACTGATTTCAGAGGGATGACGGTTTGTCTTGCTTTCCCAATCACTCCCTCTGATATCCTTATTGGTATCGCCCCGTGTTGAAACGTTGTGGTCGGTGACAGGATTCACATTTCTCTTCAATTGGCAGAAGTTAGAGTTCAAGGACCATTGGATCGGGTCCCAGTGGCTGAATGGTCTAGCTCGCTGGCCTTGTAACCAGAAGGTCCTGGTTTCGACCCCCGGTGGTGCGTGCTGTTGAAGAGTCCCAAACTAGGACGAAACAGTTGACTGTCCAGTACTCCCAGGTTTTCCAGTGGTTCTCTAACTGATGTCAGCTCATGATGAAATCCTCCATGTAAAAAATATCTGTTTTATGTGAAGATAATAGTCACAAAATTTTTCATATTAGTCTAGACTGAACACTGTTCATCTTTTGTTCACTTACTGTGTATACATAAATTTGGCCATATGGCGTGATATTGATGTTATGGTGTGATCGTGCTTTTTCTTTTCTTTTTCTCTTCTTTGGAGTAGTTATACACAAAACAGAATTTTACTAATTAACATTTCTTTCTTTAAGGGTGATAGGAATTTATTCAAATCTCTCTCTCTCTCCATCTCTGAGTATGCATAGGTGTCTTTGTGCACCTACGTGGAGGAATGTTCGTTTTTGAAAGCGTGTTAGTGTGTTTGTGTGTATGTGCTTATACCAACAGAAAAACAATAATTTTCTATAGTTTGGTTTGTAAGGATTAGTTATTTTTTACGAGTTGATCACGGACTGATATCAGTTAGAGAACCATTGAAAACCAGGGAGTGCTGGACAGCTGCTGTTTCATCCTAGTTTGGGAATCATCGGCAGTACGCACCCACTGGGATACGAACCCAGGACCTTCCGGTTACAAGGCAAGCTCGTATACCATTCAGCCACTGTAGAACTTTAATCAACAAAGAAGATAAGTAATTTAGAAAAAAATTCAGCAATTGCAATGCATGCATTAGCACACAACCACACAATAGGGTGGGAGAGGGTTACAATTCTAAAAAGTAATCTAGGTAGGTGGAGAGAGAGGTTGATTACTGAATCCTTGTTCATTGAATCTACACCCAACACATGCAATAGGAATGATTTATCACTCATACCCGAAATATGGAAAATATTACTACCAATCAAATCAAGTGAAAAACAATGGAACTACATAAATGAATTTAGGAAGTCGTGTGATTACCTTGATATAATTATGAGCAATAAATTGTGCTCGAAACGTCATCAGTAAACATTACTATATAACACTGTGAGACTTTATCAAAACAAAATTTACCCATAATGGAATTACACTCTACCACAGTGCACAAGTTTTATTCTTATATCAAAGTAAATAAATGAGAAAATATGCTCCATACCTTTTTGTGATCTGTGTCTCCCTCCCCCTCTCTTCTCTGACTTTGTGTGGTTCTACATACTTTCGTTATATACTTTATGAGTCTTTGTATATGGTAAGCACAAAGTCTAAGTAGGCGTTTTTGTGTAATATTGATATAAGTATAAAACTTGGGCTCTGTGGTAGAGTATAACTCCATTATGAATAAGATTTTATTTTGATAAATCACACGGTGTTACACAGTAACATTAACTGATGACCACCTTTCGAGTACAAACTATTGCCGCTCATAATCATATCAAGTCACTCACACAACTTTCTAACCTCATTTATATACATGAGTGGAGTTGACTAGATATTTGAATAAAAATCAATATAGGATAATGTACATTCAGAAATAATAATATGAGTGTTATTGATCAAGCGAAAACCGACAAACTGGTCGAAGAAGCAGCAAAGACAGGACTGACTCCAGGTGAACATAGACAAGACGGAGGTTATGAAAATAACCAACCAACAACAACAACACCAGCGACATCCAGCACTAATCACCATCAACGGGAGGGATTTGAAAGAGGTTACTTCATTCACTTACTTATCTAGGGAGCATTGTCTCAACTACAGGCAGGTGAAACGAACGAGGATGTCAAATCGAGAATCGGGAAGGTGAGAAACACATTCATCAACCTGAAACCAATCTGGAAATCTTCCGCTGTCACTCAGCCTGCATCAACAACAAAATGATTCGGATTTTCAATATAAACGTCAAGTCAGTCAGTTCTTCTATACGGATCAGAAACTTGGCCAGTGTGTCACAATGAATATTTCCAAGAGCCTGTTGCAGACCTTTATCAACAACTGTCTTCGTTCTATACTGAAGATCAATCAGATGGCCGGAAAGAATCACCGACAAGAAACTATGGGAACAAACAAAACAAGAAACAATCGCTCAACAAATATGCAGGACAC
Organism: Trichobilharzia szidati; assembly: GCA_944472155.2. Taxonomy (NCBI): domain Eukaryota; kingdom Metazoa; phylum Platyhelminthes; class Trematoda; order Strigeidida; family Schistosomatidae; genus Trichobilharzia; species Trichobilharzia szidati. The sequence goes on along the minus strand of OX235276.1, from coordinate 40,984,403 downwards.
TCGCTGAGGAGGCCGCTGGGTGACATCGCGCGTCAGGCCCTCGAGTGGAACCGGAAAGGGAAGCGGCGAGTGGGACGTTCAAGGGTGACATGGAGAAGATCGTGTGAAGAGGAGTTGAAACAGTATGGATTAACATGGATGGAGGTGAAAAGTACAGCAGAAGATAGAAGCAAGTGGAGACGTGCAGTTGAAGCTCTATGTTCCATTAGGAACCCAAAGGAACAATAATAATAATAATATTGATCAATTATAATCAGATGGGAAATAAGACGTGTTTTTATCGTCATAATAAGTAACTTGTTACAATGTTATGATGTGCGTGAATTGAAGTAGAATTTTAAGATTATTTATTATCCTCCTCTGACTTGACTGACTGGTGGTAATGATATCTTCCATATCTCTGGTATTTGCATTGACTCATTTCTGTTGCATGTGTTGGGTGTAGACTCGATGAACCAGGATTCAGTAATCAATCTCTCTCTCCACCTTCTTGATGTGATTATGAGCGGTAATAGTTTGTGCTCGAAGCGTGGTCATCAGTTAATATTACTGTATAACACCACTGTGTGACTGATCAAAATAAAATCATATCTACATAATGGTGTTTTGTGTAAGTTGACCATCTTTTCTGTCTCTATCTACTTACTCATTCAAATCATTTAGGGCGATTACATGTGATATCTCTTTCTTGAAGTATGGAACCACCTGGGTTTATCCGGTGGATATATTAGAGCGTTTCAATAAATAAGCTAAAATATACCAGCATCATTCCATGAAAATCAAAAACCATAAATTGAACTTTTGAACTTACTGCCCCCCCCCCCCCATTTAATCCATTGGGCTGCGCAGATATCAGCATCAAGCAAGATTTTCTGATAAAATTGCAACAAATGTAACACTATTCTGAAATATAATACCACAGATAATATGTACATCAGCAGAAAAGCATATTTAATAAGCCTGCTTCTTGGAAGGACAATAAAATTGTTCCTGTGCTTAAAGCATCAAGTGGACCAATTGTTAAGTTCAGACCTATTGCCATTACTTCATCTTTTTTTCAAAAAAAATAATGGAAAGATTGCTTTTAACGACCCTAATCAATTTGCTTATAAACATAGTAGGTGTACTTTAGATGCTACTGTCGTCTTATATCATAATATTGTCTCTAGTTTAGATAGAGGTGCCAAATATGTTCGGTGTGCCTTCCTAGATTACACATTCGCCTTTGACTCTGCCTAGGCCTCTTTTGTTAAACAAGCTTGCTGCGATACAAACACAGTGCTGGACTACCAAGTGGTTGCATTCCTATTTTCCTGATGGGAGGCAGTACACTGTTTTACAGTGGGAAGTCCTTCACTGCTTCGCTTACTCCAGCTGATGTTTCTCAGGTGGCTGTTCTTTCTCTTTTTCCGTTTTCTTTCCTCTTGCATGACTTACCACATTCTGACGGAGTTAATTTTGTTAACTATGCCGGTGGTTACTTCTCAGTCAGACTGTTCCAAAATGAATAACCTTTTATTAGAGATTAGTCAGTATTCCTCGTCAAATGGTCTTAAGCTTAATCCCTCCAAATGTCAGCTTGTTAATTTCACTTTCAAATGCAAGCGTGACTTAAGTAAACTGGTTAGTTTGCACGGTTCCACTGTCACAGATGGCAATAAAGTTGAAATTAAATCGAATATTAAATACCTTGGATTATGTATTTCTTCTGATCACCTTTCCTGGTCTTCCTGTATCATGTTAGTTTCCAGAATTATATTTCGTTTGACGTTCTATGTAAGGAAGTTAATATGATCTGATATGACTCCACCTCTAGCTAATTCTTGTATTCCGCCTATGCCCCTTTACTACTCCCCCGCCACCTTAATCTCTCCCGGGCTACTTAAGAAAAACTTCCTTATACTGCGAAGGGCACTAAAAGCTGTCAGTAGGGAGAATGGGGTACTACTAAACCAACTCGTTAATACTATTGTAGATAGACACTCGGATTCCTGCAAGAAATTAGCAAATATTATCTTGTCCGATTCTGAGCATCCTCTCTATTCACAACTCTCTCCTTGCTTCATCTCATCAGGTGGGTAGAACTAGAAGCAACTAAAGAAGACTGTATGCTGGGCCGACTAAGTAAAAAAAACTTTACAATACCTTATTTGACAAGCACACACTTTATGTGGTGAGAAAAGTGTAAGACGGGAATTTACAAACCTTACTGTGGAACTCTAAGTCAACGGCCTTTTTTTCGTTCTCATTGTTACATTGTCGTTAATATTTTCACTTGATTTGATTTTATATTCATTTCTGATTGAACAATATTAATAATGTAAATGCCCTACTTTTATTATTGCCCCTGTAATGATTAGGTGCAATACCGTATTGTAAACTGAAAATTCCATATTTGTACCAAAAGTACTATTTGGAATAAATTTGTTATTATTATTATTAAAAGATGTAACTTGTTATCAAGCCACCACAGCAATGGACAGCGACGCTACAATTAGTTGGGATTTGCAATAAAGCCACTGCACCATTTATGCTTTATTTGGAAATTATTTAAATGTGTTATAAACGTGTTCAACTTAAATTATACCATATTGACCAATATAGTTTATTCATAATCATATTCAATGGTAGAATCACCAATCACCAATCATTTCAGTCCAGTAGTTACGAAAATTGGGGTAAATTCACCTCGATACAAACAAACAAACAACAAGTGATACTCATTGCGGTAAAAGGTGACCCATGCGGCCTAGTGTAGTGGATAACACATTAGCTTTTGAAACAATAGCTACCAGGTTCGAGTCTCAATGTAGATGCAGGAACTTCAGGTAGATGAGTCCTAAGAAGGACGAAACGCAAGTCTTGGATTCCAGTGTTAGTCATCGCCAGACAAGTAAATCTTAATAACTGTTGATTAGATAACCAATTGGTCGCCCAAACCTAGTCGTCTAGAGTCCATTGTATTGATCGTAATCTGTCGATTGTGTATACAATGCAGAAGATAAATTTGATAAGCATGAAAAATTATTGTTGATTTCATTTTTTTATTAACTCGTCATAATGTTCAATACTAAATCACAGTACATAATAGTCAGACGACTTATAACAGGAAGCTATTAAAGTAGGTTTTGTGCTTACTGACACTCATCAGTATGTCGTATCAAGGGTACTCATACTCTAACGATATATGACAACAGACTTGGTAACGGAATTTTTATTTGAAATTTGGTACCCGTATACAGCGAAATTATGCATACCTTATCTGGAAATCATCATTCGCACAGATCTTCCGTGTTGCAGTATTTCAGCCCTTTGTATGGTATTTATTTGCCTTCTTTGTGTGTATCCGATGCTTTGCCGCAACACTGTTTCATTGCTCTCTTTGACGTCGAATCTATTGCTCCGCTGTTTGATATTTTTGTGCCGATTAACATCTCTTAATATAGTACTGATAGATCTTATCAGCAGCACACGTCACAATACCACCTTGAGGTTCGAACCAGAGTCACCGGCTACTGCTGTTTGTGACAATACTGCTAAGCTATTTGGGCTAATGGCTGACCTTCTATGATGTTGTAATGGACTGGAGACTAGGCAGTATCGTATGTCCAGTTCTTATTGTTTGTGCTGCTCGAATTCTGTTAGTCTGTTTTGCAGTGTGGTTTAACAAATTCAAGAACAGACAGATGCTCCGCGATGGTGAGTCCTATAGCTTGGTGATCACATTACACATAGACAAGTAGAATTCTGTCATCAGCAACACTATGGTCGAGACACGCATCAATGATTAATATCCAGAGGAAATCAATCGACGAGGCTGTGAAATTACATCGACTGAGATGGTTAGGATATGTGTTACGTATGCCTAGTCATCGCCTTTCTCGACAGGCAATGTTGGTTGACGTAGGGTCAGGTTGGAAAAGAGAAAGCTAGTGGTGGTCAAACGAAAACATGGCTTCATCAGTCAATGAAATCCACAACAGTTAGTTTAAGCCATGTAGGAAGGTGTAGACTTCCTGACTAGTTGGGGTCCTCGGGACAGTAAAAACCAATGGCTGGAAACAATTGGTAATACGGCTCAAAATCGTTCTCAATGGCTAGCGCAGATGCATCCACTGCTTGTGACTTATGATTTCCAATGAAACTGTTTTGTTCTTCGTTATTACTATTCCTTTGTCTCACACCTCTGTTTACTGTCTCTATTTTGCATTTCTCCTACTTTCTTCTCTTGCTTTGTGTGCTACAAGAAGGGAGTGTGGCGACTTGAACTGCTGCATATCGGTGCAAAGTTCTATGTCGGAAACAGACAGACAGACAGATTACTATCCAGTAAGCATAAATACAGCGTATCATTTTATTTAGGGAATACATCATTTATCTGGTTGTTAGCTATCGATCAACACAAGTGGGAAATGACTGCCACATGGGCTTTATTTGTCTGGTTACAGTGATTCAGAGAAATCAGTTACACAGGGTAGGAAAAAGCTCATGCCATAAAACTAACATGGGCGAAACTGGGCGGGAGGGAGAATTATTACATGGAGAATAATGAGGGTGAATACATCTACACCAGTGAGAACGATTTTGAGCTTCACTACAAACAGTCGGAAGCCAGTCACTCTTAACATCTCAAAGACTCTGACTAGACGATCTACACCTTCATACTTGGCCCACACCGATGGTCAAAGACTTCATGGATGGATGCCAAGTTTCGGCTTGACCACCCCTAACTCTTTCTTAACTCACCCTTATCTCAGCTAGCGTTGTTCGACGTGGGAAGCTATGATTTGGTGCGCTCAACACACACGCTAGCCATCTTAATCGATATTAACATAAAACTGTACTTTATGCAATAAACAAGGTTGGAAAGCGAAATGGCTTCTCTTTACCTAAGTTTTCTTTTCTTTTATTGATGATTTTCATGCTTCTTCAAAATCGATTAACTTAGGTTTTTCTGTATTATTTAAACGAAATTAATTGATTTTGTTTTAAAATATCGACTAGACGATTTTCTCTTTTTAAATGTTGGAAAGATAAGTCTATCATCTATTTGGAGAAAGACTGGAGATGATGTTTTCTACCTACTGAAAATTCATTTCTTCAGGTAAGCAGAGTATTCTGTTGTTCGATATATAAAACTTTTTCTTCTAGCTAGCTCACATGGTCCCACTATCATTGACAGCATGGAGGTTGAAATTACATCTAATGTCAAGTACCTTGGACTGAGTATTTCCTCCGATCTTTCCTGATCCTCTCACATCTTGCTAGTTACTAGAAAGATGTTTCGCTTAACGTTCTACGTTAGGAAGTTAAAGCAGTCTGGTATAAAGCAATCTTTGCTTTCTCAGTTTGTCAATTCTTGTACTCTACCCATCCCTCTTTACTGCTCCCCATTAATCTTTCCTGGACTACTTAAGAAAGATTTTGCTTTGCTGCGTAGAGCACTAAAACCTGTTAGTAGGGCAAATGGGATTTCGTTAAACCAACTGGTTAACACCATTGTGGATAGACATATAATGTCATGTAAGAAACTAGCGAATTCTATATTGTCAGACCCCGAACACCCTCTCTATACGCAGGTCTCTCCTTGCATTTCATCTGGTAGAACTAGAAGCAACTATAGGAGGCTATATGCCAGGAATACCAAGTACAAAAACTCCACAATACCTTATCTGGCACAGCTGTTATGTGATGAGAAAACTGTTAGATATGACACGATCAACTTACTGCGGCACTCTAACAAATAGTTCCCATTAGCTTTTGTTCTCCTTTCTTTGTTACTATTATATTGTTGCTCACATATTCTATTACACACTAATTTTATATCTCATATCCTGTGGTGTATTGTTTAAACATGTGAATGCAATGCTGTTCTTTTTTTATTTCTTTCATTTTTCTTTTTTCTTTTTGTTGTTGTTGCTTTTTATTTTTAAAATCTTATAAAAATTTATGAGATAATTAGATGCAATATTGTAATGCACGCTGAAAATTCCATACCTGTACCACAAATACTGTTTGGAATAAAGCTATTATTATTATTATTATTATTATTATTATTATTATTATTATTACTATTATTATTATTATTATTATTATTTGAAATGACCGCTTATTTGATATGTTTTCAAAATTTTCTGTGTTCACCTATGATTTCGTTAATCAGTCTCTTTCTTCATAGATGAAATGTGTCTTTAGAATAAATATATTCTTAGTTCATTATATTTGAAACAGTGCCAAGTCGTACACTTGACATCCAATCTGTGAGTCGTACTAAAACGGTCGAAGATGAAGACTTGGTAAAGGAATCTTTGCTTGATTGGTTGGAGGATTTCATCATGAGCTGACATCAGTTAGAGAACCATTGGAAAACCACCATGGGAGTACTGGATAGCTGATTCGTCCCAGTTTGGGACTCTTCGGTGGTACGCACCCACCCTCCAACCGATCAAACAAAATCCCTACCAAACCAACAATTGAAGGATGTTTATTTGGAAATTGGTATCTCTATGTAGGCATACTATGTACACCTTATATTCAACGCACCATTTGCACAGATCTTCGTGTTGTGGTACTTCTGACCATCATATTGTGTTTCTTTGTGTTCTTTTCACGTCTCCCATGTATTTCCATAAGCAACGCTGCGTCATTTGCCTTCCTTGACTACTGATTAACCTTATGAGTAGCATCCGCCACAATACGATCAGGTCCTACACCATGTTTGAAATGATCGCCAACTATACTGCATATGTTAGTGGATGTTGAGCAATCGGCCTTTTTTAATACTTTAACATGAACCTCATATTTACAGTTTATCATTAGTAATTATATGAAACTTAGTGGATATGAAATTTATGAAAATATTTTAAACAGTATTGATCTTCTGGAATTATGATCGATACGTTCTGTCGCTTCTATAACTTTTATTCAGAGTGGACAATTTCTACAATTCGTCTACTGAAAAAGCCATTAGCAGTAGTATAATTCATTACTTTGATAAGTGTATAAAAAATGGTCGTTTGTTTCATTTTACTACGGAAGCTTCGTTTCAGCTACAGGCAGCACAGATGGAGATGTCACAGGTAAACAAGATCAAGTATACGATGAAGACGTTGAAAACTCTGAAATTTTTGAAGCAGTCATCATCGACACCAGTGAGCATAAGCAACACAATCCAAATGTTTAACAAACAGTGCTTTTCCATCATTCAGAAACCTGACGTGTCACCTAAAGCATTCCCAACTATAACTGATGCCTGCCTTCACTCGATAAGGAAAATCAGATAGCCAGCCAGAAAGGATACGTAAGCAACCAGGACCTCTGGCAGTACAGTGAACCATTCAAGAACTTATTGCCCAACAAATATGCAAAACGAGATGGGGATGAATTGGACATAGGCTGAGAAGACTGTAGAGTGACATCGTGCACCAGGCCATCGCTCAAATGGTACCCGAATGGCAATCAGTAGGTTGGGTGTCCGAGGGCGATATGTTGGCAACCATTTGAGGAGGTGATGAGAACTTGTGGGTAGGCGTGTAGCTAGTTGAAAGCGATAGAAAAGAACCGAGTGGGATAGAGATGTACAACTGATGCCTTATGTTCCACTCGGACCGCAAGGAATGAATAGTATTAACTAAAGTTATCATGCAGTTATGCAATGTACATTTTGAAGGTGATACTGTTGATTTGAGTAAACGTCTAAATCCTGTGGCAACTGAAGAACACATTGTAAAGGAAGTGACCGACGGGCAGCCCTAAACCTAGCTTTCATTCTCGTTGGCACAAATCAATAAGATTGCCAGAGCGATCGCAATCAAACGATTTAAACCAGACTTATGCATACAGAGAGTGTGATTAACCTTTCACTGCCTTGGTAACGGAATTTTGATTTTGATTTTCATTATATTGATTAGTCATCTAATTCAGTGATCTCAACTCACTGAACAAATCTCAATCTTGTAAACTGAAACCGCTTTTGTTTTTTGACTTGCTATGTGAACCTACAAGCTAACAGTGTTCTGTTAATCATTTTTTTCTGTTTTCTGTTTTATCCCTCCCCTCTCTCTTCTACTTTGAAAGAGTATAAATTGATGATGAAAACTTAAGCTAAAAATTGTAATGCAGCTTACATTTTGGATGCGTCAGTTTTATAGTATTTCTTCTCTACTACCACTTAAACATTAAAGTATGTTATTACCAATCTATATAACCATTATAATTCCAGTTAGTCTGCAGCTGTGAAATAGAATGGTGATATCATTTTATACTGCAAATTTCGTCTTCCTTTCTTTATCAATGAGATTTACTTTCAACTTCTACGGAGGTGACGTCCGCTTGGCGACTAGAACTTGAGATACCCGATGCTGCAGTCAGAGACGTTGCTGTTCTGTTAAATCTATTCGAAATGACCTCCTCTAGGTTTGCAGTGAATACTTTGATTGAACACTGTGGGATAACTTTTGTTATACTGTCCAGTTCTTGGTTATGACTAGGACCAATTCTAGCTGACTTTTTCCTCGAAAAATATGAAAATCGACCTTTAAAAATGTGTAATCAATAAACTAGAATTCTGTTATCGTTAAATGGGTGACAAATTTTTGACTAGGAAAAATGATAATGAAGCAAAGAACATCTTTGAAAAATTTAACGATGTGAATCCTGAAATAAATTTTGCCATCGAGAAAGAAAGACACTCTAGTATTTCATTTCTAGGTGTCCTTATGACTAGAAATGAGGAGGGTACAATAGGAAGAAGTGTATATAGAAAACCTACATCATCTGGTCAGTATACTCAGCTTCGTGTGTTTGAAATACAAGCGCAATCTAATGAAATGCTTAGTTCACAGAGAGAGTGAGTGATCTTCTCTGATTAATGTCTTAATAAAGAGCTCAATATTATTAAGACACTACTGAGTGAAAATGGTTACCCAAAGAAATTGACCGACAAGAACATGAATCTAAAGCCAAGGTAAGCCAAAGTACTAACAGTACCGAGAAAAACCTTGTTCTTACAACTTCATTACCTCGGTGATAACATCAGTGAAATAATAACACAACGCTTAAGGAATGCGGTAAAAAGAGCATTCAATGCCTCTGAAGTATTCTATCTCTTCAAAACCACCCCTATTTACATTCGGGAGTTAAAGATAAACTAGCTAATTTCGTCTCTTCTATGTGTATCTATCAGTTTGACTGCTATTGTGGAGCTAGTTATGCTTAGGCTGTACAATTAGGGGTGTTTATCGTCGCACTTTCGAACACCATCCTGCGTGGTTAAGTAAGGATCAAACAAAGTCCATTCATAGTTCTGTTCTATCTCATCTCGTGGATGCAGAACACAAGATTGATGTTAACAAGGTAGCTTTCAAAGTCATCTGCCTCATACAATCCAATCTTAATTAATTTTAGCTTAGGATTTCGTCTACTACATATTGCTGAGGCTGGCTGTTGGGATCCACATTAAGAAACCTAACTTATGCATCCAAAAGAAGCTGGTTGGTTCAAACGCTGTCCTTACCTTTAGCATCAAGGTTTTAAATATCCTTAGTGTTTTGCATAAATTTCCTAAATTTTATTTGATATTCTACTTATTATTACACTTTTTGTGCTTATTTAAATCTATGCATCTTTCGTGAACTGTAATTCTATTGATCTTACTTAACAAATCGATGGTACTTAAAAAACCACCAATATTGTTAGTGACGACTATTCTAGAATATTTTATACATGTAAACGCATACATATAGTGATTATAGAGTCAGAAGAGAAATTTATCAAAAAGAATATTCTTCGCTCAAACTTCCTTTTCTCTTCTAAATGTCTGAATGGGAATTTTCGCTAGGTTTAAATCTTCTCAGCCAATTATACGACGTCATCCCTTGAGCTAGGAGACTGTCACTCACAATGCAATCTGATTTAATTATAGATGGTTGGGAGGTATTCATAAAGAATCCCTGGATCAATGTTTATGGCCTACTAAAGACTTGTCAGTAAGGAGTACTTGCAACCGCAAGCTTAACTAGCAATCTGGTGTTTAAAATTACGTGTGCTTAGAATGAGTATTCATGGGACTACTGTTCCATTACTGATAACTTCTAATAAGGATGAAACACTGCTACTGTCTGAACTCTGTTTTTGGAATTGAGGCGATTTAGTGTATAAACCGTCTTATTCGAATGCACCTGATTTGCGTTTCTCTCTCTCTCTATTGATTGATTTTATTCCTGTACGTTCTGAGTGGAACATGGGGCTTAGAGCTAGAGGCTTGAATTTCCGGTAGCAGTGGTGTTCATTTTTTACGGTATGGGGTTGCTAGCCTCATGCCCAACCTTCCTTCTTTGCCAGTCTTATTACTGGCTTAGCGAGGTAAAGCAATGCGTCAGTCGGGGATCGAACCCCGGACCACATATGTGGCTGGCGAGGATTCTACCGCTGTGCCACCGATATATATATATATATATATATATATAGTGGGTTGATATCAGTTAGAGAATCACTGAAAACCAGCAGGGAATACTGGACAACTGTTTCGTCCTAGTTTGGGACTCGTCGGTAGTACGCATCCGCCACCAGGGTTTGAACCCAGGACTTTCTGGTACACCACTCACCCACTGGGACCCAAATCAATAGCCCATGAATTCCAACTTTTACCAGTTCGTCATCAACAGCGAGTATTTCTCCTGGACTTTACTGGTCACGATTTCTCACCAGAACCCCAGGTAACTTCGTCCTGAAGCCAGTGATTGAATGGTCTACGAGCTTACGGTGTAACCGGGAGGTCGTGGGTTCGAATCCCGATGAGTGTGTACTGTCAATGAGTTTCAAACTAAGATGTAACAGTTGTCTATTACTTCTCGCTGGTTTCCAACGATTCTCTAACTGATATCAACTGCTGGCACTTAACTAACTAAATTGAAAGCCATGAAACGTTATATTGATATCGAAAGGCTTATTCACTTATGGTGTTTTGTTAGGTGACAATAAAACTCGTTTAGTTTTATTCATAATCATTTTAAAAAAATCATGTCCACAGTTAATGATATAACAATTTTTAAAAAATTGTTATCGTTGCTATCTCGCGATTACAATTCCAACACGCCATCGTCATTCATAATTTGATAGATAGGCCAGTATGCTATAGCATATTAATTGGCCTTAGCCATCCATGACCTCTACTTTGATTGGTTAAAATATGCATTTACACACATACACTTATCGATCTCTTTTTGCCAGTAATTTAATTAAAATCGTCTGACAGTGAGTGATGTCACAGATTTTTGTTTAAAATGATATGGTTGATTAATCGATAATTTATGCACAGATTTACATAAACTCACTTCATAGTAGAATAAACAAACTAAATATAATATACAATCATGACCTTTTTGTTATAACGACGACTGATGTGAATAAATCCACAAGTTATTTTAAAAATAAATAAATTTATTTTAGTTAATGAATAAATGATGAAATTATGAAATCTTGGTTAATATTTGATTCAATAGATTTATGCATATTGATATATATATATATATATATATATATATAAGTGTAAAACTTGGTCACTGTGGTAGAGTATAACTCCATTATGTATAAGATTTTATTCTGATAAAATCACACAGTGGTGTTATACAGTAATATTAACTGATGACCACCTTTCGAGTACAAACCATTGCCGCTCATAATCATATCAAGTCACTCACACAACTTTTTCCTTCATTTATATTATTATTTCCTTTAATTCCTACAGGAAAATAGGGCTTCAGCCCCACGTCTCCATTGCGTTCGGTTCTCTCCAAGAGTTTCCACCTGGCTCCAAGTCTGCCCACACGTTTTCATCTCCTCTTCACATGACCTCCTCCAAATCACCCTCGCACTGACGACCAACTCGCCGCTTCCTTTTCGGGTTCCACTCAAGCAATGGCTTGTCTAGTGATGTCACTTCATGGTTTTCTCAGAGTATGGCCAATCCATCTCCATTTCTTCCTGCAGATTTGGTGCACAATCGGTTCCTGGTTGGTTCGCTCATTGCCGGAGATCCCTGTTGCTGATCTTTTCTGGCCGGCCATCTGATCTTGAATATTGAGTGAAGACAGCTGTTGATGAAGGTCTGTAGTTTGTAGTTGTAGTTTGAGGTGCTCTTTATGACGCGCAATGCAAGTCTCTGATCCGTATAGTAGCACTGACTTCACATTGGAGTTATGCATTGAAATGACTCAATGCAAATACCAGAAATATGGAAGATATTATTATCACCAGTCAAGTCAGAGGAGGATAATAAATAATCTTAAAAGTCTATTTCGATTCAAGGACATCACAACATTCTAACAAGTTACTTATATGATTATAAAAACACTCGTCTTATTTCCCATCTGTTTGCAATTGATCAATAACACTCGTATTATTATTTCCTAATGTACATTATCCCATATTGATTTTTATTCAAATATCTAATGAATTCCACTCATGTATATAAATGAAGTTAAAATTTGTGTTAGTACCTTGATATGATTATGAGCGGCAATAATTTGTGCTCGAAACGTGGTCATCAGTTAATATTACTGTATAACACCACTGTGTGATTTATCAAAATAAAATCTTATCCATAATGAAGATTTATGCATAATTTGTTGTTAGATGTTAGATGACGGTTATTCATCAAACGACTAGGATTATTGAACAAAGAATATAGGAATTAATATTACAAAGACGGTTGCAGTGAAGAAAATTCTTTTTTTCGCTAAAGTCATCAACAAGGCTGTACACGCACATTCGTGTATTTATGGTAAATTGATGAGGAAGTTCCACAACTGTTTCTGGTCAACAGGCAAATTAATAAAATTGCAAATAGGGATTAAAATATAATAATAAACAAGAAGATCGGATAAAAAAGACATACTAGCTAGTGTGAATAGGCATTAGAAAACGTAAAATTTACAGAGATAAGCAGAAGGATTTGATGAGAAAGGTAGTAGATAATTGACCACGGTAGAGACAACGATTGGATGTATTTCTTTCGAATATATAGTGTTGGCTTGAATTTTTGGATCGCTAGTGCCTCAGCTATGTATGCCTAGATGCCTTGATAACTCCCTCTAAGAGCTTCGATCGGATCTTGTATATGACTTTGAAGGACTTTTCATATGGAGCTGAATATCCTGAGTTTACCAGATGTTCTGTTATTGAACTGTATAAACCCTTGCGTTCCCCCTTTCCTATCCATCTAGGCTGGAAAGTGTTCCCGAGCGCGTTTGACAAGCAGACGCATGGTACAACCACAAGAGAAACTGAACTGATATATCCATGCTGAAGTGGCTCAGTGGGACAGCTTGTCTTCCAAGTGCCAGTTGAATAGTTTCTTGCAGGAGAATGTCACTTGTAGGCTGGCAGCGAAGTGTGTTTTACTGAAAGACTTCGAAAGCCGTCTAGACAGCATTTTCGCTTTATCTAAACATTCTGTCTATTCTGTTATTACAGCGTTTTTAATTCCTAACTGTACAAAAGAGGTCAATTTTCTCAGTAATTATGATGCTAATATGTTTGTTTTAAAAAAATTTGATCTTCCTGTTTATTACACTTTGTGATTTTGTTAATTTTCCCTTTGACCAGAAATAGTTGTGGAACTTTCTCACCCGTTTACTATAAATACATGAGTGTACAAAAACTCAACGAGACGTTTGGAGTAAACACAGGAGTCAGACAAGGGTGCTTATTATCACCAATGATATTCCTAATTGTGGTGGACTGCATTATGCGTCAGACAGTGGGAAACGAGAAGACAGGGATATCCTGGACCGAAGTGAAGGATCTAGAAGACCTGGATTTCGCGGATGACTTATGTTTGATGTCACACAAAATCGAAGACTTACAAGCGAAAACCGACAAACTGGTCGAAGAAGCAGCAAAGACAGGACTGACTCCAGGTGAACATAGACAAGACGGAGGTTATGAAAATAACCAACAACAACAACAGCAGCAACATCCAGTGCCAATCACCATCAACGGGAGGGATTTGAAAGAGGTTACTTCATTCATTGTCTCAACTCTAGGAGGAACGGACGGACGAGGATGTCAAATCGAGAATCGGGAAGGTGAGAAACACATTCATCAACCTGAAACCAATCTGGAAATCTTCGTCACTCAGCCTGCATCAACAACAAAATGATTCGGATTTTCAATACAAACGTCAAGTGAGTCAGGTCTTCTATACGGATCAGAAACTTGGCGGGTCACAAAGAGTATTTCCAAGAGCCTGTTGCAGACCTTTATCAACAACTGTCTTCGCTTTATACTGAAGATCAGATGGCCGGAAAGAACAAGAAGCAACAAGAAACTATGGGAACAAACAAAACAAGAACCAATCTCCCAATAAATATGCAGGATAAAGTGGAGATGGATTGTACACTCGCTGAGGAGGTCTCTGGGTGAAATCGCGCATCAGGCCAGTGCTCGAGTGGAACCCGAAAAAGAAGCGGCAAGTGGGACATCCAAGGGTGATATGGAGAAGATCGTGTGAAGAAGAGCTGAACCAGTATGGACTAACATGGATGCAGGTGAAAAGTACAGCAGAAGACAGAAGGAAGTGGAGGCGTGCAGTTGAAGCCCTATGTTCCACTAGGAACCCAAGGGAACAATAATAATAATAATGTGTATATTCCGAGAATAGAGAATCGTTCTAATCTCAGGTAATGACGACGAACTCACTGATTTAATTTAGAGAACTACTGAGAACCAAAGAGTACTGAATAGCTGTACGATCCTAGTTTGAGAGTGATTCTTCAGCACAGTATACATCCATAACCCCTCATCCTTGGGGAATTGAACCCAGGTTCTTCAGATTTATGGGATGAGCCTGTTGACCATTGGGACGGAGTACAATGACCCATGTTTTCTAACTTCTGCTAATTTGTGATATATAGCACAACTGTCAGTTCGTGGTCTAACATGAAGCCAATCAAATTAGTACTTGAGAATTAAACTAACGCTACCTAGTGACTGACTTCAGGATAAACTTAATTGCAGTACTAGTGGGAGGTCATGACCAGTGAGTGAGGTTCACCAAGTAGAGTGTGAAGACAAGTACACTTACATATGATACTGGCTAGCTATGGCGATGTATTTCATAAAGTAACAGAAGTGAGTATTCATGGATTATTGGACTCCTGCCCAAATGGCTGAAATGTCAACGAGCTTGTCCCGTAAGCTGAACAACCTGGCTTTGATTTTCGTCTAGGTGATGGGTGAGCACGGTGGAGCAGTCCGAAACTAGGATGAAATAGCTGTTACATACCCATAGAAAAAACAAGAGCAAGTACATTGGAAAGACGGAAAGAAGGGCTTCTATCCGGTTATCTGAACATATTCTAAGAAACCCGTGCCTGAAAGGAAGCAAATATTGTCAGAGTGCAATTAACAGACATCATCTCGTAGAGATTTCTAAATTCTTCAAAATATTAAATAGACAAAAGACAGCAAATTTACTACGATTTGCCTAAGCAATCGCTACCAAACGATTTAAACCAGACTTGTGCATACAGAAAGAGAATGTGATTAATCTCTCACTGCCTTGGTAACTGAATTTTGATTTTGATTACATTAATTAGTCATCCAGTTCAGTGGTCTCAAGTCACTGAACAAATCTCAATCTTATAAACTGTACCCGCTTTTGTTTTCGTTTTTTGAGTTGCTATGTGAACCTACAAGCTAACACTGTTCTGTTAATTCTTTCTGTTTTCTGTTTTACCCCTTCCCCTCCCTCTTTTCAACTTTGTAAAGCGTATAAATTGATGATGAAAACTTGAACTAAAAATTGAAATGGTTACATTTTGGATGCGTCAGTTTTATAGTATCTCTTCTCTACTACCACTTAAACATTAAAGTATGTCATTATCATCTATATAACAACTGTAATTTCAGGTAGTCAATGGCAGCTGATGAGAACCTGTGAAATAGAATGATGACATCATTTCATACTGCAAATTTCGTCTTCTTTTCTTTATTGAGAAACATATTCCTTTTTCCATTAGTTCCTCATCATCGGCTGGCTCCACACTAATATATAGTTTTTTATATAAACATTTTTTACCAGTCAAGTGGTCATTTTAGTCGGCTAGTTTTAGGTATAGGCGGGGGTCAAATCAAAAGGACTTTCAACGCAGCTAAGCTGCGCTGTATATTCACTAGCCAACCAATACTTAGTTCAAGAAATAAAGTCGGACTGCCCTGTTTCGCCTCCTCCATGAGTATCTACCAGTTTAACTGCCAGTGCGGAGCTAGTTACACTGGGCGTACAATCAGGCAAGTTCATCGTCGAACTTTTGAACCCCTCTCATCTTGGTTTGGTAAAGGTCCGATACTGGACATAAAGTAGAACCTAAAAAAGCTTTCAAAGTTATCGTATTTCACTCAACCTTTCATATGGTCTACGAGTACAGAATTTTACCTATAGCAGAGGCAATCAGAATTCATCTGAACAAGCCAAATCTGTGTGTTCAAAAGAACAATCTCCCCCACCCCGCCACACACACTTCCCACCTTGTAACTATTTTTTGACTGTTAAATTTTACAATTCTAGCTAATTCTACTAACTTGTTTGTATTTTACGTAACTCTTCTGAGTCATCCTATTCTTCCTAGTCATCACTGCTATTTTACGAATTTCTTGATTATGTAATAACTTGTTGCCAACACCTAAGAATCAACTTATATTGAATTCCGTAATTGATTTTCACCCCTCCAGAAGGGTACAGCAGGTCGGGTGTGAGGACAAATACGCACCGAAGACATT
Organism: Trichobilharzia szidati; assembly: GCA_944472155.2. Taxonomy (NCBI): domain Eukaryota; kingdom Metazoa; phylum Platyhelminthes; class Trematoda; order Strigeidida; family Schistosomatidae; genus Trichobilharzia; species Trichobilharzia szidati. Next base: position 40,967,621 of record OX235276.1, on the reverse strand, counting down.
AACTAGTGGTCGCGCAATGTCATGAATTGGCAGAAGTTAGAATTCATGGGACGGCCATTGGATCGGTTCCCAGTGGCCTAATGCTCTACGAGCTCGCCTTGTAACCAGAAGATCCTGTGTTTGAACCCCGGTGGGTGAGTACCGCTGAAGAGTCCCAAACTAGGACAGAGGAAACAGCTGTCCAGTACTCCCAGGTTTTCCAGTGGTTTTCTAACCAATGTCAGCTAATAATGAAATCCTGTAACTTAGATATCCTGTTACTAACATCTACGAGTTAATTGTTTTGATAACTTTTAACCTCTTGATTTCACCCGGCCTATACCTAAAACTAATGGACTAAAATAACCACTTGATTAGTATAATATTTTGATGTAAAATACCACATATAAGTGTAGAGCCAGTTGGTGATGAGGAATTAATTGAAAAGGAATGCATACTCCTTCGCTTAATCTTTTGTTCTTTCTAAATGCGGAAATGGGAATTTAGAAAATACCCGAAGGTTTTCAGTGGTTCTATAATTGATATCAGTCTATCATCTGACGTGAATTCATCTTATTCTTACTGTAAGCTTTCCATATGTTGTAACTTCATCAGTTTCAGTGTGGATTTCATTACAAACCTACATGAACGACAGGGTCATTGGAAAATCAAGGAACGTTATACACAAGCCTCTTTCTGGCTTTAAAGTCATAAGGAAGGCGCAGTCACGCAACCCGAATTCGTAACAATCTGGTTTCTAGTCAAGTACTACTGAAGAGTCTCAATCTAGGACGAAGTCACCCTACAGTATATTTTCCTATCCGATGACTTTCTAAATGTTATCGACTAATGACAAATTCTACACTAAAATTAATTAAATGTCTATAAATTAAAGGCATAAACGAAGTTTGTTTAGAGGTCTTTTGAATAAGTCTTTATTGTCGATAAATATTTTCTATTCATTGAAGATGCTCATTACAAATTTCAAAATACACATTAGTAAACAAAGAATATTCTTTTCGATAACTTTTTCATGATATCCCGCAATATTTATATATTCATAATAGTTAAAAGATTGTTAATATTGACAACATTAATTTCAACTGTTAGATTTTTTTCATGAATCATCGTCAATTAAAGATATAATTAAAAACCGGGGTGCGCAGGATAGCTGTCTCGTCCTAGTTTGAGGAACCTTCAGCAGCGTGCAAACTTTAACCGCACCAGGTTCCTTCAGACTACGAGACATAGCTCGTTGAGCACTCCGCCTTTTAGTCTGGAATTGAACGAAACGTGAATTCTAACTTTTGATTGGTTGGAGGATTTTATCATGAGCTGACATCAGTTAAAGAACTGTTGGAAAACCTACCAGGAAGTACTGGACAGCCAGATGTTTCGTCCTAGTTTGGGACTCTTCACGGTACGCACCCTCCGGGGCTCAGACCACGGGCCTTCTGATTACGAGGCAAGCTCGTGGACCATAAAGCAACTGGGACACACATCCTGGCGGGTGCGCACTATTGAAGAGTCCAAGATTTGGACTAAACAGTTGTCCAGTACTCGGAGGTTTTCCAATGATTCTCTAATTGATGACAACTCATAATGAAATCCTCCAACCAATCAAACACAATGCCTACAAAACCAATACTTGAAAATTCTAACTTTGTCAATCGTTGACATACTGTGGCCTGTGCTACTGATAAGATATGTCAGTAGTATAAAATAGATGTTCATCGGCGTAAAAACATCAAATAACAGGGAGACAGATTTGATGTAAGAGAAGGCAAATGATACAACGTTGCTTGCGGAGATACATGGGAGACGTGAAGGGAACACAAAGAAAGACAATATGAAGGAAGGGGAGAAGTAGCACAACACGAAGATCTGTGCAAATGATGCGTGCGTTGAAGATAAGGTGAACATAATTTCGCTATATATAGAGAAACCAAGGCTTCGTCTTCTACCGTTACAATACCGCTGCCTCCACCTGTGCCTTCAATGAGCATTCACTATCACTTGACATCAGTTTCTTTACTTAAGTGACATAGAATCGTTGACATCAAAATTCCAATACCTCTATGCAAATCGATTGTTACTAAATTGTGCTTATGCATATGCCTTAATATAACACTAAATCTAAACATGAGATTTCAAAAGGAAATGACCACACAAAAAACAAAGTCATAGATACTGGATTACGTCAAACCTTTTAGATATCTATAAATCACAAAATAATCGAGCAAAGAATATTCTTTCCGATAAATTCCTCTTCCGGCTCTACAGTTATATGTATGTTTATATACACACAATATTCTAGATTAGTAGTCAATAACAATATTGGTGTTTTTTAAATAATATCGATTTTTAAAGTATGATCAATGGAACTATACTTCATTGAAGATGCTTAAATAATAATAATAATAATAATAATAATAATAATAATAATAATAATAATAATGACAATAATAATAATAATAATAATAATAATAAAGATATAGTAGCAAATAGAATATCAACTAAAATTAGGGAAATTCCACAAAAATTGAGGATCATTCAAACCTGGATGGCCAAGGTAATGATAATGACTGAACTAACTTCTTTTGGATGCATAAATTAGGCTTGTTAATATGGATCCCCACAGCCTCAGCAATATTTAGAACTCTTAAAGCAAAATTGAGATTCGTAAGTATGTGGTAAATGAATGCTTAGGCGTGTTTCTCGTCGAATTTCCGAACATCACCCTGCCTGGTTAAACAAAGGACAAACAAAATCTATTCTCAGCGCTATTCTGTCTCATCTTTTGGATACAGAACACAAGATTGATGTTAATCATGCTTTCAGGGTCATTTACCGCATACCTAGGAATATCAATTGTGACTTAAGAGTTCGGCTACTAAATATTGCTGAGGCTGTTGGGATCCATATTAACAAGCCTAATTTTGCATCCAAAAGAAGTTAGTTCAGACATTATCATTACCTTGGCCATCCAGGTTTGAGTAATCCAGAATTCTGGATACAAAAACATGAATGAACTTGGAATACAACTCAAATACAAAAAACAAAACAAAAAAAAAAATATGAATGAGCAAAAATAATGAACTATATATACGAGTACAAATCATAAATGTGTGAATCAAACAATTCCAACACTGGTGTGAACACGGGCAGTAATTTTGCTCGAAATATTACCAATAACAAAACTTATCATTGTGTGTAAACTATTAAAATATAATTATACTTTATTTGATCTAATCCACAATGCTCAAACTTTTTACTGATATTAAATCGCTATTATATCTTTATTATTATTATAATTCAAGCATCTTTAATGAACTGTAATTCCATTGATCATACTTTACAAATCGATATTATTTAAAAAAAACGCTAATATTGTTATTAACTACTAATTTAAAATATTCTGTGTATATAAACAAGCATGTATAATTGTAGAGCCGGAAGAGGGATTTATCGAAAAGAATATTCTTTGCTCGATTATTCTGTGTTTTATAGATATCTGAATGAATATTTTTACTGTATTGAAATCTTTTAGACATGACTTGCCATGATGTAAGTAAGAACCTTTTCTTGTCTTAACTGAACCCTTATTCAGAATTAATTTTTCCAGCTAATCGTATTCCGTATAAACTAGATTTTGAAACCCAGTTACTCCGATTTACTTTTTTTTTAGAAGATAACATTATACCAGATATCATCAGCTCAATCTATGTTTACATTATACAGTTCAGTGCATATGGCGTGTTACTAAGGTTACTCAAACACAGTACTCAAATAGAAGTTGTCCAAATACTAGTTCTTACAATAATCCAATTCATATTTGAGTGGATCTTACTAATACACACCCCAACAGTATCGATTTTCATCTATCCCATACACAATGATATCATATGAATCAGTCACTTGCTTCGTATCCTTATTCCACTAGTGGTGGTATAAGAAACCTCCGAACTAAGCTATTCAAATTATTGTCACCATGTCAAGCTAACTATGTGGATCGATTATAATGGGAACTAGAATTCGGACATACATTCAATCTCATATATTTCAATGGCCCTACAATATGCGTCATACCTAAGTAAGTATGTCCACCATAAAAGAAATTTAATATGAATCCAGTTGTATGGTTGACAGTATGAGAAGCACATACATTAAAACACATCCTGGTTCACACAATAACTCTATCTACTTAAATAATGGCATTCAATCTATCTCTGATTGATTCATACCAGTCAGCATGGTAAACAATGATACGCAAACAACCTTCTACCCCATTTTCTCACCCTCTTTATTCACATTGTCATTCATAAATATGGTGTTAATAATCAGACGATAAATAATGATAATAATAATAATAATAATCCAGGGTAGACATTAATGACGAGCATTCATTAGTATACATATATTGATTCTTATTCATTCATGGTCATTTACTTTCGAAATCTCATCTACAGATTTAGTGTTATAATATTAGTGCATATTTTTTTACGAGTTGATCATAGATTGATATCAGTTAGAGAACCATTGAAAACTGATATCAATCCGTGATCAACTCGTAAAAACAAAACTAATCCTTACAAACCAAACTATAGAAAATTAATCTGATGCTCGCTAGTGACTTGCTACAGGATGGAGTTTCCTGGAGTTCTAGTGAGAAGTCGTGACTAGTGAGTGAGGTTCAACCAGATGTCACGTGTGAGGATGGATGTCCCACCAACGACATTGGTTGGGGTCACGCTAAATCACGAATTGGTAGAAGTAGTTAGAATTCATGAGACATTGAACCAGGTCCCAGTGGCTGAATGGTATACGAGCTCGCCTTGTAACCAGAAGGTCCTGGGTTCGAATCCCGGTGGGTGCGTACTGCTGAAGAGTCCCAAACTAGGACGAAACAGCTGTCCAGTACTCCCAGGTTTTCCAATGGTTCTCTAACTGATGTCAGCTCATGATGAAATCCTGTAACCAATCAAATCCCTACAAACCAACACTTGAAAACGAAATTTACCAAGGAAGGTTTAATGTGATGACAAATTGTTTTTGAACGCATAAAGGTGGCTTAAACTTTCTAATTGCTAGGGCTTCCACAAACTTTAGGATACGCCCCAAACACGTTTTATAGATAGGTTTAAAAGATCTGTTAACGTCAATTTTATGTCCTGTTTCTATAATATGTTTTGCAATAGAGGAGCTAGGTCTCCTGTTCTCACCATTAATGGGTTCTGAAGATTTCATTTGTTTCTGGAGCCATTTAGGAATATGCTCTGAAGCCCTTACTTGCAGAGATTGATGAGTCCTCCCTATGTATGTGTGTCCACACGTACATTTAAATTGGTAAATACAGTGGGATGTGACGTCATAGATATATTGGCCTAACATTCTCTATTATTATGATATTGGCTGCATAAAAAGTCTTTTTGACAGCAGTGTTCAGTCTTTGTCTAGTTATCAAGCTGGTTTGATGCCTCATATAGGGTAGCTTGATGTATACATCTTTCTTAGGGGCGAGTTGGAGAGTGGGTCTTGGTGTTCTGACTACTTTATATCTCCTGATGAACTTGTCTGGATAATTGTTATCAACCAGAGTTTGTGTCAATTTTCCTTCTTCCGCATCAAGTGTGTCTTCAGCGCATATTCGTTGGATTCTACTGAAGAGGCACCTTACTAAGGCTCTTTTGTACCGAACAGGGCAAAAACTGTGGTAATTAAGATACTGTCCTGTCCAGGTAGGTTTTCTATAAATAGATCTTTTTATCGACCCATCAAGCCGTCGACTAAGCAGTATATCTAGGAAAGATAAACAGTTATCTTCCTCTTCTACAGATGTAAGTGATATGCTATTTTGAACTTCATTCATTCGATTTAAAATTGAGGTAGCAGAACAAGACTTATCACTGATGATTACAATATCGTCTACATACCTTCTATAAAGTGGCACATTTTCGATTAAATCCTCCGATAAATTCTCAATGTGCGACATATAAATATCTGCTAAAAGGGGCCCTAACGGACTTCCCATAGCAACACCATCAATTTGGCGGAAACAATCGCCTTCAAATGTAAACCTAACATTGTTAGTACATAGAAGTAATAAATCCCTTAAATAAGATATAGGGAACGGGATGAAAAAATTGTTTGTGGAAATATGATCACACAAAATGTCAACTGTTTTGAGTAAAGTCACATTAGTGAATAACGAGTTTACATCAAAAGAGTACATATTCTTATAACATTAATATTACTATTGTCAAGAAAATCAATCAATTCAAATGTATCTTTTAACACATACTTACAGAATTGTGTTTTAACTGGATGCAATAATTCTACTAACCATTTAGCAAGTTTATGTGTTGGGGATTTGCACATTGACAGTATAGGACGTAGAGGATTATTGGGTTTGTGTATTTTTGGCAAGCCATACATATGCGGGAATTTACAATCTGATGGCTTTAACGAGTCAAATTTTTCTTTACTTATAGCATTTAGGCCTTGAAGCTTCAGTAGATTAGCTGTCACTGTGCCCTGCAACAACTGGATATCTTCTGAGGAGGGATCACGGCTAAATTTGCTTTTATCATCAAGAATAAACATCATTTTAGATTTATAGTCACTTTTATTCATAATAACGACTCCAGAACCTTTATCAGGTTTCGTAATAATGATATTAGGATTTTCCCGTAGCTCTTTCAAGGCTTTGAAATGCTGGGAATTTAAAATGCTTTTCTCGTTTGGGTTGTTGTTTAAAAACTGATGAGCTATATCCACCATCTTGGCCTTAAACCAACCCCGATCTTCATCGGATGTTGCGGCAAGAGGTTTCAGTTGGTCGTATAAGTTTTCAAACTCAGCATGTATGGCTAAATCCGTAAAGTGCGTGCGAGGAACACAAAATTTGAGTCCAAGGGATAATGCTTCTTTCTGATGAGTAGATAGAGTAATATCAGAAAGATTTGTAACATACATATCAGGATTCACCGGAAAGACATCTACGCGGTTTCGATCATCAATTATTTGGTTTAGTGGTCTTCATTGTTACTTTGACCTTGAATATGTCCTTTAAACTTGACCTAAGTCTATTTTTTCTCACCTCTTACCTCTTTATTAATTTCATATATATTCCTATGACAAGTCCGTGTGTGATCAGATTGTTCGAAATGTGTTGTGCGCAAATACATTACACGATTCAGACAAATTACGTCTTCTTATTGCTTTATCTAAATTCATAAAGGGAACTAATTGTTTTAAATAATATAATTTACCAAATATCATGTAATGACTGTCAGTGAGGTCAATTCATTTACGTAGGTTAAACTAGTAGATCGGGTCAACTAGATTATTGGAATATAAAAATTTAGCAAGACCTAGAATGATGAATGACCCTACTAAGTTAAATAACCTAGAAAAAACAGACCTCAGCCATTGCACTGCATTCACTTGCATGTAATCACAAAGTAGGGTGGTTGGGACAAGGTGAGAGTATTAAAAAGTTATATAGTTAGGTGGAGATATAGAGAGAGAGGTTAATCACTGAAGCTTTGTTTATCAATTCAACACCGCATATGTGCAGTCGGAATGACGCAACACCTATACCGGAGATATGGAAAGTAGCAAAAAACTTCAAAGGGAAGTTGGAAAGACAGATTGTGAAAACGTGTGACTAAATTAATATGATTATGACTGGCAATAATTTATGCTCGAAACCTTGTCATCCACTTGTTAATACTGCTTCGCTGAGTGATATTTGAAATAAACTTGTCTAATATGGTGTTACATTCTACCAAAATGCCCAAGTTTAACACTTACATTGAAGCTCCTAGACCATTCAGCTACTGGGGGCCAACGGAATGGCTATCCCGTGGATTCTAGCTTCTACCAATTCGTGATTTTAGAGCGAGCACCAGCCAATGTCATCGGTGAGCATTTGTCCTCACTCCTGACAGGATGGACCTTACTGCTCACGACTTCTCACTAGAACTCCAGGGAACTCCGTCCTGTAGCCAGTTACTAGCGAGCATCAGATTAATTTTCTATAGTTTGGTTTGTAATGATTAGATTTGTTTTTATGTGTTGATCACGGATGAATATCAGTTAGAGAACCAATGAAGACCAGGGTGTATTGGACAGCTGTTTCGTCCTAGTTTCGAACTCTTCACAGTACGCACCAACAGGGGTTCAAACCCCAGTGATCAGTCACATCCCCGCCGACCAATACTTGATATATGCATGTTTCATTTAGCTCAGTCCCAGGTGGCAGAATCAGTTCACGCACCATTTGAATTCTCACTGCCCGCTTGGGAGGATTGGCAATAAACTGGATCGAATTCAAAATTTGCAACCTATCCACTGGTTGATCTAAGTGGGATCAAACTACTCATATAAACCAGTCAGTAGCAGTATATGCTAACGTGAATTTTGACGCCATTAATGGATCAAGTAGATCTGAATAGATTAGGTTTACCAAAGGAATTTGTAATTTCAATTACATCTTGAACTGTGTCAAATGCAGATCACGAACTAATTTCTCTAACTAATGTCAGCTCATGATGAAATCCTGTAACCAATCAACCAAATCCCTACAAACCAACACTTGGATATCAATGAGATGCTCACTAGTGACTTGTCCTGTTCAGGTAGGTAATTACCTGGGGTTCCAGTGAGAAGTCGTAACCAGTAGGGTGCAGCATGTCGGATGTGAGTACAAATACTCGCCGAAGACATTGGCTAGCGGTTGCGCTATGTCGTGAATAGGCAGAAGTTAGAATTCATGGACCAGTGGATCGTGTCCCAGTGGCTTAATGGTCTACGAGCTAGCTCGCCTTGTAACCAGAAGGTCCTGGGTTCAAACTCCGTGTCGGTGGGTGCGTACTGCTGAAGAGTCCCCAACTAGGAAGAAACAGCTGTCCGGTACTCTCAGGTTTCCCAATGGTTCTCTAACTAATGTCACCTCATGATGAAATCCTGTAACCAATCAAATCCCTACAAACCAACACTTGAATTTCCGAAATGTTAATTTGGTCTACAATTTTATGTTCACCACTAGGCAAAGAATAACTGCCATTTTTTTTAAAAATAACATAGAATCACTGAAATAACAATTCGAAGAGATATATGTGAATGGATCGATAATAGACTACTGCTCAGAACATGCGTACGTATGTATTTTGATAATATGCATAAATTATAACACTAAGTTCAAACATCACACTGCATGAATAATACATTGAATACATCTCTAGTAAAGTATGGTCATAATTAGTGTTCACACTGAATTTTTTCATCCATTCTATTTGTAAAAACTTAGTCATATTACGTAACCACAAATTTAAACTAATAAGTCGTCATATCATCATATTGTCTTGTCGACACTGTCTCCCTTTCCTACCGCTTGAACCTTATTCCCTCCACCTAACTACATAACTTTTTAATACTCTCACCTTGTCCCAACCACCCTACTTTGTGATTACATGCAAGTGAATGCAGTGCAATGACTGAGCTCTGTTTTTTCTAGGTTATTAAACTTAGCCGCGTCAATCATCATTCTAGGTCTTGCTAAATTTTTATATTCCAATAACCTAGTTGACCGCGATCTACCAGTTTAACCTATGTAATTGAATTGACCTCACTGACAGTCATTACATGGTATTTGGTAAATTATATTATGTTTCCTAATTGGATCTATCGAGTCCTTAAGCTTGCCTTGCAACTAGAAGATCCTGGATTCAAATCCCTTTGACGGATGAGAACTGCAGATGAGTCCCAAACTGAGACGAAACAGTTGGTTGTCCAGTCCTCCAGTGCTGCTTTCCAATGGTTCTCTAACTGATGTTAACTCGTAATCAAACCTGTAACATGCATATGTCATAATATATGCATTAATTTTCTATAGTTTGGTTTGTAAGGGTCAGTTATGTTTTTGCGAGTTGATCACGGATTGATATCAGTTAGAGAACCATTGAAAACCAGGGAGAACTGGACAGCTGTTTCATTCTAGTTTGGGAACCATCGGCAGTACGCATCCACTGGGATTCGAACTCAGGACTTCTGGTTACAAGACAAGCTATACCATTCAGCCACTGGCACCCGATTCAGTGCCTAATGAATTCTAACCTCTACTAATTCGTGATTTAGCGCGACCCCAACCAATGTCGTTGGTGGGACATCCATCCACACACGGGACATTTAATTGGACCTCACTGGTCACGACTTCTCACTAGAACTCCAGGAAATTCCATCCTGTAGCAAGTCACTAGCGAGCATCAGATTAATTTTCTATAGTTTGGTTTGTAAGGGTTTGTTATGTTTTTACGAGTTGATCACGGATTGATATCAGTTTTCCATGGTTCTCTAACTGATATCAATCTATGATCAACTCGTAAAAAAATATGCACTAATATTATAACACTAAATTTGTAGATGAGATTTCGAAAGTAAATGACCATGAATGAATAAGAATCAATATATGTATACTAATGAATGCTCGTCATTAATGTCTACCCTGGATTATTATTATTATTATTATCATTATTTATCGTCTGATTATTAACACCATATTTATGAATGACAATGTGAATAAAGAGGGAGAGAAAATGGGGTAGAAGGTTGTTTGCGTATCATTGTTTACCATGCTGACTGGTATGAATCAATCAGAGATAGATTGAATGCCATTATTTAAGTAGATAGAGTTATTGTGTGAACCAGGATGTGTTTTAATGTATGTGCTTCTCATACTGTCAACCATACAACTGGATTCATATTAAATTTCTTTTATGGTGGACATACTTACTTAGGTATGACGCATATTGTAGGGCCATTGAAATATATGAGATTGAATGTATGTCCGAATTCTAGTTCCCATTATAATCGATCCACATAGTTAGCTTGACATGGTGACAATAATTTGAATAGCTTAGTTCGGAGGTCTCTTATACCACCACCAGTGGAATAAGGTTACGAAGCAAATAACTGATTCATTTGATATCATTGTGTATGGGATAGATTGAAAATCAATACTGTTGGGGTGTATTAGTAGGATCCATACAAGTATATATTGGATTTTTGTAAGAACTAGTATTTGGACAACTTCTATTTGAGTACTGTGTTTGAGTAACCTTAGTAACACGCCATATGCACTGAACTGTATAATGTAAACATAGATTGAGCTGATGATATCTGGTATAATGTTATCTTCTAAAAAAAAAGTAGATCAGAGTAATTCGGTGCAAATCAGGTTCGTAAGGAAGACCATTAGGTTAAAATTAATTTGAATGAAGTAAATAGACTCCAGTTTCAATTAATTTTGCATTCCTTTGTTGGTTGATTTATACTGGTCTGAAATGTTAGTTCTCTTTCTTGACATATTGGCTTCTGGTGCGGAAGTTTTGACGATGCCTGATAGTCACATTGATGACTTTTGGTAGATGGCAATTTTCAGTGGAATCCAGGTTATACATTTCGTACTATCTGTGACTCGTCAGATGTATTTAGCTGAAATCACCATTGATGGCGTTCTCACCGATGTGTCCGTTGATTAGAGTGAATCAGGGCACTAATCCATGATTTTTCATGGAGTCACATACTGACTGACTGACTGGAGTTCTGTGGATGTAATGAACCAGTAACTGGTTGAAAACGGTTCTTATTAACGCAAATTTATTCAATCATTCTTTGTGATTCTCTAGATTGTGAAAGTGTCCACTATTCTTTATCTGATTATGGCCTCTATTGAACCTTTTCGTCCTTAGCAGTTTCATAACGTTGCTTCTCCTTACTTTTATGTTTTCTAATTTAAAGTTTGTCAGAGAGATGTGAGGGATTTTGTGCAAAGTTCTACGTGAATAAGCAAGTCGGGTGGACCTACCGGGTAAGATGTCAATTTACTAGCTTAACTGATTCATTTAATCAGTGTTTTACACATTAGTCCGTTATTATTATTATTGTCTTCTTTAGTTCCTAGAGGAACATAGGGCTTCAGCCGCACGTCTGCATGGAGTTCGGTTCCCCGCCAACGTTTTCACCTGGCTCCAAGTCTGCCGACATGCTTTCATCTCCTCTTCACATGACCTCCTCCATGTCACCCTCGCACAGATGACCAACTCGCCACTTCCTATTCAGGTTCCACTCGAGCTGTGGCCTGGCGTGTGATGTCTCTTGATGGTTTGTTCTCTCAGAGTATGGCCAATCTACCTCCATTTCTTCCTGTATGTTTGTTGCATAATTTGTTCCTGCTGTGTTGGTTCGCTCCCAGAGATCTATCCCTGTTGTTGATCTTTTCCAGCCGGCCATTTGATCTTGAATACTGAGGGAAGACAGCTGTTGATGAAGGTCTGTAGTCCATGAGTCCCGTCAAACCTCAGTAGTAATTAATTATCTATGCTAGTCACTTCCTGAAGAGAGCTACATAAGTTGTCTGCTGTACTCAGAGATATTAACCCTTCAGCACTACTTAATAAAGGACCTGTAGAGACACTAAACGACTCTGTACTGGTCCTTCCAAAAGAGTTTAACATAAATCAATCAGTCAGGATTGATGACTGCTTTTCAACCAACTTGCTGTAAACTATGTCAAGGCCAATATACATCAATATCCTTCACTTATAATAATAATTTTATCACATTCATTTAATCTGGTAACCATGACATTCAACTATTTAATCGTGCCATTTATGGTCTTTGTTTGTCTATTTCCACTTGTAAGGACACATACACACAAAACTGCTGTCTACTTCTATTTAATAATCTTATCTAACCGTTATTATTTTTACCTAGATTATTTTATTTTTTTATTATTTTGCCTAGACTAGACACATTACACTAGTTACTGACTAGTGTGCAATCAAAAATAATAATTAACCTTTTATGAACACGAGGTTTTAATGCTTTAGAAGTAGAATTAAAATCATTCTATCTATCACTTAATTTGATCAACGAAACTCATGAATTAATACGAAAGACAGTTTAAAATGAAAGCAAGTCACGCTGACAGTCATCAAATAGTCTTTTTGATGTAGTTGTGTCCACTGAGCTGGATGGTTTACACCTAAGCTACATATCTTCTCCATTATATATCAACAAGCAGTGTATTTGTCACTGAATGGTGATTGTAATCGACTTCAATTCACTTGTATAGCTTGAGAATGATATCGCTGAAAAGAGTAACTCTTCTCTGGACTCCTTTTCTTTTATATAACTTCACATATGTTTGCATTTTTCCGTCGCATATTATTAATTACTTATAAGTAGTGTAGTTGAATACTTATAATTATCAGGTTTTTGGTGGATGATGATTAGGAGTGGAATCCAGGGGATTGCAGGTACATCCAGTTAACAAATCCCAAATCGGAGGAAATGCGCATGCTGGATTCCAATGCTAGTCACCATCCACCAATTAACTTCTAATTACATGCCCAGACATCGTCGAAGAGGTTGATATGTCAACCTGATACCGAGCATCCGATTTAAGTCTAAGAATGTGAACCTGGCAATTAAATTCACTTTTGAAGAATAATTTCAAGGTAACATTTACTTTTAAAATGTCCTTCTTAACAAAAGACCAGGCACTTTAAAGCGAAATATGTACGGAGAAGCGGAATGGAAGGGAAAATGTATTCATTTCCATAGTTTCAAACCCGTAAAATATAAGCGGAATTTGATTCGTTGTCTTAGCTTTAGAATAAGGCGTATATGTATTAATGACTGTATTGAAGATGATATCAAGTATGTAAAAAGTACCCTGCTACAAGGTGGTTCTCCCAACAATTTTGTGAAGAAGTATATTTCTAAAAGAACCGATAAAATTAAGCGTTACACAGTGAGTAAAAGGGAGGTGGCTTTATTTAAGAGTACAGTCCAAAAGTGATATATATCCAGTAATATATTAAGCCGCAGGTTGATCAGATCAGTTAAAAGAGCTTTCATTGCTGCAGAGTTACACGTCAGTTTCTCAAGCAGACCGTTACCTATACAGTGCACAGCGCAGATAAATTACCAAAGACGACCACAGTAATGTTTGTATGCCAATTCAACTGCTCATGTGGAGTTAGTTATATAAGTTGGATGGACTCAGAGGAATTTATTTATACTCACTCGTGAACATGTTCCTGTTTGGCTTGGAAAAAGAGTTAGCAAATCAATAAATAGTGTCATTTTATGTCATCTAGTGGATAGATAGATGGCAAACACCACGTTAAAAAATAGGTGAGTCATTTACGGTTGTATATCGAGTACCAAACAATCTGCCTAGTGGCACACGACTAGGCCTCCTAGCTATAGCCGAGGCTATAGAGATTAATGAGAAGAAACTTGACCTATGTGTGTGCAATAAGAGAAGCACATTCATCCTGTTTGTTTACCCTGACCTACTACTGTATGGTCTCACTCATCAGGGGGATGGATACAACCGTCCATGTTTTCATGTCACATATCATGCCTTTCTTAATTCCGTTTCACACAGTTTACTTCTCTCCTCTATCATCATCCTTATTATGTGTCAACCTTTTGTAATTTCCACTAAGCAGCTTATTATGTCTCTAGTATTTGATTACTATTCACAATTTAACCTGTTTATTTTATCACTACACTCGGCATCTGTCTGTCAGCCTTCGCTTGAATTTACATTCAGTGCTCCCAATTTGTGGGTATGTGTTCGTATGTATTTTGAACATTCCCACAAATTATTCAGAAAAAATAGAGCAAACAGCAGCTTTCAATAAATTCTTCTTCAGGCTCTACAATTATAAATCCATTAATTTAAGCATACAATAGCCAGTCAGCGAGTAAAGGCAGATTAGAATCACATCAGAAAGTGTATTGTGGAACAAGTATAAAATGGGATGATGGAACAATAGTCAGTTAGTTTTGAATATGCATGGTCAATGAGAACATGAGATAAAATGAGATGAAGTAATTTAATCTAATTATGTGTGAATGTATATGCATAAATATAGTCAACAAAAATACAGGTTTCGAGAGTGATTGCAATCAGTGGTGTGTGCGACAATATGAATACTACAGGAAATAAACCAACTAGACATAAGTTCAAGGTTGAAAATAACGACAATAATAATGACTGTAAAATAATAACGATGATATGGTGTAAACTTAAAAGTGCCATTAATGATTGACTATCAAATAATAATAATAATAATAATAATAATAATAATAATAATAATAATAATAATAATAATAATAATAATAATAATAACAATAATAATAATAATAATAATAGTAAATTTAGTGAAGTGAAATGAACGGGATTTCGTAAATATGAGAAAAGCACTACTTAAACCTATGCTAATAAAATCATAAGAAAGGTCATGAAATCATAAAAAGTCGAAAATGAACGTTTGTCAATGAAACAAAGGAATAGAAGAAGAAGAAGAAGAAGCAGAAAAGAAAATTGTGTTGGGACTTGAAAGTGCTAGTTTTTATGGAGGATTTGTTGGCCTTATTGTGTGTAGACCAGGGTAAACATAGCGGTTGAACGTACTCCTTCTGTATACAAAGAATTGGTCTTCTGGTATTGATAGCAAACCGCTTCACCTACTGATAGAAGACGTAGTCGAGCTCCTCTAGATAGATTACCAGGAAGGCGGTAAATAACTGAGAACACCTGGTCAGGTTTTATCGAGTGTCCAGTACCTACCAAGTGGGCTAAGACTGCACTATTTACACATTTCGTTACCCCTTTACTTAACTATAGAGGTACATTTTCACGCGAGCATGGATAAAGCCCTCTGAGTACGGCCAATGTAACTAGCTCCACATGAGCAGTTGAATTCATAGATACACAGTGATGATTTGGTAATTTATCCTTGACTTGCTGTGTGAGTACTGGTTTAGTTGAGAAATTGAGTACCAGTTTAGCTGCTGGAAATGTTCTCTCTAATGCTCTGTTAAGTCAACATTTTAGAATGTCAGCTGCAACATTCCCTTTGTAATTTAACTTAAGATACAAAGGTTTCTTGTCCACGGTATCCACCTTTACCCCACATCTAGGTATTGATATACACTTTTTTAGGAAGTTCTCCGGATGTCCATTTTCTTGAAGTGTAAGTTTCTCCCTCTGAGCATATGCATTTTATTCTATAGCTAAGACACTCAACTAAGTTTCTTTTGTATTGAATCGGTGTGAAGCTATGAAAATGGATGTACTGACCCATCCAATTTTCTTTTCTTCTTCTTCTTCTATTCCTTTGTTTCATTGACAAACGTTCATTTTCGACTTTTTATGATTTCATGACCTTTCTTATGATTTTATTACCCTTGGGTTTAAGTAGTGCTTTTCTAACTTGTTATGATATTTATGAAATCCCGTTCATTTCACTTCACTAAATTCACTATTGTTATTATTATTATTATAATCATTATCCCATGTTCTCATTGACCATGCATATTAAAAAACTATCTGACTATTGTTCCATCCCATCTTATACTTTTTCCACAATACACTTTCTGTGATTCTGATTTGCCTTTACTAGCTGGCTATTGTATGCTTAAATTAATGAATTTATAATTGTAGAGCCTGAGGAGGGAAGAATTTATTGAAACCACAATTGTTTGATCTAACCATGATGTAAGCGCAATATCGCTTGAAATTAAGTCACGCGTAGATATAGGCTATCCCGGTCCAGAACAAACAAGAAGCCGGTCACTGTTTCTACGGTACTATTAATAAACAAATCAATTAATATATATATACAACAAACCTTAACGGTTTCAAGAGTACAATACACAATGCTTAACAGAAAGCAAGGAACCGCTATCAGAGCGGAATAACGTTAAAGCCAAAATTACGAACTAGCCGGATCAGACACGACCGTTCAGGTAAGCAGTCAGTAGAAGAATGAACCCAAGTAAGAGATAGACAAAGCATAGGCACAAAGATAGAATTTAATTGGCTACTTAACCAATCAATAAATAAGATAAACTCAACAGAATAATACAAGGTAAGACATGGGACAGCAAAATAACAGTTCACAAAAATACTCTGATTGGGTCATGAGTTCAACTGTCTGACTAAAAGGATCGAAGTAAAAACACACATACACAGTTAATTAAACAGGGTGGGATAGACACGTTGGGCATGGATAATTGTGTTGCAACAATGCTAGGCTGATCCGGAACAGGTTGACTTGATTTAAGGATGGGAATTGAATTCATCTTACACATGATGTAATCCTATTTCTCTCACGTTAGTTAAAATAACTCGTCAGCCCCCACACGTTCAAACTTATATTCTGTTGACTATATATACATTAGTATGTCGCCCAGTCGTCTATTCACATTTCATCGCAAGCAGTTGTTCGCTTAAAACCGTTTCGTTCTGATTACACTATAGGGATTTTTAATTCACTTTACCTTGTTTGTTCTAACCTTTTCTTTTACCTCTCTTCGTATATTTGCACGTTCTTCATTTGTGTGTAGATGTGGTATTTACCTCCTTAAGGTACCTTAAAGGTGATCTTGACAGCAGTTAGCCCAGTCATCTAACGATTTTCGTGGTGTTTCATACGTTATTCATTATTGTGCGTCGGTGGCACAACGGTTAGGACTCTCGCCGACCATGCACATGGCTCGGGGTTCGATCCCCTGCCGACGCACACCTGATATCAATGGTCGGCCTGCAAAATTTGGGCCACCGATATCACATGCTGAAAATTTCATACTTGTACCAAAATACTGTGTGGAATCAAGCTATAATAAAATATATAAAAAAATAAATTGTTATACGCTTATATAGTTAGTACTATGCCTTAGACAAATCCTGTGTTCTCGACTTCACAGGTAACTCAAGTGTGTGGTATATATATTCGAAAGGTTAACTGATCATTTTCGGGCGAAGTTCAACAATAGCGTCCTAGGAGTGCGAACGCTCCAATGACCTTGAACGCATGCTAGTCATTGGCTAGTGATACCTGTCATTATCATAGCTGAAATATCAACGCTTTTCACCAGCTAAGCAGGAAATTTCACCCAGATCACGTTTTTAAGTACTTTTTGGACAATGTGTTAATAGCTCGTTAGGGTCGCGATTAGGGTTAAAGTAAGTATTGGGTTTAGGTTATGATCAGGGTCATAATTAGGATTAGGGTTATGATTGGGGATAGATTTAGAGTTGATGTCATTCATTTTTATTTGTTTTATTATCCACACTTTCCTGGTAAGTAGTTTTCGATCCTCTTAATGGAAACCATAGTAATTCAACCGAGGGCTTTTGGGGAAGACTGCACAACACGATAAGAGAGATAAACAATTCACAAAAACAGCTCATCTTCAGTCACTTCGGTGAATACATGTAGAGAAACTAGTCTAACTTAGCAACTGATACTCCTCATTATAACTGGGAGGTATTTTTAAATCATATCAGAGAAAGATAACCTGCGTAATGTGTTTTCATGCATTTTCTTGTAAATATACGTCATTTTTTGTGCAAAAGTCACTTCTTTTTATGATTTGTCGACTGAAGGTCACTCGTGCATTCGCATTCTTGGGACGCTATTGTTGAACTTTGCCCATTTTCGTCCTTCATTTCTAAGAAGAGGTCTACGGAAACCTTATCATTTGATTATTGAGGCTGCTAGTCACCGTTTTATTCACTGATGAGTGAATATAAATTAGGCGTTAAGTAATTCAAGTTATTTTCAAGTTTCCAAGTGTTGATTTGGAGGAATTCGAGTGATTTGGAGTTTGTCCACAAATTGACTTCAGTTAGAGTACAATTGAGAACCAGGAAGTACTGACTAGCTCTTTCATCATAGTTAAGGAATCTCCAGCAATGTTCATCCAAGACCTCATTATCGATTGAATCCGGGACCATCAGATTACGAAGCCAAGTCATTTGTGCAGGAATTGTGACGCATGGGTTTCTGAACATCACCCTGCGTGGTTAAGCAAAGGACAAACAAAATTCATTCATAGTTCTCTCTATTCCATCCATCTCATCTCGTGGATACAGAACACAAGACTGATGTTAACGAGGCAGCTTTCAAAGTCATCTACCGCATACCATCCAATTCTAATTAATTTCACCTTAAGAGTTCGTCCACTATATATTGCTTAGGCTGGCTGTTGGGATCCACATTAAGAAACCTAACTTTTGTATCTTAACGAAGTTGGTTGGTTTTCATTAATCAAACCGCTGTTTATATATATTATATAGTTTATATTCGTTAACGTATCACTGAGCTTGTGATTTCGGGTTTACATTAAACGACATGAAATAGAAGGTTCAAATATACATAGTATTCTTTTTTTAATGCAGTATATAATCGTGAGAAATGTTTTCTGTCTAACATCGAATCGAATGTTCACATAGATATATCATATTCCGTTGCTATTGCCGACTTGAACTGTGGGAATATGTAAGCATAACATTCCGTTCGCACACATTGTCTCTATCACACAACCACACACTTATTTTACTTAACAAATCGGTAGTATTTAAAAACATCAATATTGTTAGTGTTGTCTATTCTAGAATATTCTATGTCTACAAACATATGTATATAATAGCAGAGTTAGAAGAGGAAATTATCGAAAAGGATATTCTTTATTTAATGTTTTTTGCTTTTCTATATATCTGAATGAATATTTTCGCTATTTTGAATTCTGACAATTCGTGACATAGCACTACTGTCAGTCAATGAGACTTTGATGAGCAGGCACTTCACCTTGACATGGTAAACCCCGCTGGCCACGACTTCTTATCAGACCTTCAGGAAATCCATTCAGTAGCTAATGAGCTAATGAGCTAGTGATCAATACATAGATGACGGATTTTTGTATAGATATGAAATAATTTCAATGTAGATTTTGTTACGAACGATAGAAAAAATAAAAATAGGAGAATGTTTACATAGCAAATGAGGCACACACAAAAAAACCCCAGAAAGTAAACATCAATCTGCAGTTCATTAATGGCTACTGGATGAAGTCTGTGAAGCCACTGGGATCCACCATGTCTACGTGAAATGGATGTATGGCATGTGCTTTATGAACACAGACTGATAGGAAGCGGCTAAAATTGAAATCAACACTTGGATTAATTCTCTCTTCTGACCTATCCTGGTCCTCCCATGTCTTAGCGATTTCTAAAAGAATATTTCGTCTGACTTTTTACATTAAGAAGTTAAGGCACTCAGGCCTAACCCAACCCCTCCTCTTACAGTTTGTCAACTCATACATCGTACCTATTCTTCTTTACTATTTACCCTTATTCTTTCCTGGATTGCTTAAAAAAGACTATGTCATACTTCGTAGAAGTCTAAAGACTGTCAGTAGGGCGAGTGGTATCCAATTGGGCCATATCGTTGACACTATCATTGATAGGCACTTGCTGTCATGCAACAAATTCGTTAAAGGAATTTTGTCAGACTCTGAGCACCCACCGCAGAACCTGCAGCTCCAATCTTGTGTCTCCTCAGGTAAAACAAGAAGCCTTTTCAGAAGACTTTATGCACGTACGTCCATTATACCATATTTGGCACGTACTTTATATGATGAAAATAGTGTTAGGCATGAACTAACTAACCTTCTTTGCACTAATAAATAAACCATTTCCTCCACCTTTACAACATCAAACTTTATTGTTATTGTATTTCTTATATTTATAGTCCTCTCAATTTTTTGTTTTTATTTGTTTATTTTTTCATAAGTGTGAACATCATTTAAGCTGTGTTATAACTGTTAATTTTGGATTTTCCCTCACCAAACTATTTCAACAGAACATTAGATTCAACAATCTATAACATGCTAAAATTTCCAAACTCAATCGACAATACTGTTTGAAACAAACCCACTGTTATTATTATTAGTAGTACATTTAATATTTTCAATTCGTGCTTCGAATACTTTGACTTTATATCGTAAATGTGGACAAATTCCTCTGGTTAATTTTATTTATATTTTTAATTTTATATATATTTTGAGTAAATCAGATGTAATGTCGTGACAAATGCTGAGAAATCCATTCTGTATTATAAGTACTGTTTTTGGAATAAAGCAGAAATATTATTATTCTTATTTATTCCTCAAATATGGATCTAGTTTATGTTGTGGACATGAAATAACCTTATTGGACAATTTGTTTAACCTTGGGCTAATAGCCAGCCAATCAGAACACTTTATTCTCCTCTGACGTAGCTAAGATTTTATATTCCCGCTAATTGTAGCGTCGTAGTACGTTGTTATAGTGGTTTAATGATAAGATATATTTTTGTTTGAATGCTCATTGAATGAGATTTTGCATCGAAAATCTTTCTTTTTTTTTCTGACGTACATATTATCGGTGGCATTATATTCTTGAATTGAGTTGCATTTTTGCTGCACTTCTATCAGACAATGTCGCTTGATGCTGATATCTTCACAATGCAATGGATTAAATGGGGTACTAAGTTCAAAAGTTGATTTTTATATTATTGAATTTTCATGAAATCCTGCTGGTATATTTTGGCGTAATAAACTGAAACTTCCTAGTATCCACCGGATAATAAAGTAGATGCTGCCACTACTTCAAAAAAGGGATATGTCACATATAACTGCCCATAAATGGTCTTTTAACAAGTACTCCAAAGTTTTCCAATGGTTCTTTAACCAATGTCAGCTCATAATGAAATCCTGTAACCAATCAACCAAATCCCTACAAACCAATACTTGAATATCAATGAGATGCTCACTGGCGACTGGCCCTATTCAGGTAGGTAGTTACCTGGGGTTCTAGTGAGAAGTCGTGACCAGTAGGGTGCAGCAGGTCTGGTGTGAGGACAAATACTCGCCGAAGACATTGGCTAGCGGTTGCGCTATATCGTGAATTGGCAGATGTTAGAATTGATGGGCCATTGGATCGGGTCCCAGTGGCTCAATGGTCTACGAGATCACAGGCCTTGTAACCGGAAAGTTCTGGGTTCAAACCTCCCGTGGTGGGTGCGTACTGATGAAGAGTCCCGAGCACTAGGACGAAACAGCTGTCCAATACTCCCAGGTTTTCCAATGGTTCTCTAACTAATGTCGGCTCATCATGAAATGATGTAACCAATTTTAACAAGTCTCTTCTGTCACTACAGATGCTTATTGAAAGCACTGATTGTTGGCGTTAGTGAAATATCAGAAGAATTCACCCAGGTCATTGAGTTCAAATCCAAATGGCTGAATGGTCAACGAACTTGACCTTGTAACTTCAGAGTCTTCTACTCAACTCTTGGTAGAGTTATTCATGTGAGCTGATGAATAGTCCCAAGATAGGACTAAACAACTGTCCAATGCTCCCTACAGATACCCCATAATATAAAAATAAGTGTATCTCAAAATAAATAATCAATATATTTATATTTTTATTTGTTCTTTTTTTTAACAAAAATATCAATCTTTGCTTAAAATTACTAAAATTATACATTAATAATAGGAATATTAATAACAATAGTGATAATGATAATAATAATCGTAATAATGATAGAGAAATCAGATAGATTTTAACTCAATTTTTTTATTATTGATCATTGAATAATTTTCGCTTTTGTCTACTATATATATAAGAAGAGAATAAAAGGAGAGAAATGAATAATACATTTGGATGAGGCATGCAGTTGGATGGAAGTTGGATGTGTGTGTGTGTGTGGCGGGGGGGGGGGATTGGTGAGGCGCATGTGGAAGTTGGATCCAAGGTTCAGTGTTAAGGCTTCAAGTGGGTCAGTAGAAGGTGCTATTTATAATTACAAACACAGAGGTAGTAGTAGTAGTAGTTTCGTCGATTCAAAGTAGGAGAAAGAAGTTGAAGATGCTAACGAACACACTTCAGTTGAAGGCATGGTGGTGGTGGTGGCGGTGGTGTGTGTTTGTGTGTGATGACAACCATACAATCGAGGTTGGGTAAGTTGTTATTGTATTTGAATTACAGATTTCTCTCACTCTGTTTGTCTTCTGTCTCATTCACCCCTTCACAAGAAGACATAACCAATTAAATATTCACAATGGGAAATAGAACTCTACATACATACATCATAGGATGAATATTAATTACTACATGTGATGAATAGCAATCATGTAAGAAAAATCAACAATTAACAATTGAACAATTATTTATTCTATTGTGTATGAATTATGCACAAAAATGAGAGCGAATACAGACACACACAAGAGAAGGGAGATATACAGACAGATAGATAGGTAGACAGACAGACATTATCATCATCCTGATTACTTATACTCGCGGAACAACAGTGGATGGCGGTAACCAATCAATGAAGAGCGAGTACAATAGGATCATATTTGAAATCTTTTTCTGTTGTTGTTGTTGTTGATGTTATTTCATTCAAAGCGGCACATAGAATTTATTAACAAGACTGTTTGTTTATCCTCAGAGAAACAGTCATCTAATTTGTGTTTTTTTCACCGTTATGTATTTGGGCATAGATTCAATTGACTGCTGAAACATCAATGGAGAGAGAGAGAATGAAATGAAGAAGTCTCTGACGGGGAATATATTCGTTTCTCGCTTACTCGACGATAGTTAACAGGATTTGTCTACTGAATCTATTGTTACTGTTACTGTTGTTGTCGTTGTTCCTGTCACTGGAAGTTCTCCTTGTGGTTGTTCTTGGTCTGACGGTGATAGTGCTGAGGATGATGAGGATGGTAGTGGTGATGGTAATGACACAGCCATTACAGCCAGTTCTTCTTCCTCTTCTTCTTTCTGTTCAATTATTGGACTAGGATATGATGGGTGAACAGTTGCAGAATTATTGATTATTTCGCCATTATTATTACTATTATTATCATCATCATCATCGAGTTGGTCGACTGTTGGTGACAACGGTCTATTATCAAGTATACCATTCATATCACTATCGGCTAGTAGACATGTCTCATCGATGAATTCCATTTTACCATGTAAATTTATATCATCAGTTAATGATTCCAGTTGGATAGGCGATTCAAGACTTGAATGCATCCCAGAGGATTCATGCGCTACTGAATCAAAGTCTAAGTCTAAATCAGGATCAACAGCTTCTTCTTCAATAACTACATGCGACAAAAAGTCACCCATATCTTCACGGCTAATTAATCCAGCTTGTAGGGTATGACCACTACTACTATTACCGGTAATGTTGACTTCTTCGATTCGATCAGAGAGTAGAACACCTTCAGGCTGAAAATTAAATAAAAAACAAACAAAATAAGGTTGTGGGTATATAGGCAAAAACAAAAGATGAAAATATAATAATACACATACACTTTATTTTGTGGTGTGATCGGCAATACAGCCTAGTAGGCTGTGAGTTATGCCAAACTCATGATATCCAGCTATCGGCCAAAGCGTGTGTGTACTGTTCAGCCGTCCGCTCTGTCCTCCTTTATGAATGTGGGCGAGAAATGGCCATTGATAATAGAAGACATGAAAAGCCTGGCTAGCTGTCTTTGGTCATAGGTGGTCTAATAGGGTGAGTAATATTGAGGTGAGGCTTCGGTCAAGTGCTAGGTAACGAGGGGAAATCAAATCAGGTTGTGAAGTTACATCGATTGAAAGAGGTGGTTAGGGGATATGTGTTACGTATGCACGTATACCCGTCGCTTTCCTCGACAACGGGCAATGTTAGCTTACATAGGATAGATCAGGTTGGAAGAGAGAAGGCTAGTGGTAGTCAAACCAAAATATGACATCAGTCGGTGAAATCCTTGACAGTTGGTTTGAACGACGTAGGGAGGTGTAGACTGTTTGGTTGGAGTCCTCAGGATAGTAGGAACCAATGGCAGGAGACAATTGGTGATGCAACTCGAAATTGTTGTCAATGGTGGAAATGCATTCACTGTTTGTTATTCGTCGGTAGCACAGGGGTTAGGACTCTCACCGACCATTCACATGGTCCGGAGTTCGATCCCCTGCCGACACACACCCGATATCTATGGTTGGCCTGGGAAATTTGGGCTACCGATATCAAATGGTGAAAATTCCATACTTGTACCAAAAATACGGTGTGGAACCAAGCTGTGATCAAAAACAAAAAATAATAATCAATAAAATTCTGTTGTTCTTCCATGTTACTATTCGTTTCACCTCACTCACACTTCTGTTTATTATATCTCTTTACTGTCTTCTCTTGATTTGTGTGCTACATGGAGGGAACTGGTGCATTTCTGTGCAAAGTTTTATGTTGAAACCAATCGGTTAGTAAGTTAACAAAAGCTACTCTTATCGTTGGTTACAATATTAATCACCATCGAGATGCTAAAAGAAGAGAGAAGGCAGACCCGTTGATAACAGAACTTCCACTGTCTCAAACAACAGTTAGAAGAGTTTACAGAGATCCCACCTGAATGTATTAGTTTTAAATTACCTTGAAAACCACTGAAAAGTAAGGAGAAGTTAACCACCAATGAGTGTTTAGCCTTAACAAAGTGTGGGAAATATGAAAAAATGATATGAATGCGCGATAGCTGTAAAATACAATCCCTTTAAGCTTATAAGTAAGTGTGTTAGAAACAAAATTCGAGGTATATAACAGCTTAATCAATGAGTAATATAATAATATAGCGAAACAAATCCGTAGCGCTTTCCTTTGCGCCTCTTTGAACGAGTAGATTAGAAGCGGTAGTTACGTGTGGCTGTTTCAAAAGTGTTTTACCGACGTTTTTTCTGCACAGCCGAAATATCTACTGCAACATTTGCTATAACACGCGCGAAAACACCTCACGACCGCTTTCATCCTCACCTAGAATTAAGCACAATATCACCTTTTTAAAATGAGTGCTTGAATATAAATGTATATATATATATTTGATTTTAGAGCATTTAAACAAACGAATATTGAAAATGGTTCAAGGTTTCAATTTCATTTAAAAATAGTTTAGCATAGGTAAATTGATTCACTTACATCCCAATTGGCAGTTTTTTGATTTGAAATAAGTTTAATACCTTTAGAATTTGAATGTTTTATATGACGAAAAGTTGTAGTGTTACTACTGCTTTTACTCTTAATGTTGCTGCTGTTATTATTTGAAGAAGACGAAGAAGCACCAGCAACATGATGTGATTTATTCGCTATATAAGATACTGACAGTTTACGTAATCGTTTTATCATAGTAGCTTGAAGTTCAATACGTTCTGCATTCTCAGCTTCTTGAAGTCCTAATTGAATATTTAGATCATCTTCTTCATTCATTATGCCTTCTTCTTCTTCGTCTTCATAATCATCATCATCATGATGATCTTCTATTTCATCGATTTCTCTAGCATATTCTCCATGGATAACATCAACAACATTATCAGTGTCATTATAAATGTCATTAACATCATTATCATTGTCAATATTATTACTGTGATCTGCTAGGCGAATAATATCTTCACTATTCATTTGTAGATTATTTAATAAATATTGTAGATCTGATGAATTTATTTGATCTGTATATGAGGAGAGATCAGAATTAGCAGGTACATTTGAATTGGGATCATAGTTTTTGTGATTGTGATTGCGATTATGATTATGATGATGGTGATGATGGGAGTGATGTTTGCCTGGTGAGATTTCTGATCGACAGTTTTTAAAATCATAAAATAAAATTAGTATAAAACAAGTAAACAAACGAATCAATAAATATAAACTACTCCAAAAAACACAGAATACTAATTTCTGACGAAATCTACATAAGAATATTTTTTCTACGAAATTTAAACTACTTTTCATTTTTATAAGTAGAATACTGATTGTAAACGAAATAAATGAAATCGGAAGCAAACAAGTTTAACTATACTGGTGACTCTAGAGGACTATAATACTGTCGATCTTATGAAATTGATTTCTAATAATTGAACCTCGATTTCTTCACTAAAAGGGTAAGTGAAATTAAGTGTAGAGAAAAACCTATTTTGCCTCACATCTAGATTGCGTTCAGTTAACAAATCAGCCAGTTTAAGTTGAATTGGGGAGTGGTGGCAAGATTACCCAGTCTCACATCAGCACACGGATAGGGAGTCAAGTGGAAGTGAAAGTGATACTGTAAGCACCGATGTAATTTTTAGGACTTAAATGAATATAGTGTGTGAGTGCAACTGGACAGCTTCAAATAGTTTGAATAATATCTTTTGATATCTGAATTTCCAACGACGGGACATTACAAGTTGCAGTAATGCCAAGGTTTATCTAATGCGTGGGTGGTGCAGTCGTAGAATGCTTGCCAACCACGCGTGTTGTCCAGAGATCGATCCCTGGCCAACGCACTCCTCAACTCTATTTAGCCGGTATTAGGCCCAATAGAGAAGGAGGATTGGGCGGGAGGCTAGCAACCTTACCCTGTAAAGATAAAACCACGGCTACCGAGACTTATAGGCACAGGCTTGAAGCCCTAGATTCCACTAGGAACGCAAAGGAATAAAATAATAATAATAATAGTAAGAATATTTACCTACTACCAGGTGTTGCCTACTTCATTCTCATTTTAGCTCAAATTCACTGCTAAAGTGATTTGGTAACTGGGCGTTTGTATCAAATATTTTAGATACATTTCCATTAACGAAGTTATTTCCATCACTTAGAATTTTACTCTTAATCTATGCAAGCGCGCACAGTAATTATCCTGGATACTAGTAATGTAATGTAATGTAAAAGATGCGATTGAGAAATATGGTTTCATTATAAACAAACATTTGGCAGGATAGTAATATACTTGTATGTCAACAAGAAATCAGGTAATTCATGCATTTGTTCCCCTTCATCAATTTGAATAAAGCAAGAACAGCAATAGTGGTTTGTGCAGAATAATATGGTACCAGTATTGTTTATTTCGTTGGCTCCTCATCATCTGCTCGCAGCCTAAATAAAATTATTATTAGGTTTGTAAACAGAATAGTTTTAACATACTTGCAAATTTTACATGATGTCAGTTGACGCGAGGTTCTGGACTCAGTGAATAATGCTCAGAAAATTACGCTTATATAGTTTTTGCACAGGGAGTTCAAGTTTAAACAAAATAAATGTATGCATACAATGGCAAAGGAGTTTCTCAATAGAGATGAGAGATGCGTAAGATGCTGAGTGACTAATGAATTAGGTAACAATTTACTGAGTTCAACTCAAATCATAGAAACAAGAGACAAGCAGTTATTAGTCTTTCCTTGCCATGGTAACTGGATGTCTTTATTCTTTCTCTCATTTGATTAAGTAATCTTTGGCTTGAACCTCACCTCCCTTTTATAATTTCGCTTGCCTCTTGTTTCTTTGATTTGAGTTGAACTCATTTAATTGTTACCTAATTCATTAGTCACTCAGCATCTTACGCATCTCTCATCTCTATTTAGTAACTCCTTTGCCATTGTATGCACACATTCACTTTATTTAAAATCGAACTGCCTGTGTAAAAACTATATAAGCGCAAACTTTTGAGCACTGTTCACTAATTGCAGAACCTTCTGTCAACTGACATCATGAAAAACTTGCAAGTATGTTAAAACTTTTCTGTACATTAACTTTATAGTAATTTATTTAGGCTGTATGCAGCTGATGAGAAGCCAACGAAACAAACAATGATAGTACCATATTATTCTGCACAAACCACACTGTTGTTCTTGCTTTATTCGAAGAAATCAGGTGTCACACTGGTAACGGGAAATGTGTGAACTCGCGACAAGCAGGTTGATCATTTTGCACATATATGCCAAGATTACGTCGATAGCCAACTGATACTGCCAAGCTAAGAGTGAAGGAGGTTTTCATAATGATTCCTAGTGTGTCCATGTCTTATTACAACTTTTATTGGGCAGAATAATACTATCCACATGGAAAAACGGTTACCGGTGGAATTTTCACAAGTCAGCTTCAATTCCTGGCCAACGGATGCACGCTTAAACCTCGTCTAGTTTGTTAACTGGTGGCAAGGACAGGAAAAAAAAGGGGAGGCTGGCAACCCCATCCCCTAAAATCTACGCCTTCGCTAATATAACTTTGAAGCTTGTATCTGTATGTTCGATTGAAAACGCAAGGGATGAAAGTAGATATGAAGAGATTAGGTATCCTTGATGGATACTAAAAGATTAGACAGTAATTTAGTCAAACAGAGTCACAGGCACATTGGATGCTGATGGTTATTTAAGCTTACTACCAAATTGCTTATCACCACTAATATTATCAGACAGTGGTAAATGATACTGTACAAATTCAACTCACCTTCATCAGAAGACTTTGTATTGGCATGCATAGCTGCGATCGATTGACTTCGTATTGTGTTGTTGTCTATGGCTGACAACTGGTGTATTGCACGTTTTTCACCGGAAGTTACTGCATCAGATTTTGTTTCGATTGTTGTCGGAGTGATAATCTTACCTTTGTTATCCCTTACAGTTTCAGATGGTATATGATGAGGCGTTCTCGATAGTCCTGGTACAGATGTAGTATTATTATGGTCATAGGTTTTATTTAAAGTAGTATCGATCGGGACATTTGTATTTCTTGTTAATCCAACTGATGTTAGATCCATACGAGATCCATTTGGGCTTATCATAGGACTGTTGGGCTATTAGGTTAACAAAATAGGTTATAGTATAAATTAAACAACCAGATATGTATTTCAAATAAAAAATTAGTACGCTAAATTACGGAGTAAATGATGTACCTGGTATTGTATTCTGGAGATATTCATATATATATATGTTGGAAGTTTCATTGGAAGTAATTTATGATCATATTTTGATAGGCATCAGCTGTAAAAATATTCTTCTCGACTTCATTGATATTCGTCTACCTAAATGATGTACATCAAACAGTGAGAAAATTTATGGAACACGAGAGATTTATCTTCCCCACCTTTTTGTACAGATGACTGCAGGCAGTCGAGAAGAAGATTTGGAACTAGATTTAGTGCTTGTTCACATCTCACAGATTTCTTGACTACCTAGCATCATTTAGAGAAGCATTGGAAAACCAGGTAGTACTGAACAGCTGTTTTTTCCTACTTTGGAACCCTTCAGTAGTACTGGATCAGTTAACGATCATGCCTGTGACCAATCAAATACCTGCATACCAATACTTGATAAACAATCTGATGCTCACAAGCAACCACCTCTATACAGGAATTTGCCTGGGGTTCTATTGAGAAGTCTTGACCCTACCAAGTTTGGCAAGAGGACAGTGGCTAGTGGTTGCGCTGGCAGGAGTTGGAATTCATGGGCCATTAAATGGGGTCCCAGTGGCTGAGTGGTCTACAGGCTCCTCTTGCAACCGGAAGGTCCTGAGTTCAAACCCCGGTGTACTGATGAGGAGCCCGAAACTAGGACGAAACAAGTGTTCAGTACTCCCTTTTTTCCCAGTGGCTCTCTAATTGGTGTTAGCTGGTGACCAAGCCTATAGCCAACCAAATCCCTGAGAGCCAACACTTGAGAATCATTCACACTTGTCGAAAAGGCGCATCTGACACCCCCTTGTATATTTTGGCTTATGTCACCCAATGAGACATTCAGCTGTCAACTGAGTTTCCTTAAGGTTTTACTCGTGCCTCATTAATATCTACTAGTTAACTAAGCAGAGCTTCACGCCGACTAACACTCTTCAATATCTAATACGAAGCACTACAGTTTTTTTTATTCCTTCACGTTCCCCCAGTGGAACATAGGGCTTCAAGCTAGAGGCTTGAAGTTTCTGTAGCAGTGTTTATTTTTACAGGATGAGATTGCTAGCCTCATGCCCAACCTTTCCTCTTTACCAGCTTTGTTACTGGTTGGGCGAAATAAAGGAGTGCGTCGGCCGGGGACCGAACCCCGGACCATGTGCATGGTCGGCAAGAGTCTTAACCACTGTGCCACCGACGTACGAAACACTACAGTGTGAAACACAATTATGTTGATTGGCAATAAACAGCTAAATGCTTCACTGTTCACCAGCTGATTCATACGGTCTAGCTCGCAGTATACACTTCTATAAGATGCTATTATCAGATGATGTTTTACACATGTCTGCTAGTCCATAACCTAAAATTAATGTACACGGAGCTTAAACAGAGTTCTGAGCTCGAACCCCGGTAGGTGCGTACTGATGAAGAGTCCCAAACTAGGACGAAACAGCTGTCCAGTACTCCCTGCAGGTTTTCCAATGGTTCTCTAACCAATAGCAGCTCATGTTGAAATCTTGTAACCAATCAATCAATCAAATCCCTAAAAACCAATACTTGAAAGTTAAGAATAATTTTCAAGTTTCACTTTGTGGGGATTCGTTTTAATTTCAAGTTATATTTTATCACAATTCAATATCAGTTAGGCAACCATTGAAAGTCACGCCAAAGGTGGGAAAAAGAACTTGAACAACTGTTTCATTGTAGTTGAGCTGTATATGACTAATTCGCAGAATTTAAAATACGCGGCCCATTCTTTTCTGTCCTAGTGGATGAATGGATAACGTGCTAGACTAGTAACCTGAAGGCTGTGGGTACGACCTCTGATTTCCAGTGGCTCTCTGACTGATACCAGTTCATGGCAAAATCTATTTAGTGGTTAAGATTATTAAAACAACGAAAAATTAAGGAAGTTATACATATATACATATATTTAACGCTTAAATTTTCAGTTGTTAGATTTGGTTAAGAATCAACATCAGTTAGAGAAATCACTGAAAACCAGGGAGCACTGGACAGCTGTTTCATCCCGTTCGGGGACACTTCATCAGTGCGCACCATACTCCTCACCAAGGATCAAACCCGACAACTTTAGGTTACGAGACTGGGCTTGTTTGATCATTCAGGCATTCAGGAAGGAATTGAATGACAGCTTTAGTAGGAGAACAGTCAATTGCCTATCTTATTGGCTGGTGGTTGCCGTATATGTCGCAAATTGGCATAATCTGGAATCCATTGGAACATTGGATTGGTTCCCAGTGAGTGAATTGTCTACGAGCTCGGCTTGTAACCAGAATGTTCTGAGTTTGAACCCCACTGGAATGGGTGCATACCGATGAGGAGTCCCAAACTAGGACGAAACAGTTGTTCAATACTCCCCACTGGTTTTCCAATGGTTTTCTAACTGATGTCAACTCGTGATACAGCGGTATCCTCACCAGTGTCCTCAATGAGTATCCACTTCATCTTGGCATGGTGGACCCTACTAGTCACGAATTCTCGCTACAACTTAAGGACATCCATTCAGCAGACATCAATCAGCTGGAGACTGATATTTACTTAGATTATCTAATTTGTGAGGATTTGGATTGATTCCATTTTCAATAGTTAGATTTTTTTCACAAACCAACATATATAATTCTGATGAATAAAGTTAGTAAGTATCTCAGTCTTTTAAGTGTAATTTCATTAAGGAGAAAAATAAAAAAAACTTACATAACTTAAACAGGATAAATCAATATCATCACAAATGGTTGTATACTCTCGACAAGTGAAATCTGGTGCCCGATAAGAGTTATGACCGAAACGACGATTACGATTACGTCTGTTAAGAAGGAAGGCAAACACGGACAGAAAGAGAATGTATATATATATATATATATATATATATATAATTTATTAATTTCAAAGGACATATACAAACACTGACTAGTTGAAGACTATCTTTGAAGCCACTCGACAGTTCTTCCACTTCAAGTTCTGCTTCATCTATAGCTTACTCCTTACAGATGTGAGAGGAAGTTAAAGGTGAGATTCATTTTGAAGAGTAACGCAGATGACCAGTTGTTGAAAATCATGGCATGCTAGATATCTACTTTGTCCTAATTTGATACACCTACTTACTTTACTTTACTTCGGCTATCTCCTACGGGAGGATGAGCCGGCTTCATGAACATCTCGAATCATCGCTGCCCAGGCGCGGCGATCTGATGCAAGGTTTTGTGACAGGGTTATCCAATTCTTGTTCCACAGACGGAGTCCGTAGACGGTTTGTAGCCCCAGGCACTCCATATCAGCCTTGACTGTACCAAGCCATGTTTTCAGCTGTCCACCCATGCGACATCGCCAAGATGGTAATGGAGAGGGATTTAGAACTGATTTGACCAGATCGTCATCTGGGCTGCGCAGAACATGGCCAAACCACCGAAGGCGACGTTGTTGGACCAGTACTGGAATTTGGTTGATGTTGTAGCAACGACGACTCACGAGAGTTCATGAAGTTTCATGGGAATTTGGTACGAGTGATGTCCCCAGAATCTCTCGGCCTTTTGTTTGAGAGTGCAGCTCTAGCCTTTACACAACCAAGTGTGACCTACAAGGCAGTAGGAGTGGAATAGGGAGTCCACTATCCATTGGCAGCCGGTGACCGGAGTTCGGTTCATACGCCTTTTTGAATGGGGCCAGACATCCAGGACACCCAACAAGCCCTTTGTCCATACGTCTGCCGGTGAGCTGTAGTGAGCTTCATACGCCAGTCGTTAGAGGTTTGGAATCAGGGTTTAGCCATCTCCCCTAGACTGTCATCCAATGGACAGTCACCTCAGTAAATTAACGCCTGGAGAAGGAATATATCCATCCCTAGGGTGGACTACTGTCAGTTTTTGAAGTAGGCACATTATGATTCATTCAATTACAGTGAGTAGTGAATTGAGTAAGATTATAATATTATCTTGAATAGCGTTAACATTACTAATTATACTACTTATATTATAATCTTCAGTAGTATGAGTAGTAATAGGGTTGAATCAATAGAAATATTGGTCCGATACCCTACCAGTTGAGCTGCAACACCCATCTGTTAATCGTGAGCTTGTGATGTTCAAAAATTCTTGAAACTAACCATGTGATCTCTGATCAAAAGTTCACACTAGGCTGGTTGAATGCACGGTGAAATGTAAGGCTAGTAACATCTGCCTGTTAAACCTTAATTTCCCGGCAGTTGTCTATCTGATACCAGTTA
Source organism: Trichobilharzia szidati (assembly GCA_944472155.2). Classification (NCBI taxonomy): domain Eukaryota; kingdom Metazoa; phylum Platyhelminthes; class Trematoda; order Strigeidida; family Schistosomatidae; genus Trichobilharzia; species Trichobilharzia szidati. The sequence goes on along the minus strand of OX235276.1, from coordinate 40,933,807 downwards.
TGAACGTCACTTACCGTAAATTCATGTTTGTATATGAAGGATAGTCTGTTGAAGTTCGTTTCTAAAGCAATGTGATTGTTTATTTGTAACTGAATTTTGATTTTCTCGCTGATTGATTGTACCGACATATGTTCGGCCTCTGTTCACATATCGTCTCCTTGTGCGGATGCTTCAAACGATGTGTAGGGATTAACTTGAAGCAATTTGCTGGATGGTGAATAGTTAGGGAATCGAGGAACCGTACTCCACCCTACTTGGGACTCATCAGTCGGATGTATCTGCATTTCCAAGTGAGTGATCATGTTCCCACTGGAGCTCAAACCCAGAGTCCATCGTTTCACAGTGCTATTGTACTAGAGCCAACTCTTGTGCAGCGGGTGTCAGTTATTATTTCTTTTAATTCAATTTTTTTGATTTTCCCAGACGACAAGTCTCAAATAGGACAAGATGGGCATCCTGGATTTCAAACTGTCAGTCACCACCCAGCAGTTTACTTCAATTTTTACCTTCCAAATCGTGCTCATGAGAAAAAACAAGAACAAAGCCTAACCTAGAGGAACTCAACAACTAATCACAGCAGACTTAGCGTGGTCGGATACGATACGCAGGTATATCACCGGACTGTCTAAGAAACGGCAACAAAGAGATGACAGAATAACCTTCAGCAGGAAAACAACCAATCAGAGAAGACTTTGCTTCTCCGCTAACAATAACGCTAATAATAATTTACATAAAAATCTAAAAATATCTCTTAATTTTCTCAATAAACGATCTGCTGCCTGGCCCTTATCTCCTATCATTACCAAGGTAGTCCGTAGAAATAGCATCCCTATATGAATTATAATGATTACTAGAAATATATAGAGCTGCCGCCACTCGATACTGACGTCCAGATGGTTAATCAGAAAGGATAGGCTACAACAAGGAATTCTGTTATCCAGTGAACACCAGTCAACGGCCTATTGCCAAACAAGTATGTAGAAGGAAATAGAGATGGATTGGACATATGCTGACACAACGCTGAAGTCCCTCTAGTGGAAGGCGAATGGTAAGCAACACATGAAGAGAAAGTGAAAGCTTCTGGGGTTGTCATGACGTCTCATTTGAAAGTGATACCAGATAACTAAATGAAGTGAAGACGTGCCAATGAAGTTCTATGCTTCATTCAGTACGCAAAGAATAAGTAATGAATTTAGTAAGGTTATTTAGTATACTGTGCGTCGGTGGCACAGCGGTTAGGACTCTCGCCGACCATGTACATGGTCCGACACACACCCGATATCTATGGTCGGCCTGCAAAATTTGGGCTACCGATATCACATGCTGAAAATTCCATACTTGTACCAAAAATACAGTGTGGTTTCAAGCTATAACCAGAAAAATAAAAATACTTACTCATACATACGATCATAATGTGATCCAAAGAATTGTACATCTGAATGTGGTAAAGTAAGATGATCATATGTAGGCGTTGAATATCTATGATCTGTTCGACTGCCACGATGTTTCATACGTACTGAACAACTTGGTGATCTTTCATGATGCATTGAATCTAAACAACCTTGATATGGGCGTGAACTGAATGATCCAGTTGGTGGACGTGAACGTCGTCCAAGTTGTGAGATTAAAGAACGAATTAAATGTGCTGTAGAATCAGAATTATCTAAATAAAAGATGTTATGAAGAGAATAATGAGCATACGGGTGAATGAATATTTCTCACTTCATATAATTAATAATAATAAAAAAATGAAAGTAGGGGGGATGGAGAAAATAATCATAAACTAAGTGTGTGTGTGTGTAGGGGGGTTAAAATGAATATACTCCAGGTTCTGGTGGAAATATAAACACAGTATATCGACATTTTCTTTTGCGAGTCAGTAGCAAGAGGAAGTAGTCAGAAGTACTATCCATTTCCTATTGAATCGTGTGGGTCAGATTTTCAGGACAAATTTATCTCACTGAATTCATCACGGGTATTGCACAGTTGTCATGTGAATATGAATGAAACTCCACTATCAGTTCACAATTTGTCAACTCTTGTATCTTACTTATTCTACTTTACTGCTCCCCGTTAGTCTTTCCTGGGCTACTGAAAAAGGACCATGGCAACCTTAGAAGGATGTTGAAGGTAGTCAGTAGGACTAGTGGTGTAAGACTCAGACAGCTCGTCACTACATTAGTTGATAGGCATCTGAATACATGCAAAAAATGGTCAAAAACCATACTCCCCGAACCCAACACCCCCTCTGTTCCCAACTCTCTCCTTGTATCTCATCAAGTACAACCAGAAATCAGTATAAAATAATCTATGCTCGTACAGCCAAGGACAGGAACTCAACGATACTACACTAGGCCCGTGTTCTAAGTGACAGAGACAATGTTAAGCGTGAAACGTATGACTTGCTTTGTTATTAACAACATAATTTTAGGCTCTTTTATTTCTCTCTTATTTTGTATTCTATAGTGAACTCCTTCTCAAACATACTTAGCTACCTAAATTATTAACACTGGCTTCCTTTTTTGTACTTAACTATATTCCTTCTATTGTGTATCCACTGGTTCCGACTCTATTAGCACTATGAGTATTACAAAATTGTCCTGTCATTAACCATCATGTAATTATTAGTTTTGTGGTTGTTTTTTCTTATTTTCTATACTTTTCGGCAATATTAAACTGGCAATCATTGGTTGTGAACGCCATTGTCACCACCTTAAAAAATTTTGTATTATTCAGGATTACTCACACTACCACTACAAACACTGCACTAGACCTGACAATAAAAAACAAAACAACAACCCTGAAATGTTATTTTATGATTGTTTAGAGTTGTTTCAATCAAATTAACTGACCATCTTGGCGATAAACATTCTTAAATATCATTTCATAACTTCTTGTATGACTATAGCTTTACTGTCACCATGCATAATCATATCATAGCTTCCACTACCCAATACTGAGATATTATTATATGCTGTTTATTTTTCTTTCTACTTCTTGGTACTTTTTCGTATTTATAATTATTTTGTGTTTATCCTGTCTTTTTTGCTGTTGGTGTCTTTAGATTTATTTTTTATTTTTATTTTTTTGTTAAATACTCCTTTTAAATGTCGGTAAAATTAGATGCAAATATTGTAGATATGTGCTGAAAATTCCACACTGTACCACTAGTACTGTTTCTGGAATAAAGCAAATTATTATTATTATTATTATCACACTAGGTGCCCATTCCGGTCTTATCATGTCATTCCTACTCGTACTGACTTAGAAGGGGTGGTGTGGGGTTGTCAGATCATGGTGATACTACCCAAGATAGACTTGGGTTGGTACAGAGCTGCTGACGTAATAGGTAATGGTTCAAAATGACTGGAAGCTGAAACTTATTAGGTCTAACTTGTATCGATTTATGTCACTAAAAGCAATCCCAACAGAATGCTGGTTTTCATCAACAACAGCTTCCCTCCTTCATTGAACCAATCCAACAAATACACACAGAAAGTTATGGAGATGGACTGGGTATACATACACTGAGAAGACATGCAACAGTTGACAACACACTTTAGCCTCTCGAGTGGTAGCGACCAATCGAGCATCCGAAGCTGACATAGAGAAGGTCAGGGGAAAATGAAATGAAGGCCTTTAGGCACTCATGGAGCCAATAGGAGGTGATGGCGGGGTGCGATGAAGGCATGCAGCCGAGGCCCTATGCTCCATTGGGAATGCAAAGAACGAATAATAAGAAATAACTTCATTGTAGTATTACATTGATTACTACTCAGTGGATTTCCATAACCTATGAGATTGTTCATGGATAAATAAACCATAACTCCATTATGAATAAGATTTTATTTTGATAAATCACACAGTGTTTGTTATACAGTAATATTAACTGATGACCACGTTTCGAGCACAAACTATTGCCGCTAATAATCATATCAAGGCATTACTCACACAACTTTTTTTTCTTTCATTTATATACATGTGTGGACAGCTGGGAAAATAGTGCTCTAAATACATTTAATCCTACTACAAAAATATGGTGGAGATATGTGGATGACACTTTCACCGTGTTAAAAACAGAACATATCTCTAGCTTCTTGACACACATATAAACTCACAAGTAGAAGGAATAAAATTCACATTCGAATCAGAAAATGAACAAGGAGAATTAACTATGTTAGATTGTAAGATAAAACGAATAGAAGAAGGCAAACTACACACTAGTGTTTATAGAAAACCAACGCATTCTAATAGATATTTAGACTTTTATTCGTCTCATCCGTTAACTGTTAAAGCAGGCTTAGTTAAGTGCCTGACAAACCGAGCAGTGGCATTAAGTAGCACAAGAAAAGACCTAAATGATGAAATAAAACAGATAGAAGAAGCGTTGGTGTTGAATAACTATCCTGTAAAATTCATTAGGAAGATCAGTAAAGGTCAAAAACAAAATAAAAATAATTGTGAACCTAATAGTGATAACATAAATACGAGAGAATATAAGTCATCTACAGTTATACCATATAAAGAGGGGACATCTGAGACCCTACGTAGGATTCTCAATAAAGCAGGAATCAGGGTGGCATTCAAACCTACAAACTCACTCACAGACAAGCTTTGTAGGTTGAAAGACCCGGTGGACCCAATTAAGCAAAATAATATAATTTACAAAAAACCTGCAATGACTGCGAAGTCAACCACATAGGTCAGACTAGTAGGTCGGGGGTAGTCAGATTATCAGAACATAAGAATTTACTACTAACAAACAACCACACAATGGGGTGGGAGAGGGTTAAAATTCTAAAAAGTAATATAGGTAGGTGGAGAGAGGCGTTGATTACGGAATCCTTATTCATCGAGTCTACACCCAGCACATGCAACAAAAATGACTCAATACAAATACCAGAAATATGGAAGATATTATTACCGACAGTCAAATCAGAAGACGATAATGAGTAATCTTAAAATTCTATTTCAATTCAAGCACATCAAAATATTCTAACAAGTAACTTATTACGGCTATAAAAGACACTCGTCTTATTTCCCATCTGATTGTAATTGATTAGTAACACTCATATTATTATTTCTGAATGTACACTATCCTATACTGATTTTTACTCAAATATCTAATGAATTCCACTCATGTATATAAATGAAGGAAAAAAGTTGTCTAAGTAACTTGATATGATTATGAGTGGCAATAGTTTGTGCTCGAAACGTCATCAGTTCATATTACAACACTGTACAACACTGTGTGATTTATCAAAATAAAATCTTATCCATAATGGAGTTATACTCTACTACAGTGCCCAGGTTTTATACTTATATCAATAAATAAACCATTTACTGTCTGTATTATCTCATCTGCAGACATTTAAACAAACAAACAGATGTGTATTAGGAGGATGAAACAAAAGAGGTGAGAGAGCGGAAAACAGAGAAACATACCATTTTGCGTTGTATTCGCAGAATCTTGTGCCATTTGTTTTTTAAGTAACCACAAAAGACTCGATGTAAATATGAAGTCTCTGTCATGTGAACTACTACTTGCATGAATAGTTGATGAGTCATGCGTATTATTTGCTAATGATGGCGTTGTTGGCGTTGTCACCGGATGCTCTATAGTAGTTGTATTACGATTACTATTACTATTATGTACATTTGCTATTGATGGACTAACAGGTCCTGTTGGATGTAGATTATCCTCCATATAGACTAGATGTTCTTCAACTAAGTGAACTAGTCCACGTAGATGACGTTGACGTACATGAATTTCTTCCATTCTGAATTGTAGCTTATCAATTCTGTAAGAAAAAAAAAAATTTAAAGCGAAAAGCGATTATACTCTGCGTATTTGTGTACGAACAAGATGATATACACTTGGAAGGGTTATGTACTCCTAATATTTGTCTATAATCTTAAGATAGATGATATATTTTGCAGTTATCGCGCGCGTTCCTGTCGCGCTTTTTCTACTTTCCATTGTTTGTGAAACCTAAAGTCTCATTGACTGTTAACTCTTTTAAACTTATAAGCGAATTTAGGACTTGTATAGATAATTTAAAATCTGTATATTTAGCTCAGATAACATCTTTCCAACTACTGGTGGCACAAATGAGGATGTAAAAGATAGCCAGGGTCAGGAGTACAAGACAGACTTTCAGTAGTCTGAAATCAGTGTGAAAACCTATTGCGTTTAGAATAACGAGCATGGTTAGGACTTTCAACCCTAATGTGATTCTATGTGGCTCAAAGGGTTGGCGCATCATTAAAAGCATTCCCAACAGGCTACTGTTACTACAGCTGGCTCTGACTGACTGGTTTCAACGTAGAACTTTGCACCGATGTGCAGCAGTTCCAGTTGCCATACTCCATGTAGCACACAAAGTATGAGAAGAGAGTAAAGAGAGATTCAAAAGAGAGACAATTAACAGAAATATGAAGCAAAAATAATAGTAATATGGAAGAACAATAGAATTTCACTGGATATTATAAATCACAAGGAGTGAATGCATCTGAGCCAGCCGTTGAGAACCATTTTGAGCTATATCACCAATTGTCTCCAAACATTGGTTTTTATCATCCTAAGGGCCCCAACCAGTCAGGAAGTCAACACCTCCCTACGTGGCTGGCTTAAACTAACTGTAATGGATTTCATTGACTGATGAAGCCATGTTTCGGTTTGACTACCACCAGCTCTGTTCCAACCTGATCCATCCTATGTCATCCAACGTTGCCCGTCGAGGAAAGCGATGGTTAGACATGCATTCATAACACATATCCTAACCACCTCTCTCAATCGATGTAACTTCACAACCTCGTCCATTATTTTTCCTTCCTTACCGAAGCCTAACCTCAATATTGTTCACCTTATTATACCAATTAACACGGAAGACAGGAGGCAGACACCTATAACCAAAGAAAGCTAGCCAGGCTTTTCATGTCTTCTACTTTCAATGGCCATGTCTCATAGCCGTAAAGGAGAAGAAAGTGAACTGCTGAGCAGTACACACGCCCTTTAGTCGACAGTCAACCGGATATCACGCCCACACTAGAGATGGGTGGCTCGATACTGGAGATCAGATGGTCAGAAAGGATTAGCAACCAGGAGCTCTTGCAACTAACCAACCATGAACCTATTGCCCAACAGTTATGTCAGTGAAAATGCAGATGGATTGGACGCAGGCTAAGGAGGCTGTTGAGTGACATTACACGCCAGGCATAACGTTGAGTGGAAACCACATAGGAAATAGGGACATGAAAGAGATCGTGTGAGGTAGAATTGAAGGTCTATGGGCTATTGTGGAGCCAACTAAAAAAGAACTGCAGAAAGCATGGGGAAATGGCGGTATCCTGATGAAGCCCTATGTCGCAGTCACAACCCAAGGGAATAAGCATAATAGTAATAATTTAGCCTCATTGTTAAGTGATTTGACTGATATTTGAGACGGTCTGTCCTCTGTCTTGTTTTGACATGCGCACGGTATCGTTGTCGTTTTAGTTGACACTGTGATAGGCTATTGGAGTAGTTTTCATTACAGCACTCGATTAGTAAAGCTCGCGCATTCAACTAGGTGGTATTATCTGCCATATTAGAAAGCCTACATAAAATGTCTCTATTCATAAATTAACATCGGGCTAATTTCTCGAGATATTAGTGAGAAAGCAGAATACCAAATTAATGCTTTGCCTCATTTTGAATTGCACAAAGCTAACATACAGTTTCGCAGTAAATATTGATTATTCATAGTGTTATTACGCGTCGGTGGCACAGCACTAGGATGCTCGTCAACCGCGCAGGTGGTTCGGGGTTCGATCCCCGGCTGACGCACTCCTATACGTCGCCAAGCCACTAATAAGACTGGTAAATAGGGAAGGTTGGGAATGAGGCTAGCAACCGCATCCCGTAAAAATAGATACCATTGCTACCGGAACTTCAAAGCTCTAGCCTGAAGCCCTGCGTTCAAATGGGAAAGTAAGGGGATAAAATAAAAAAATAATAGTGGTATTACAGTTGTATTAATTTACGAACTCCAGTTTCCGTAGGTAGTGGTTTCAGCATTAGTCTTAGACATTATCTACAGAAATAGTTTACGACACAGTGAAGTTTGGTATTTTTGTATTCTGTGAGCTGATTGTAGGCCTTACCAACGAAGCTTTCGTTGTTTTACTACACAACACCTTCAGCTCTAGCTTCGGTGAATGAAGTGCACTTTAGGAGTTCCACAAAGATGAAATATCCATCTTTTCTGATGAATTTGGAGGATATATCACTCAAAGAGATTTTTGAAAGCCGACTTTACATTGGGTCTATTTCTGAAGAAGTTGTCTAGAAAGACACTGAAAACTTTTGTAATTAAACGGTCCAACTCATAGAACACTACAGCACAAAATCTTCTCTCCTATTTGAAGTTAGGTGGGGCATTTCATTTACCCAGTTGGTTAACTCGATGTAACTTTCCTTCTGCTCCTGTGGAGCCGATTAGTTGAATAGGCCGTACTATTAGAGGAGCGTTTATCGTCGGATTTCCGCAAATGCCATCCTGTGTGGTTAAGTAAAGGACAAACAAAATACATTCATAGCTCTCTCTCTATTCTATCTCATCTCGTGGATACAGAACACCAGATTGATGTTAACGAGGCAGCTTTCAAAGTCATCTATCGCATACCAAGAAATCTTAACTTCGCCTGAAGAGTTCGTCTACCACATATTGTTGAGGCTGGCTGTTGGGATCTACATTAAGAAACCTAAATTATGTATCCAAACGAAGTTGGTTGGCTGAGACACTATCCTTACCTTGGCCATCAAGGTTTTAACTGTCCTTAATTTATTGCATAAATCCCCTTAATTTTATTCGATATTCTATTTAGCATCATATATTTATGCTTGTTATAACTTACGTGTCTTTCTTGAACTGTAATTTCACTGATCTTAACAAATCGATAGTATTTAAAAAACCACCAATATTGTTAATGACGATTATTTTAGAATATTTTGTGTATATACATATATAGATATATAATTGTAGAGCCAGAAGGGAAAATTATCGAGAAGAATATTCTTTGCTCAAATTTCCTGTTATCTGCTAAATGTCTGAATGAATGTTTTCGCTTTGTTAATCTGTTGTTGAAAGTCTTATTTTTTCTCTATAGAACTTTGATTAGATAGTTGGAGACAATCGTCAGGAAGCCTTGGACTTAGGTTTCGTGCCAGTTGGCACTCGTCAGTAAGGCGTATCTGCAACTACCTTGAAGGAACTCATGTCCCTTCTGAGATTCAAACCCGCGTCACCTAGTGATGCAGTCAGAGACGTTACCACTGAGCTATTTGGGCTCGCGACTGACCTTCTGTAGGACACTAGTAACTACTGTGATGTGTCTAGTCCTTTCTTTGGTGTAGACTGAATTCCTGCCAATTACCTCCAACTATCTAATATTATCAAATCAATGTGCACCGTGATGGTGAGCTACCTAGAATAGTGGTCACATTGCAAACCTGACTGACTGATAGAATTCAGTCTGCACCGAAGAAAGGACTAGACACGTCACACTAGTTACTAGTGTCCAATCAAAAGAACTTTGATTAGCCTACAAACTTCTAAATATCTTTTCTTACTTGATACTGTCTAGAAGTTGTTAGGTTGACCGGGAACATGTGTATGTGTGTGTGTGTAGGTTAAGTCAAGCTGCACTTACATTGAATATTGGGGAATTTACATAGTATACTTTATCATTGTTTCTCTTAGAGGGGGGGGGGGCTGATACACTTTCGTGTTTGCTCTAAGGCCTTGAAAGTATAATGTTCGGTTTCCAAATTGAAGTTGGAAGGCTATCTGCTGGACTTGTCAATGATCGGAAATTATTTATTCCCGACAGTGTCATGTTTCTAGGGGGGGGGTTCACACCCACCCACGAACACAAACACACACAGCCTTCAGTAGTAAAACGATAGAAAAGATGATACCCTCGAGTCATGATAGAGGCTTTATCAATGAAGATTGAAACTCAATGGGCCATGCATAGAGCTACTATAATAGTTAGAAATATTCATCGTCATCATTACTGCTTACTTTTTATTTAATATTCCCACTTGACCTTCTTCTTTGTGTAATTCAGCTCTCCGTGTGACACGTGTATAGTCTTCTACGCATTCCTCTTCAAAATCATGAAGTTTCTCGACTTCATCCGGATTCAAAAATAATTCTAGATTTGGTGCAGTGGGAGTAAAATAATAAAGCGATTCGTTGAATAGAATTATATAATAGAAAAGAGTTTTATCTTGTAAACTTAAATCTCAAATGATGAGCATAATTTTATTTTTCAAATTTTTCTACCCAAGTGGGACAAACAGCTTTAAGCTTTCGAAGTCACGGGTAGCAGTGGCTGTCATACTTTTACGGGATGGGGTAGCTAGCCTTATACCCGACCTTCCCTCTTTGACAGGCTTACTACTGGTTAGTAAGCCAGATGAGGCTTAGTGGGGCTTCTAGAGGTCGAGGATCTTTCCCGGACCTGACATCTACCTGGCAATCGTTCTACCAGTAAACCACTGGCCGATAACTGACTGATGTCAAAGGGAAAGGTGGAGTGTGTACTACTTATAAATAGATACGAGTAGTACATCGAGTAGTGTTTTTGGAGAGGTAGTGATAATTTATGTGTGTCTATGAAAAAGTCTCTCTATAGAAGTAACAGAAGAAGACAGTTACTATTCTGAAGAGAATTTGAAAAGTGTAGGCTTGTGCCATTGTCAAATAGTGGAATTAATGCATGTTTTATTATTTTGTTAATGGTCGTTGTAATTTGTCCTCATAACTATTAGATTTGCCTTCAACTGTCTTGTTCTCTGCAATATAACGAATTTGTTGACGTCAACAAAATAACTACTGGAGTGCCACTTGTTGACAGGAAACATTCCCAATTCAGAATAGGAGGACATGGAGATAGGCACTTTAAACTTTGTGACTGCTTAAGAGCAGTATCAGGTAGGATAATTCTAAGGTTTCCTGGCTATATCTTCTGTCCACAGCAGAATTTTTTGCTACATATTATTATCATCATTGTTCCCACGAGTTCCAATTGGAACATAGGGCTTCAGCGACAGGTCTACACTTCGTCCTATTCTCTATTCGCGTCTATTTAGCCGACCCCACGACTGCCCATAGTCTTTGATCTCATCCCTACACGACCTCATCCATATCAACATCGGATGCTCCACTAGTCGTTTCCGATTTGGGTTCCACTAGAGGGCCTATCGTGCGATGTCATTCAGCGTTCTCCTCAAGGAAAACCCTGAAATGTGTTTAAAGAAATGGTTTATTCAATTCGCATGTTTTTTTACTGGTGTCACAGCAGTTCAGGGTTTTACTTGAGTCGACTGTTGAATGACATCGCACAATAGGCCCTCTAGTGGAACCCGAATGGGACACGACTAGTGGCGCGTCCGATGTTGACACGGAGGAGGTCGTGTAAGGAGGAGATCGGGGACTACGGGCAGCCATGGGGCTGGCTAAATAGACCCGAAGAGAATAGGACGAAGTGCAGACGTGCTGCTGAAGCCTTTTATTTTCTAAAACTCTTACTCTTATAGATAATATTCCTCTTTCCAAAAGCTTATGGTTTTTAATGCTATCCATTTCTGAGTGATATTCGTCAACTAATGTTTTTTTTACACGTTCAATCATGAGTTAACTTAAGTTAGAGAACCACTGGAAAACCAGATTGTGATCAAAACTGCAGACAATCAAATCCTTTGTGGTGGCCGCAAAATATCAAATTATAGATTCACCGTAGAATAGTAAAATTATGGTTATTACGTGATATTGAACAAGGACACCACCTAGTTCCGCGCGCAATACAGACGACACTTCTTCCTCCTCCTCCAGCTTCTCGCTTTCCACATCTGCCAGTCAATTCTGCCTCGTAGCTGATCAGTACATCCACATTAGGATCCCTTTCTCCAATCTACGTTTCTCTCCGCAAGTACCCTTCGGTCATTGGCGCCTCTTACGTGTAGTGAGCATCTGTATACCCAAGGAAAAGGACTATTTCATACCTACCATTCTAAACGTCTATATTTGAATATTTTGGGACAATTATAACTTTTTTAAAATAACTGCATTTTATTTGTATGTTAATTTATGTTGACTGAATACTCTTCTACATGCATGCATGCTTGTATTTGTTTTGTCCCTTTTTATTTTGCGTATAAACCAATCTAGACGTTTAGTCCACTACACCTTGTTAACTGACGTTTGAAAATTCATTATGGATAAGATTTTATTTTGATAAATCACACAGTGTTGTTACACAGTAATATTAACTGATGACCACGTTTCGAGCACAAATTATTGCTCATAATCATATCAAGCTATTCACACAACTTTTTCCTTCATTTATATACATGTGTGGAATTGACTAGATATTTGAATAAAATTCAATATAGGATAATGTACATTCAGAAATAATAATATGAGTGTTATCAATCATATACAATTAGATGAGAAATAAGACGAATGTTCTTATAGTTATAATAAGTAATTTGTTAGAATAATGTGATGTGCTTGAATTGAAATAGAATTTTGAGATTATTTATTATCCTCCTCCGATTTGACTGGTGGTAATAATATCTTCCATATTTCTGGTATTTGCATTGAGTCATTTCTGTTGCGTGTGATGGGTGTTGACTCGATGAACCAGGCAGGATTCAGTAATCAATCTCTCTCGCTCGCCACCTACACAGATTACTTCTTAGAATCTTAACCCTCTCCCACCCTATTGTGTGGTTGTTTGTTAATGCATGAAGTGCAATTGCTGAGCTTTTTTCTAAATTATTTATCTTCTCGGGGTCAACCATTCTTACCTTAGCCACTGAATTCTTATGTTCCGACAATCTGATTACCCCCGATCTACTAGTTTGACCTATATAGTTGACCTCACAGTCATTACAAGACCTTGTAATATCTATTAGAATATGTTGGTTTTTTATAAACGCTACTGTGTAGTTTACCTTCTTCTATTCGCTTTATTTTCCATCTGATTGTAATTGATCAACAACACTCATATTATTACCACCAGTCAAATCATAAGAGGATAATAAATAATCTTAAAATTCTATTTCAATTCAAGAACATCACAACATTCTAACAAATTACTTATTATGACGATAAAAACACTCGTCTTATTTCCCATCTAATTGTAATTGATCAATAACACTCATATTATTATCATTTCTGAATGTAGATTATCTTATATTGATTTTTATTTAAATATCTAGTCAATTCCACACATGTATATAAATGAAGCAAGAAAGTTGTGTGAGTGAGTGAATTGATATGATTATGAGCAGTAATAAATTGTGCTCAAAACGTGGTCATCAGTTAATATTACTGTACAACAACACTGTAAGACTTTATCAAAATAAAATCTTATCCATAATGGAGTTACAGTCTAACACAGTGCCCAAGTTTTATACTTATATTTGAAAATTCATGTTTGTAGATTACAATAGGCTACTTAATCAAGTTTCTCAGTTTAACCCTTTTTTTTTCCTTCCTGACATATAATTTCATGTATTTTGTGGACAAGTGATATTAAAAATTACTGACTTTTATGAATATTTCGCTAATCTTTTAGAACAGTATATGTAACTGTTGTACATCTGTGAGGTGATGTTATGTAAAAAAGAATAATCTTTGTCTGCAAAAGGGTATTTTTCATACTTTGAAAATGAATTCACTGAGAAAGAAATTTCATCTGGCAGCTGTTATTCGCCAACCACCGATGTGATCCGGGGTTCGATTCCCGGTTGACCCACTCCTTAACCTTACTAAGCCAATAGTAATGTCGGTAAAGACAGAAGGTTGCGTGGGAGGCTACTCAACCCCATCCCGTAAAAATAACACAGACACTGCTACTGAAAAACTTCAAAGCTCATGCTTAAGGCCCTATCTTCCACTTGGCGTGTAAAAGAAATAATAAAAATTTTAAAAAAAAGAAGACTCAAAAGATTTCTTCGCTATCATGTTAAAACACGTAAATGATATTCACCTTTCTGATTGACTGTATCAATAATTTAGAAAGGAAAAATAAAAGGGGAAAATTAAAAAACTTACTTAGACCAGCGGACAGCTCAGTGACAGGATCAATTCGTGTATCACGTGCTTCATGATGATCATGTCGATTTGATGGTGTGTGTGATGATGGAGCAGGTTTTGTCAGTGATTCAGGTTTATTCATTTTATTATTGTTATTATCATCATTATCATTTGGACTAGGTTGTTTTTTTTGAGTGTCATCTGAGACAGTAGAACTTGACAGAACAGACATCCTACGCTTTTTACGATTTCTGATAATAATAACAGTAAGGAAAAAGGTGGAAGTAAATGATTAAATACATGGACAAGGAATGAAATTAATCTAATATATATATGTATGCTCAAGAATTTGTCTGTAGGGAATTGATTTGTTTCAAGTTCGAGCACGGATTGATATCAGTTAGAGATCAAGGGAAAATCAGGGAGTATTGGACAAGTATTCTGTCCTAGCTTTGGTCTCATCGGCAGTAAGCACCCACAGGGTTTCGGCCCCCGGATCTTCCGGTTGTAAGGTGAACTTGTAGACCATCCATCTACTGGGACCCGACTCAACGGCTAACCCATGAATTCTAATTATGGATAAGATTTTAGACTTTAATTCATCTCATTCGTTGTCTGTCTGTATGTGGAGGCAGGCTTAGTTAAGTGTCTAACAAACCGAGCAGTAGCATTAAGTAGTACAAGAAAAGACCTAAATGATGAAATAAAACAGATAGAAGAGGCGTTGGTGTAAAGTAAATATCCTATAAAATTCATTAGGAAGATCGAAAAAAGCCAAAAGCCAAATAAAAATATTAGTGAAACTACTAATGATAACAAATGAGAGAGAATATGAGTCATCTACTGTGATACCATATAAGGAGGGGACATCTGAGACCCTACGTGGTGCGATTGTTAATAAAGCAGGAATTAGGTTGGCATTCAAACCTACAAACTCACTTAGAGATAAGCACTGTAGGCTAAAAGACCCGGTGGACCCAATCAAACAAAATAATATAATTTACAAAATACCCTGCAATCACTGTGAGTTAGGTCAACTATATAGGTCAAACTAGTAGATCGGGGGTAATCAGATTGTCGGAACATAAGAATTCAGTGGCTAAGGTAAGAATGGTTGACCCCGAGAAGATAAATAATTTAGAAATAAGCTCAGCAATTGCACTTCATGCATTAACAAACAACCACACAATAGGGTGGGAGAGGGTTAAGATTCTAAGAAGTAATCTATGTAGGTGGAGAGAGAGATTGATTACTGAATTCTGGTTCATTGAGTCTACACCCAACACATGCAACAGAAATGACTCAATGCAAATACCAGAAATATGAAAGATATTATTACCACCAGTCAGTCAAATCAGAAGAGGATAATAAATGACCTTAAAATTCTATTTCAATTCACGTACATTATAACGTTCTAGCAAGTTACTTATTTTGACGATAAAAACACTCGACTTATTTCCCATCTGGTTGTAAGTGTTCAGTAACACTCATATTATCATTTCTGAATGTACATTATGCTATTTGAATTTATATTCAAATATCTAATTGATTCCACACATGTATATAAATGAAGTAAAAAGTTGTGTGAGTACCTTGATATGATTATGAGTGGCAATAGTTTGTGCTCGAAATGTGTTCATCAGTTAATATTACTGTATAACACCACTGTGTGATTTATCAAAATGAAATCTTATCCATAATGGAATTATACTCTACCACAGTGGCCAAGTTTTATACTTATACCATAAATTCTAACTTCTACAAATTCGTGATCCCTACAAGCAAACTTGAAAATTAGTCTGGTACTCACTAGTCACTGGTTGTATAATGAAGTTGTTTGGAATTCCAGTGAGAAACTGTGAGCAGTGGGATCCACTCGGTTGAGAGTGAGGACAGATACTCGCTGATGACAACTGACTGGAGGTTGCTCTATATATATCGAGAATCGGTATAGGTTAGAATTCATGGGTCACGTCCCAGTGTCTGAATGATCTATGAGCTTGCCTTGTAACAGGAAGACCCTATGTTGGGAACTTCGTGAGCGCATACTGCCAACGAGTCCCAAACCAGGACGAAACAGTTGTCCAATACTCTCTGGTTTTCAGTAGTGCTCTAACATATATATGTTGCACTAGGATAAGTGAACATATTTCTAGGAACTAGCTATATTTCAATACTAAGTGTTGGTTAGAGTTATAGGCATACTACATAGAAGCCACCGATAATAGGAAATACAACTCTAAAGCTATATTCAACAGCAATTGTATAGAATATTTATTGTATTAGGGAGGAATAAAAGGAAGTGGAAAGCGTAGTAAAATATGTGCATAGTAAAATAACTATTGACACGCCTACATGTTTTAGTAAAACAAAAAGCTATAAATGACTAACCTTCGTATGCATGGAAAGCCACACTGGAAGACAATGCAGCAAATACCAGACCTTTTGAAAGATAATTAAGTAATGGTTAAAATTATACTTGCTGTTTTCACAGAAAAAACGTTTAAATAAATGAATGCATAAAAATTAAAGTGGTTTAAATTATTTTTTTTTTTACTTGTCAGAAAGCAGCATGAACTATAGGAAGAGGGAATGTGTTTGGTAGAGGGCTAGTGGTGGAGCAGACAGACTAGTTATGTTACCGACAAACACTTCCAACTGAGTATATCAATTCCCGTGTGTCTGCGGGAGTAGTTGCATTGGGAGAACAGAAAGAAGGGCCCGTGATAGATAGATCTTTTGAACATTCAACAAAGAGCCTCAGATTAAAGAGATCGAATAGATTGGATTCACCAATCATCAAAGACCTGATAGACACAGAACACTAAGCAAAACGCGTTGGAATCATTTAGAATGATTAAAAGACAGAATAGCCCAAGTTTTCTTTAGTTTGATGAAGCTACCGCAATAAAACTGATAAAAACCTAACCTATGTGTCCAAAAGGAATCCATCGATGAACTTCAGTAACTCTGGTAACTACCTTATTAGTAACTCTTTGTCTTCTGATTGCATTCTTTCGTTTGACTTTCATTGTTAAACTTATTTTTCCCTGATCCTTTGAGTTCTATGCATTGTATTACATCACCGTTATCATATTTTCACTCGAATTCTTACACACCAAACTTTAACTTTTAGAACTTCTGAGTTCTACTCATTCTACTGAAATCTGTATATAAATATATATATATCATAGAGTAGATAGTATTTTTAGTAGATCTCAACGGTCCTTCGCGATTCTCTGTAGCTGACAGTGAGCCACACCTGTTGTATGGGGGCTAATGTTACTACCTGGCTGATCACCAATATCCCCAGTGGTAGCAGATATATTCATGAATAAGTGGGAAAGCATAGCGATTGAAACGTTCAATCCCACCCCAAAAGTATGGTGGAGGTACGTAGATGACACATTCACTGTACTTAGAACACAATATATAGATAGACTTTTCAAACACATCAACTCGAAGGTTGAAGCAATTCAATTCACTTATGAATTGGAAAACCAGGAAGGAGAGCTCCTAATGTTAGATTGCAACGTAAAAAGGAAAGAAGATGGGAAGTTAAACACTAGTGTTTACAGGAAACCCACACATTCAAACAGATATTTGGACTTCCGATCATCCCATCCTATGTCAGTAAAAATAGGATTGGTGAAATGTTTAAATGACAGAGCACAAAAGCTAAGTAGTACCAAGGAAAATCTAAAACAGGAACTGATACACATAAAAGAACCCTTGAAACTTAATAATTACCCTGATAAATTAGTCAGGAAATATGTAAGGAAATGTAAAAATAAAATAAATAATGATACTAGCGATAGTGATAATAACAATAATAACGATAACAATAATAATGATAATAATACTGATAATAATAATATTAATAACGACACCAACAATAAGGAATCTAAATCATCAGTTGTAATTCCATACAAGGAAGGAACCTCGGAAACCACTTTACGGAGAATTCTTAACAAGGCAGGAATACAAGTGGCATTCAAACCCACAAACTAAATTAGAAACAAGCTTTGCTGGTTAAAGGGTCCTGTAGAGCCTTTAAAACAAAACAATTTAGTTTATCTCATACCCTGCAATGATTGCCAGGTCAAATACATAGGTAAAACTAGTAGAACAGGGGCAGTCAGACTAGCTGAACATAAAAACTTAGCAAAATCTAGATTGGTTTGGACATATATAATCTAGATTGGTTGATCCAAATAAGATTAGAAATCTAGAGAATAGTTCATCTATAGCACTACATGCAATTACACACAACCACACAATAGGGTGGGATAAGATGACAGTTTTAAAATCTAATGTCACTGCTGGGTGGACGGAGAGATTGATAAAAGAAGCTTTGTTTATCGAATCAACTGCAAATACATGTAATAGGAATGATTCAACATCTGTCCACCCAGACATCTGGAGAATTCTACTACCCCAACGACAACAAATAGGAGAGAACAAAGAAAACTATAAAACTCAAGTTTCGAAGTTGTGTGATTACAGTTGATATGATTATGAACAATAAATTTTGTTCGAAATTTTGTCATCCAGTAAATAATACTGTTTCACTGTGTGATACATCTGATAAACACACTAATATGGAATCTCCTTTTCCATCAGAATACTTTTCGGATAATGTATAAGTTTCTGGCTGATAAACTGACTGTCATATTTCCGCGTTGCTTGCCTATCCTCTCACACCGGCCATTTGACCTGCAATATCGAGTCAGAAAAGGCAATATGTTGGTGAGAGTATACAGTAGGCTGTTTGAAATACTTTTGGTGAGGTACACATAAGTCTATGGATCATTTAGAAGCAATGAGTGATTGATCTGTTATTAGTGCTAATGTCCAGTAAATAATACTGTTTCACTGTTTGATATATCTAATAAACAAACTAATATGGCTGATCAAATCCCAGTCGATGGAGTAGTGTATGAACTTACGACCTAGTGGTTGACAGGAGAACACCTAAATGTAAGCTCCACAAATCTGTGTGCAATAAAGTATTGAGACAGGCCGAAAAAGAGGCTCCATAAGATCTAGACTTTGAGGATGATTTGCGTTTCATGTCGTAAGAAAAAGCAAGTTTGCAGAACAGACGGTGAAGAGAAGACTCCATGTGATGAACGCAACGAATACAGAGATAATGAAAATACCCAGCCAATGACAACAGACGCTAATCACCATCAATGGTGGAGATCTAATAAAAGAACTCTCCTCTGTCGCTTATTTCGGTAGCATCATTTCACCTACAGCCAGCGGTATGAATGAAGATGACAAAGCCAGTTGAGAACCAGGAAAGCAAGATTGGCTTTAATTTCTCTGAAATCAATCAATGTTGAGATCTGCAGCACTTAGCACAAGAAACAACATCGAAATTGTTTTTTTTTTAACACTGATGTCAAGTCACTGCCTCCATGTTGTTATTCATAGAATTAGCACATCATTAAAAGCATTTTCAACAGGCTACAGCAGAATTACACGAACAACTGACTTCGCTACTAGCTCCATACTGAAAATCAGATGGTTAAGAAGAGGTGGATTGGAGATTCAAACCAGCCACATCACATATCAAGCTTTGGAATGGAACCCAAATGGGTAGTCGAAGACTTGGGCGTCTGAGGACGATAATACAGAGGAGATTATGTCCGGGGGGAGGGGGGTGGAGAAGTGTAAGCCTACGGCTAGTTGTGGAGCCAGCTGAAAGGATTCATCTTTTATTTACGTCTGATATTATCCATCTTACCAGCTATAGAAGATAAGGCTAAACTTAACTACAAAGTTTCATCCTAGTTTGGGACTCTTCATCAGTACACACCCACCAGGGTTCGAACTCGCAGAGCTCACCTTGTGACCAGAGGGTTATGGGTTCGAACCACGGTGGGTGCGTACTGATGAAGAGTCCCAAACTAGGACGAAACGGCTGCCCAGTACTCCCAGGTTTTCCAGCTCATGATGCAATCCTCCATGCAATCAAACAAAATCCCTACAAAAAACCAATACTTGAAAATTAACTATAAAGTGTCAGTCATAATTTAGAGGAAAAAAGAGTGGAAATAAGATTGAAAATGACATAAAATGGTTGTTGTTATTATTATCATAATTTATGTTATCAGTTTAATTGTGAGAAATAGATCACATGTATACGGGGAATGGAGTGGAATAAATTGAAGTGTTGATGAAAAAACAAAGAAACAAGAACGAATAAGGTAAAAAAATAAATAAATAAATCAACAATTATTTATTCACATTAATCGACTTTGTGACCATCAGCATCACCATGGTCAAGTGGCAATAAATCATTTGATCGAAGATCAGCTGCTAATGATCATTTGGAGATTTATATTTGAGATTTTTTATTGAAATCATAATATGACAGTTAATTTTTTCTGTTTATTAAAGTGACAGTTTTTCAAAAGAGGAATTTTTTTCTTTATTTATGCTGAGAGAAAAACACATATTCAATATTTAAATGAACCATTCGCTTAATAGGAAGTAGTTAGATTTTTCGGTTGATTATGGTGACAAGCAATGGAATCTATACAGCACGTTTTGTTCTATTGGGGACTTATGAGCTGGATGTATTCGCTGAGACTCGAACCGTCTACCCATCGATTCAAATGTCAAATAATGCGTATCCTCGGGTCTAAAATATTATTATTATTGTTCCCTCGTGTTCCTAGTGGAACATAGGGCTTCAACTACACGTCTCCACTTGCTTCTGTCTTCTGCTGTACTTTTCACCTGCATCCATGTTAGTTAGTCCATACTGTTTCAACTCCTCTTCACACGATCTCCTCAATGTCACCCTTGCACCGACGAACCACTCACCGCTTCCCTTTCGGGTTCCACTTGAGCTATGGCCTGACGCGCGATGTCACCCAGCGACCTCCTCAGCGAGTGTCCAATCCATCCATCTCCACTTTCTCCTGCATATTTGTTGAGCGATTGGTTCTTGTTTTGTTTGTTCCTATAGTTTCTTGTTGGTTCTTGTTCTTTCCGGCCATCTGATCTTCAGCATAGAACGAAGACAGCTGTTGATAAAGGTGTGCTACCTGTTGGAAATATTCTTTGTGATCCGCCAAGTTTCTGATCCGTATAGAGGAACTGACTTGATGTTTGTATTGAAAATCCGAATTTTGTTGTTGATGCAGGCTGAGTGACGGAGATTTCCAGATTGGTTTCAGGTTGATGAATGTGTTTCTCACCTTCCCGATTCTCGATTTGACATCCTCGTCCGTTCCTCCTGTAGTTGAGACAATGCTCCCTAGATAAGTGAATGAAGTAACCACTTTCAAATCCTTCCCGTTGATGGTGATTGGCGTTGGATCTTGCTGCTGTTGTTGCTGTTGGTTGATTATTTTCATAACCTCCGTCTTGTCTATGTTCACCTGGAGTCCTGTCTTTGCTGCTTCTTCCGAGTATAAAATAAATTCACGTTAATCCTAAGTCATTGTTGAAGTGTTCATATCAAGAGCCAACATGTCAACAGAGAACGAACATTTAGGTCAAACATAAACAATCAGCATGAAACTCAAAATTAACCTAAGAAACTAGATTGTATCCATTTTATGGTGGTCAGCAGTAGAATCTAGACTGCCACTCGATATATTACAATGGACACGATATTGTAGCTCAGTGGACTAGGGGTTAACGGTTTGGTAAATGAAGCAGTGCATAGTACTAGGTTCGAGTCCTAGTGGAGAGATACTATAAGTCACTAGGGGAGCAGACACACCCAACTGATGATTCCCAAGTACAACAACACTGACTTTCTGCTTCCTACTGCTCGCCATCGCTGGACAGAAATTAGATAGAGAACTACTGGCCAGTAAACACATCTGTTTCATCCCAGTATCAAAATTTCACAGAGGTTTTAGGGTTAGCGAAAGGATGCTTGTGAATCACAATGTGAGGTTAGTGTTTAAGCTGTTGGCATTCTGTAGTGAGCATGTGAGAGCTCTGAGACGCTAGTGAATTTATTCGTTAATCATAGTGGCTTAATGGTCTACGAGCTCGCTGGCCCTGTAACCAGAAGATCCTGGGTTTGAACCTCCCATGGTGGAGGCGTATTGTTGAATAGTCCCAAACTAGGATGAAACAGCTGTCCAGTACTCCCTGCAGGTTTTCCAATGGTTCTCTAACTGATGTTAGCTCATGATGAAATCCTCCAACCAACAACAGTAATAATAATAATGACATTACTATTTGTGTAGAGAAAGCTATGCCCTCCTTATCACTGTAACGTTAGAAGATAGTGAAATTGCCAGTGGAACTACTTAATTTCAACTCGATACACAGATATAAGCAAAAAACGTCTACCGAATAGTAGAATCACAATTTGCATATATCTTCGTTATTGTTCTGTTTTCTCTTCAGTATTGTTCTTCTTTATCTGCCTGCCTTGTTTAAAATATTGTTTCACAAGCATCGTTCATTAACTTCATTCCTCTGGCATTCGGCATTCTTGACGCTGACACACATATTTATATCTGCATCTATATGCTACTTATAAATCTTTTCAGTAGCACACGCTGGATTACTACATTCCTCTTAATTTACGCCTAGTCATTGTATCTGTCGATTGTCTGACTGACTGATTTATCAACGTAAAATTGTGTACAAAAATTCATCACACAAAGTTTCTACACTTCCAATCATAGCAAATAAAAGTACAGAGATGAAACATAATGAGACTACAGTAGGCAAACGGTTAGTTGAAAATCAATGAGCATTTTAAGCGTCAGGAAGATGACACAGCACGTGGATAACTTCGGAACTGTGAACAACAACAACAGTCTTCAACCGTCGGTTCTTAGCAACACAATAACCCCTGTCATGCAGTCTAAGCCTCAACACATGGCCCAAACTAACAGTGATTGAGACAATGGATTAGTTCAATGTTTACCTTTAACTACCCTTAACTCGGTTCCAAGCCGATTCTTTATCAGTTAACAGTGCTCGTCGGGAAAAGAAATGGGTTAGCATGTGTGTAGCACTTATGTTAGCCATATCAATAGATTGATCTCAGCACAATTTCGTCGACTAGCTTCACCTCTTTACGTAGCATTCTACAGCTGACCTCACTACTGCTGACCATATTCTAGAAATTAAAACCAGAAAATGAATAGAGCTATCTGCAAGTCAAAATTGTAAACAACAATTTACGTCTATGTATACGTCCCAAATCTTGCTCATGAGAAAAAAAAACAAGAACAAAGCCTAACCTTCAGGAACTCAACAACTAATCACAGCAGACTTAGCGTGGTCAGATACGATTCGCAGATATATCACCGGACTGTCTAAGAAACGGTAACAAAGAGATGACAGAATAACCTCCAGCAGAAAAACAACCAATCAGATGACGTTGCTTCTCGGCTAACAATAACGCTAATAATAATCTACATAAAAATCTACAAATATCTCTTGATTTTCTCAATAAACGATCTGTTGCCTGGCCGTTGTCTTCTATCGTTACCGAGTCACCTATGGTTTGACCTTCCTAGTCTTTTTACATCTTCCAACTTAAATGTATATGACACAGTAGTTTGAAGGGTATGCGGATATCACGCATGCGTTAAAGATGAGTAAAGTCTTTAGATGTTAAATAAGCCTTATACATCAGTGCTACGACAAATAGAATGACAATATTATTGATATGAAACCACTTTATTTGCCCTAAAAGGTTAAATTTTGAAGACAAGACTGCCAACTAATTCGAAAACAAATCTATGACGCTATCAAGACGTTACCGATTTGTAACTTAACTTATTAAAAAAACTGAACTCCATCTCGGTAACTCAATGGTCAAAGGGACTCTTCTCACAGCCTGAAGGTAGTGGGTTCAATCTCAGGCAGTGAGGTCATGGGAGCGTACTACTAGGGACGCAACATCTTTCCCTGGTTTTCAGTGGCTCTCTAATTGAAGTCAATTTGCAGTCTAACTTGAAAATACTCACTATACACTAAAAAGTAAAATAGGATAGGGTATCATGCATTGACTTACCGATAGATATAACGTATAAACATATAAATCCATGAGATTATAATAAACGGTGGCGGTAATAACGGTCTTGATTCATATTCAATAATAACAGCATAACGTAAATAATTGTAGACTAATTCAGATTGTTGGCGAACACTAGCGAATATATCATTGAATACAGCGATGACAACATTGACAAATAGAATAATGGAATATAACAGGTAGATGACTGTTGCAATGGGAACAATTTCTAAAAATGGTGCAGTTTGTGATTCAACTGGCCAGTCAACAGCTAAAATTTACAAAAAAAAGAGAGGGGGACACAGAAGGATTAATTAAACATGACGAAGATAAGGAAAACGAAAAAAAACCCTCTTCAAAGTTTCAGTCAGTATATCATAGAGACAGTAAACCATTAGTGTGAATCGAAAATTGACTAAATGCAAAATATCATAAAAAAATGAGAAAGAATAGTGTTGCATGAAGAATAATGAGAATTCAATAGACCTGGGAGATCAGAATGACAGAATACAACTGCGGTATTGAGTACTATTTTGAAGTACATTATCAACTATTTAATTGAATTCTAGATTTTCCCGTCGATTGGTTGATTGGACCGAAGTGCTCGGTCTCAGGTTGCCATGTCTATCGGCTTCTTGTGACCAAGTGGCCCAAGTGGTCTATTGGATAACGCTTTGGCGTTTGAAACTATGGTCACTGGGTTCAAGCCTCGGTGGTGGGAACATCATCATTCACTGGGGAATGCAGGCACATACAGTTGACGAGTCCCAATTGGGACGAAACGCGCATCTCCGTCTGACACGATCTCCTCCATATCATCCTCTGACTCATGCCCACGTCGTCGTTTTTTTCATTTAGGTTCCACTGGAGGGCCTGACCAGTGATATAAGTCAACGGCCTCCTCAGCCTGTGTCGCCTATTCGCCTCCATTTTCTTTTGCATATTTATTGAGCAGTAGGTTCTTGTTTGGTTAATTGTCCGAGTCCCTTGTTGCCAATCCTTTCTGACCAGTTATTTGATCTTCACTATGGAGAGAAGGCAGTTGTTGACAAAAGTATGCAGCATTTTGGAAATAATTTCCATGATGCACCAAGTCTCAAAATCCTATAGAAGAAG
Source organism: Trichobilharzia szidati (assembly GCA_944472155.2). NCBI lineage: Eukaryota > Metazoa > Platyhelminthes > Trematoda > Strigeidida > Schistosomatidae > Trichobilharzia > Trichobilharzia szidati. The sequence continues at coordinate 40,908,586 of OX235276.1, read as the reverse complement.
TGACTTAACATGAGATGTTGAAAATCCGAATCTTGTTCATTATTCTCAGTGAATCAGATTTCAAAACTGATTTCAGAGTGATGAAGGCCTGCCGTGTCTTTCCGATTCCAGTTTTGACATCCTCATCCGTGCCGAGTGTCTGCCCAGATAAGTGAAGGAGGTGACTTCTTTGAAATTTCTTCCGCTGATAGTGTTTGGCAGGTTATTATCATCATCATCACTGTCCTTTCTGTGTTAACTAGAAGTCCTATCTTTGTTATTTTTCGCCTGTAATTCTTCGAGTTTAGGTGACATTAGGCAAGTAGCCGGCGAAGTTCACATCTTCTAGAGTTTTCTTATCGGTCCAACGTATCCCTGTCTTCTTGCTCCTCACAGTTTGACGCCTGATCCAGTCTACCACACTCAGGAATATAACCATTAATAGTTGACGGTATTGTCTTACTCCTATCTTCTCTTCAAAGGCTTCTCTCAGTTACTCGTTATGAATTCCTTGGAATGTGGTATTGTTATATATCTGTTGAATGAAGTTTATAGAAATTTAGGGTATCCTGTAGTGTTGAAACAGTTTCCATATAAACTGGTAAAGATCATATATCTGGCCTAAAGGATAAGCAGTAGGGAACTCTGAAGAGCAGCAAACCCTCCGAAAACTTATCACCCAACAAATATATAGAAGAAAGTAGAGGTAGATGCAGTATAAGCTGAAGACACCATTAAGTGGTTCCATACACCAGGTTGCAGAGTGGAACCCGAATGAGAAGCGTTGAACTGGGCGTGGGTGACATTAAGAAGATCGTGCGAGGAGGAAATGAAAGCTTGTGGGCAATAGTGAAGCCGGCCTAGGATGACTGTAGAGAACTGCATGAAACTGAGTTGTGACACTGAAGTCGTACATTTCACCCGGAAATAACAATATAAATAATAAAACAAAGAGGTATGTGTACGTCAGTTTACTTAATGGTTGTTATTTTTTGACATATTGAATTACTTTTAATTAACACGTCTATTCATACCGACATATTGTAACTTCCTTCCACATCGCTCTACTTAACTTTCAACCTTTCTAACATATGTGTAATAAACTCTGATTGCTTGATTCCTTCAGTATCAACTATCTTATACCAATGCCTCCTGCTTTATTACTGTATTGAGAATTATCTAATACTCTTCCAGTTGAAATAATTCCCAATAATATTATATATAATATATACTTCAATAATAATAATAATATTGTTACTGATATTAGTAATATTTATGCATTAACTGCGTAAATTGCAAATTTGATTCTCTGTATTACTAATCCGCAGTTCACACATCATGTGATTTGCATAATTTCCGTTTCAAAAGGAAAATTATGGTGAAATTCCGCTGCCTGGAACTGTGTAACCTGCACAACACGAATTTGGCTTATTCACCTTTATGTTAAATACTTGGAGACAATAGTTAGAAAGTCTTGGACCTAGATTTCATGTTTGTTGACACTTGTCAGCAAGGCGTCAGCAATCTTAAAGGAACTCATGCCCCTTCTGAGGTTCGAATCCAAGTCACCAAATGTAACAGTCAGAGTCGTTACCACTGAGGTATTCGGGTCGCGGTTGGTTCAATGTAGGACTGTAATGGCTACTCTAGGTTCACATCCTGGCCGAAGCACCCAGAAAACTTGCCTGGTAGGCAGGAGGACCAAAGAATAGGCGAGGTTAGGCGTAAAGCTACAAATTCCACCTCATAAAGCAACACAGCTAAAACTTGAGGCCTTATGCCCTACTCTTGGAAAGTAAATAATGACAACAAAGAAACAAAGAAAGTGAGGTAGACAAAGCTTCGAGAGAAAAAATTCCCACTCGCAAAATATTGCATGACTATATAATATGCTACTTATTAATTTTGAGTAAGTGGTGTTATAAAAACAACATTTTTACCAAATTGGTTCAGATGCTACAACTAGGTATAATTCAAAGCCCAGTAAGCCTGATGTTCGCTTGTTTTTAAACAGTTTTTCTTAATTTTGGTATTCTTCTAAGGGCTAAATAATTGGGAAGAGAGTTAAAAAATATCCTTCTTTACAAAGTAATTTATCAACTGGATACAGCTTGAACTTCCTATTGAATTCTGATCAAGTAAGTGATCAGTTTCGAAGTATCTCAGGTAGATTTAAAAGATTTCCTTAACATGTTTGTGTGATAGCAACTACAAGTTTTATTCTTCTGAAAAGAAACGTTATCACTCCAGAAAATACTTGTGAAGACTAGTGTTGCAATCGTATTGGTAGGATGAGAAAGGCAATGTGGCTTTATTACTCACTTTAACTTTGAGAAATTGAACCTCAGACATTCTATCTCAACAAATTTATCCTTAAGGGTGATCTGAGATATGAAGAGTGACCTGTCAAAGACAATACGCTTTCGCCTTTTTTGAACTACTGAAGCTGTAGCTATTCAGATAGAGAAACCGGACTTCTTTGCATAAAAAAGAGAATTATTCAACCACCTCTACTATAATGGCAATCACCCTGTTGTTTTCTGTAACCTTAATTTCTTTATTTTCTAACTCTTACGTAAAATATCTTGTTTTCCCTTGATCCTATATTCACCTGAATACAACTCATTCACTAAATTATTTGTCTCACTACATAACACTTTCTCTAACGCCTTTATTCAAGTTTTCTTACGTTTTTATTGATTAATAATATTAGCAAATATGGCTATGACAAGTCACTTCTCTTGTGAAGAAGACAAATAGCACAGCGATCTAATGCTCGCCAACAACGCGTGTGGTTCGGGGTTCGACCCCGAGCTTTACTTCGCTAAGCTAGTAATAAGACTGGTAAAGAGGGAAGGTTTGGCATGAAACAGGCTAGCAATTCCATCCTCTAAAAATAAACACCCCTGCTATCGAAACTTCAAGCGTCTAGCTTGAAGCCCTATGTTCCACCGGGAAAGTAAAGGAATAAAAAAATTGATTGTACAGCTAAGGAAAATTAATTCGTCGAAAACAGCCTCTTCACTGAACACTACTTGTCTTATTTTTTTATTGATGGGTATTATTTAATGAATTAAAAGTTAAATAACAATATCAGTTGATAATTCCTGGACAAGAACAACAACAACAGACAACAATCAGTATAAATAGGAGGAACCTGAAAGAAACAACCTCTTTTACCAACCTGGGAAGCATCGTTTCAACTACAGGCGGACGGGACTGACGAGGATATCAAAGCAAGAATCGGAAAAGCAAGACAAGCTTTCACTACTCTCAAGTCTGTGTGGAGGTCAACAGCACTCAGCATCAAAAATAAGATCCGGATTTTCAACTCCAATGTGAAGTCAGTGCTACTATACGCGTGGATCAGAGACTTGGTGCGTCATAAAGAGCATCTCAAACAAACTACAGACCTTCATCAACAGTTGTCTTCGCTCAATACTCAAGATCAGATGGCCAGCCAGGAAAGATCAGCAACAGAGGGGATCTCTGGGAGCGAACCAACCAGGAACCGATTGTGAAACAAATAGGCAGAAAGAAATGGAGATGGATTGGCCATGCTCTGAGGAAACCATCAAGTGACATCATTAGACAAGCTCTCGAGTGGAACCCGGCCGAAAGGGAAGCAGTGAGTTGGTCGTCAGTGCAAGGGTGACTTGGAGGAGGTCATGTGAAGAGGAGATGAAAACGTGTGGGCAGACTTGGAGCCAGGGGAAGACTCTAGCAGAGAAACGAACGCAATGGAGACGCACGGCTGAAGCCCTATATTCCTCTAGGAATTAAAGGAAACAATAATAATAATAATAATTATTATCATCATGTCAGATGAAATCGACATCAGACGGAAAATTAATCAAATATACTATAGGGTACAGTTGTATCTCCTTTGCATAAAGAAATCAATAAAAATAGGACTTTATTAGAAAAGAGTTATACGTGAACTTTTCTCCTATAGCTAACAGTGCTGTACTACTTTCTGCATCTTATTATTCCCTTTGGGTTCAGCTAGCTCCACGACTGTCCATAAACTTTCATTTTCTTCTCACACGATCTCATCTATGTCACGTTAGGACTTAGGCCCACCTTTCTGTTTCCCATTCGGAGGCCTGGAGAGTGAATTCAATTACTATTAGTTATCACTTATTCTTTTATTAGGTATAAATTACTTTGCAGTTATGTCCATAAAACTTGTATCTCTTCTTGAGTGTTAATCCATAAACATGCATTTTCTTTCAATTATATAGTTTGTATCCTGACGGTTGACTATTTATTCTGTGTATGTTTATTTAATCGCAAACAAAACAAAGTAAGTGGCACTACATATTTCTAACTGGCAGTTAACAACCTGCACCCTCTTCTCTTAATTTGATGTGATTAGGTTGGACGGGAGAAAACTTAGCTAGGCACCTGGTGTAGTGATCAATGAAGAGTTATGCAACACTCATTTGTACGACATCTGGGGACTGCTACTGATGATCTGGTTGGCAATTGGGTCATGTAACACTGAAGACCTCCAGCGACGGCGAAGGGTTTTATTTTGCGTTCAACTATAGCTGACTACATCAAGAGTAGTATGCCAACCCTAGACAAACCAGTAACTCTGTGAAGGATGGTGACTGAAGGTGAGATGGAAACCTGATTTGTTGAGCAATTTGGAACAAGTTTCCGTCTGAAAGTAATCTGTAGACTGCTGGTTGCAGCATTGCTATTATCCAGATTTGTGTCAGCCAATTGTACAAACTTTGCACCAATGAATCAGTGAAAGTTGAAATGAACTTTTGAATACAATAAAGTAATTCTTGAAATTTTGCAAATGAATTTGTGCGCTGGTAGTGTCTGGATTTTATTCCCAGCCAACAAACGCACTATTAAACCTCACTTAGGCGGTAGTAAGCCTCGTAAAGGCTGAAGGTTGAGTGTGAGCCTAACAACTCTTTTCTCGTAAAGGAACAACACCACTGCTAAAAAAACTTCAATGATCCATGCTTGTAGTCTCATGTTCCACTCGGAACAGAAAAGAATGAAGAATAAATGAATGTATTCACAAGGTGTTATGAATTTACTGAAAGGAGTGACTTACTAAGACAAGTTAACTCACCCTACACTTATTAAAAAAAATTAACCAATCATATTTTGTTTTCACGAGTTATCAGTTAGAGAACCATTGAAAACCAGGGAGTACTGGACAGATGTTTCATCCTAGTTAGAGAATAATCGGCAGTGCGCACCCACTGGGGTTCGAACACAGGACCTTCCGTTACAAGGCAAGCTCGTATACCAATCATATTTGTCATATAGATGGGTGTTAAAAATGACCATATGCTGTGGTAGTTGTTAAAATGATCTTAACAGTCAACCTATTCAGCGTTTATTTGTGTTTTTTTAAAGTGCTACGTCATTAGTTGGCAGAAGTGAGAATTCATAGGCTGTGTCCATTGGATCGGGTCGCAGTGGTTTAATGATCTACGAGCTCGCTGGCTTTGTAACCACAAGGTCGTGGGTTCGGACTCCACTGGGGTGGGTGCGGACTGATGCAAAGGTCTAAACTAGGCTGACGAAACAGTTAGCTATCCATACCGCCTGGCAGGTTTCCCAATGGTTCTCCAACCGATGTCAGCTCATGATGTAAACTTCCAACCAATCAAAAAAACAACAAAATCCCTACAAAAACCATTATTCTTAAAGTTGACCAAAAATAGACTTAAAAGTACTTTTTCAGTAGGTGACGAATACACGTACACACACACGCGCGAACACACGAATACTCAGTGATTTCATCAAATTCGACCTCCATTGGTTTTAAACCTTTCATTTATCTAGATATGTTTCATAAATGTCATAGAAAATCACATGCATTAATTATTAGCCCTGAATAACTCACTTTCACCACCTTAACTGACTGACTGATTGATTGAACAAAGAGTTCTACCCACCCATTTCATCAATAAAATCTTGATAATGTGAGAAGAATAACCAAGGGAATTGACTCGAAATAGATTTATGATTACTTATATAAGTACACTTTTCTATCTCCTTCGCATAATAATAATTATCATTATCAGTAATATTTACTAAATCCAATGGAGGGCGTTTAGTGAGAATGCCAGTAATAATAATAATAATAATAATAGGATAATTAGAGTGATAAATTCCCTAGAGAGGAGAATTATTATTTATTTTAAGCATTTCGTACAATGAATCGAGAAACTTATTATTATTGCTCCTACTGTATCAAGACGTGACTTTTATATGGGATCAGTCTACTCGATATTATTACTTTATTTATTTTATTCTTTTACGTTCCCAGTGGAGCATAGGGCTTCAAGTTAGAGGCTTGAAATTCCAGTAGCAGTAGTGTTTTTATTTGCAATTAGTAGTGTTCTCTGAGCTGGTTGGTTTAGTTGCGGAGTACTCCAGAGCAAAATGCATTGAAGAAAGTGAAGAATAGAAAAGATAGAGTTATTCTGCCGGCTCACAAAGGAAGAAAAACAACAGTAATCCTGGACACAGAAGACTACATAAAGAAAGTAGAAGATTTACTCAAAGATAATAATGTATATCAACAGTTGACGAAAAACCCTATACAAACATTAGATAAAAAAAGTTGAAATAACGTTAAATAAACTAAAGAAATCAGGACAATTTACAAAACAAGATCAATGGCGAATGAGATCTAATGGACCTATTTTACATCGATTCTGTGGTAGACCAAAACTACACAAACCAAACATTCTCTTACGAACAATAGTTTCGCTTCCAAGAACACCAACATATAATCTATCTAAAGAACTTTTCAGGAAATTAAATTACCTAACAGAATCATGAGACCATTCTATCAATTCGTCAATCCAATTTTTAGAGAAAATCAAAAAACATTCAAGTGGATGACAATGAAATAATGGCGTCCTTTTGATTTCACAGCATTATATATACTTCAATTAGTCCAAAACCAGCAACAGAAACTATGCAACAATTACTCTGTAGTGATGAAAACATAAAAACGCAATGTTCAACTTGAATAGAACTCATAGAATTATGTCTTACAACATACTTCCAATTCACTAATCAAATATACGAACAGATAAAAGGAACACCAATGGGATCACCCTATCAGGATTAATAGCTGAAGCCGTTATGCAAAGATTAGAATTAATAGCTCTACCTATAATTAAACCAAAAGTTTGTAATAATTAAAAGAAATTTGATCTGGAATATACCCATAAATTAATAAACAACATATTTGAAGACATCAAATTCACAAGAGAAGAAGAATTAGATAACAAAATCCCATTTATAGATGTCTTAATCAGGAGAACTAACACAGGAAATGTATAAACAAAACTATGTAGAAAATCAACGCACATAGATCAAGTACTCAACTATAGTAGCAATAACCCAATGACCCACAAAAGAAACTGTGTGCAGATACTGTTTAATAGAGTTCAAACACACTGTAGCACTCCAGCGTTGAGAAGAATTGAAGAAAAATACCTACTAACTGTTTTCAAAAAGAATGGATATCCTCAAAATTTCACCAAATAGTGTTTGAAATCGAGTCACAACACAAACAAGAAACCATCATCAAAGACCACAAGAAAATTCATTCTACCATGTATAAAAAAATATCTCTGAAATAACATCTAGAATATTGAAACCGTTTGATATAGATGTAGCACACAAGCTGGCCCTATCACTTCATTTGATATTATGCAAACCGAAAGATCCAACAGGAAAAGGAAATAAAATTAATACCAATTACAAAATAAATTGTATGAACTGTAACAGACATTACATCGGCCAAAGTGGGCATCCCCTTCGAATCAGAGTCCAGGAACACAAATCAGCTATAAAAAGACATGATATGTATTCTTTCATATCAATGCATATAGATAATTATGGACATCAGTTTGATTGGGATAATGTCGAAGTTTTAAACAGAGGAAACACCAAAAGTGTCAGAAAATTCCTGGAAACCTGGTACTCAAACAAATATGCAATTAACAAACAAGTTAATATAGACCAAATCTACCAACTAATAAAAGGTAAATCATGTGACCAGAAAGTTTAAAATCCAAGTCAATAAAAATTGATCAATAAATATGTAAAGATGGTTACCAGGAGACGCAATTCTACCACTGATTGAAAATTTAAATCAATTCACTTCATGCTAAAAATTGCGCTGATGATGTTTTCCAGAAGGACGACGAAAGCTCCGCAATTAAACCAACCAGCTCAGAGAACACTACTAATTTCAAATCATCCATCTGAGCTACAAATCTTCTCTACTAATAGTGTTTTATTTTTAAAGGGTGGGATTGCTAGCCTGTTTCACGCCAAATCTTATTTCCTTACCGGTCTTATTATCAGCTTAGCGAGATTTAAGAGTGCGTCGGCCGAGGGTAGAAATCCCGGACTTTATGCGTGGTTGGCGAGCATTCTACTGCTAAGCCACCGACGCACTAGTAATACAGTATTATTAACTGGATGATGTTTCGAATACAGTTTAGTGCGCATAATCATTTGTCAGCTTTACTCTCTTCGGTTTCTTTTTGGTGCAATTTCCCATACATATTAGGGTTGGTGATCTGGAAAAATGTTCAACTGTTAGAACATATTCACTCGCATGTAATCGCTCAATACACAATGCAATGAAAAAAATAAGATGAATTAAGACTATAAAAATCAAATCAACAAGTTGTTGTGTTAATACCTTTGATATAATTAGTGTGAGGTGGTTAGAGTCAAACTGCAGGAAGTCCTCAATTTAGAGGTCTTGTGCTTGTTTACACTCCTTAGCAAAGCGTATCTGCACCACTAAAGGAAATGAGACTCGAACCCATGTCAACTATGGTTGCAGACGGATGTTGCTAATGAGCTGTTCGAACTCACTGCTGACTTTCCATAGGACTGTAATGGGCAGATTGATACGGTTATGAGCAATAAGCTGTGCTTGAATTGTCACCCAGTTATTACTACTGTACCACTGTGTGTTAAATCAATTAAACTTAAATCATATGAAATTTTACTCGACAAAAATGACCGAATTCTGATTTAGTAGTATGGAAGAAGTGTTGAAATTGGAAAAAAGGCATATATAGTTGTTTCATGATCTCGCTCTCTCTGGATTCAACATAGAACTTGGCACCGAAGTGCAGCAGTTCCAGTTGCCACGTTCCAAATAGCACACAAAAGTAGACAAGAAAATGAGTGAAGAGAATCAATAGAGTTTTGACAAGTATAAGAGTGAAACAGAATGAGTAATGGTAGAAAGGAATATGAAAGATTACAGAGACTGAATACATCTGCGTAAGCCATTGACAACGATTTTGAGCCATGTCATCTATTGTCTCCAGCCATTGATTCTTAGAGACCCGAGGACGGGCCCCAACCCGGAAGTCTGCATCTCCCTACCTGACTCAGTTTAACTGTCAGGGATTTCATGGATTGATGCCATGTTTTTGTTTGGCCACCACTTACTCTTTTGCAACCTGCACCTATATCAGCTAGTAGTGCCCGTCGGGGGAGGCGATGGTTAAGCATGCACAGCACGTGACCTAGCCATCTCAATCTACGTAAATTTATAGCCTCGTCGATTGATTTTCTCTCTTTGCCCAACACTCTACGCCTAACGTCAACATTGCTTACCTTATTATACCACCTGACTCGAGAAATAGATCGTAGACATCTATGATCAAAAACAGTCAACCTTTTCATGTCTTCAACTCGTGTTGGCCATGTTTCAGAGCCATAGAGAAGGACGGAGCGAAGTGCTGAGCAGTACACACGTCCCTTGGTTGATAGCCGGATGTCACGCCTACGCCAGAGATGGTGTAAGTTAGCGAAAGCAGCTCGTGCTTTTTGGATCCGTGCTGAGATTTCGTTGCCAATCAGTCTGTTTGTGCTGTTTCATGATAAAACTATCTGGGCTAATTGTTCTGATTCATTCAGTGAGTAGCAAGAACGAATTTTTTTATTTTCTAAATTATTTTTCGGTTGGTTAATCCTACATCCATCCACTTACCAATTTTATCCAATTTCAGTTAACATTTCTCATCAACGAGGGCAGTGGCTCAATATGCGTAACAAATTTCCTAGTCATTTCAGTCGAAGAATATTCACAACATTGTTGATCGACTTTCTCTGCCTTCCTTCTTACATAACAGTTTATGACTAACCTCATTATTACCAACTGTAGTATTGCATCATCCAACACGAGAGTATAAAAGTAGGTATTCAGAGTCAAAACCGCTTTCGACAGCCATTCTTAGAAGCCGTAAAAAAGACAGAATAAACTGTTGCTCATGACACACACATCCTCTCGATAGATAGGCGGAAATCACGTATACACCAACAACGATGCGCACTTCAGGTGGGTCTTTCGTGTCTATGTTGAGGTCTCATCAGTAATCAGTCTATTCAGGCTGATATGATCCTTCAAAATAAATGAAATTATCAACACATTACACCGTTCCTCTTTATATCCTTCAAACAAGGAGTTACTCCGGTCAAATCTCTCCCTCACATGCAAAAAAAATAACCCAAAGTAAAGAAAATAAAAAAATATACATGACTGATGATAACTTACGATCTATTTCACCAGCATATACTTCACCATATAGCATAAAATATGGTTTAAGCATAATGCCTTTAATCGCTTCAAGATTAACATGTGTATGCCTTGGATACATAATTCCTTGACGTATTGTACCGAATGCCAATAATGGAAGGAATAATAAAGTAAGCATGGGAATCATTAAACGAACCTGTATGAATATGAATAAAATAATGGAGAAGTTTTTTGGTGAACAACACAAATATCCGTTACAATGCACAAATAAAAATACAAAGATTGGTAAACAAAAAGAACGGTTGAGTATATATAATTTTCACCAAAACGAATTCACCTCTCCTACTTGAATGGATGAAACAGAAGCGGTCAATTAAGACTTGAATATTCTCAGTGCATATAACAGTTCACCTGCTCGTGCGGAGCTAGGTACATAGGTCGTTGTATGCGCGTCCTTTCAAAACGTGTTAGAGAACATTACACAGCCTGGCTGCAAAAAGGAGGCACCGGTTCAATTAGAAGTGCCATTATTGAACATCTATCTTATCAACACCTCCCACAACATTTCAACTGATTCTTTCAAAGTAATTTACAAAGTCAACAGAAGCCTACCAAAAGCAGTTTGTTTCCGACTTCTCTGTACTGCAGAAGCCCTTGCAATATGCATCGAAAAGCCGGAGCTGTGTATTCAAAAGGAATTAGTCCAACCTCTACAACTACCATGGACCTAGTTCGGTATGTTACCTTAGTTTCTGTTGTTTTTTCTTCTTTCGTTCTCCTTTTTCTTTTTGATCCTTTTTCGTTCGCTATGTGTGTGATTATTAGTCCCTCAGTCTTTATTCGATTCACCCCATTTTTTTTCAGTTATAAAAACAGTTATTTTAAGTTTGTTTCCATGCTTTTCCTGTTCACATTTATAATTCGTTTAAAAAAAAATTAACAATTATATCTTAAACCTGTGCAATTTTTGTGTTTCTAAAGCTCTTGTAATCCATATTCACACCTCCTAAATTCCATTTCAAGTTAAAACTATTACATAGATTTTTGTTTCCATGCTCATTTTCTACACACCTGTAATTCGCTAAATCCCATGTAATTTTGTTTCTAAGGCTGTTGTAATCTATATTCGCACCTCCTGATTCCCATCTCAAGTTGAAAATTATTATTTCAATTTCCTTTTCATGCTCATTTTTACACACTTGATATCCGTTCTAATCCTGTGTAATTTTGTTTCTAAGCCTCTCGTAAAAACCATATCTAGTTGGAAATAATTATCACCTTTTACTAGCCGTCGTAATTATGTAGAATCAAACAAGAATTGTCTCCATGTAAAATTAGGTATTTAAATGCGATTGTACAGCTTTTGAAAATGAAATCGCCGAAAAGGCAGATATCTTTGCTGAACTTCGTGTTCTCTTCTTTCTAATTTCCATATGGGTATTCTCAGGTAGCTTAGAGGAATGTTTTAATCGTATCGGATATTACATTTGGCTGTTTTAAGGGTGTTTTATCGACTTCGTCTTGAGTTCGATCACGGACTGGTATCAGGGAGTACTGGACAGCTGTTTAGTCCTAGTTTGGGACTCTTTGGCAGCACGCATCCACCAGAACTCGAATCCAGGACCTTCCAGCTATAGGGCAAACTCTCAGGCGATTCAGACACTGGTATCCGACCCAACAGCCCATGAATCCCAACTTCTACCTATTCGTGATTTTAGCGAGACCACTATTCAGTGGCATGTGCGAATATTTAACACCACACCCAACCTACTAGACCACACTGGTCACGATTTACCATTAGAACTCCAAGCAGTTTCGCCCTGTAGCCAGTCATTTGTATCAATCCGTGATCATACTTGAAACCGATTAAATCTTTACAGGCTAACTCTTGAAGATCTTGTTTTACCCAGCTTCCATAGCTGTTGTGGCGTTTGCTGTACTATGTGCAAAAACACGTCTAACCGATCCACCCTTACCACAAAAGAAGAAGAATATTTTAAAACTTCATTCAATTTAAAATAAAGTTGTGAATTCGTTAGATTTCGGTGAAAAAAAAATTACACTGACATCCAGTCAGGTTATAAATTTCACGTGAATAAATCAAGGCGTATGTAACAATCAGATATGTCTTATCTCAAAAGAAGTAGAGTGTAGAGTAGAGTTCCATGTATCAATGCTCGTGTGCGTGTTTCTGCGGGTGTGGAAGTGGAATCGCGTAGAGAAAGACAACTAGTAGTATGAATAAATTGATGATATTCACAGTTGGAAGATAAATTAAATATGATAAAATTGCAGAAGCAATGGCAATTCACTTGCTAAGTCCTGAACTCTACATACAAAAGACGTTCGTACAATCACTACAATCTTTTGTAATGGACGTTATCTATCTTAATACCCAACAGGTAAATTCGATTTCTCTCTGTCTTTTCATGAGCATTATTTTGCCTTTTCAGTTTGTTATATTTTACTTTTTCAACTTCCCTGTTTTTTACCCCCACGCAATTTAATTTCTACACCTCATTATCACTGTTAATAACTTGACCAACGCTTAATTTCTAGTCATTTATATTACGTCATCCATCCAACTTATTTGCTCAATTTTAGTCCTAATATAAATGGCATTATTCTCTACCCTATCTCTACTTAGTCTCTAACTGTAATTACCTCCTTTGCTATTCTAACCTACTTTGAAACATTTTAGTTAATTACATTACGTCATCTAACTTACTAACTCAATCTTACTTTATCTGCTGTCTAATTAAACTTGTTTCTATATTAGATCATTCTTGTATTACCTAATTAATTATCTAAACTTGACAAACCTCATGTACACACACAAATGATTGTATATAAATGTGATTGTACAGCTATATGAATGAAATCGCCAAAAAGAGTCTCTTTGCTGAACGTCTTCTCTTTTTCATATGACTCAATGGAAATTTTTAAGCAACTTAAAATTTTGTATATTACTTTGAAGAACCTTTATTAGCCGACTGCTTTTTGGCTAGCTTAGAAAACAACCCCTTATCATCAACTATCAACGACCTCCATCTCTACAAGAGATACATCGATGATACTTTTATTATTTGTGATGAGAATTGTGATTTAAAAAACCTACTTCAAATCTTCAATAGCGCCCACCCAAACATCGACTTTACACTTGAGACTGAATCCGACAGAATGTTCCACTTCCCCGACGTCCAGCTGACAAGAAACGCCAACAACTCTCTGAAAAGATCCATATACTAAAAGCCTACTTGGAATGGACAATTCATCAACTTTCAAAGCTTCGTGCCCCTAAGCAGAAAGAGGAACCGATACACGCTCTTTCCTCGAGGATTCGGAAGATATGCAGCGAGGAAGTGATTGAAGAAGAACTGCGTAATCTCCGGAAAACCCTGATGGAAAACGGTTTCCCGCCCAGGTTCATAGATAAAAATCTCAAATCTAAGAAGACTTTAGAACAAGTCCAATCCGTTCCAAAGAAAATACTTCTGCTTAATCTAGAATTCAAAGGTGATATCGAAGCAGAAATCCTTCGCAAACGCCTCTGCAAATCTCTTAGGAAAACATACTTCGCCGCGAGCCTACGACTGACATTTTCTTGCAAGAAACTGTTCAGCCAGAACGTGAAAGACAAGCTGTCGCATTGGGCCACCTCAACGTGCATATAGCAGTTTACTTGCTCTTGTGGAGCTGAGTACATCGGCCGTACCATGCACCAACTTGGAAAACGCGCTCGCGAACACTACCCATCCTGGTTAGTAAAAGTAGACCGAAAACGTGTATACAGCTCAGTGACAGAACATCTGGTCAACTCAGGACATTCAGCGCCTTTCGAAAAATCCTTCAAAGTAATATACAAAATTCAGTCAAACCTATCAAAGGGAGTCAAATCAAGACATCTGGGCATAGCTGAGGCGCTAGCTATCCAAAAGCTCAAACCCACGCTTTGTATCCAAAAGAATTACGTCCAACTTAAAATTGTTTTAAACGATGAACATGTAGAAGTTCATTGATTAAAATACTTCCTTGTATATGTTGCGTGAGAATGTTTCAGTTAAAACTCAGTGGAGTGTGAAGGCAGTAGTTGAACTAGGCGCTTCCTGTTTGCATAACTCAAAATCAGGTCAAGATTTGACTAGCTGCTGGTAAGGATTCCAGCAGATAATCGTAAATGACTGATTTTTGTTAGTCTTGGTGAGATGGATTTGTATGAAGCTGTCAGCTGTCTCTATAATATGCCTTCGTTTATTTATACTGAACCATGTTGAGTGGGAGGAGAGAGACAGAGTAGAATTCCCAGAATAGAGGCAAAAGTTAATAGCCTCCCTTATTCAGTTTCAACCGGTACCATTGGAGCAGTTGAAATGATAAGTGTAGTAGAAAGCGGCTACTGAAAGTATGTTTATCACCTAATTTTGGTGTTGTGATTGGGGACATATTTAAAACTGGAATTATAATTTCCCCCGCATTAAATAATTGCTGTATAGACCAGCCTAGTTCATCGATTAATATATCATCAAGTGCCTGGTTCACACGGAATTGGATTGATTTTCAGTCAGATCACGAGGTGACATCAGTTGACCAGAACCACTGGAAACCAAGAAGCATTGGATAGCTGTTTCGTTCTAGTTTGGAACTGATCCCTCAGTAGTCTGCACCCATAACTCTAGACAAAATTCATAATATCCTGCATGATGAAGATATTTATCGGATGAAATTTATTTCCTCTGCATAGTTTGTACATAAACACTCTGCAGGAAGCTTCTTTTTGACACCATTGGAAAACCTGCCAGAGAGTACTGGACAGCTAGCTATTTTGTCCACCTAGTTTGGGACTCTTCAACAGTACGCACCCACTACAGTGGAGTTCGAACCCAGAACCTTATGGTTACGAGGCCAGGGAGCTCGTAGACCATTAAGCCACTGACACCCGATAATCCAATGGCCAGTCCATGAATTCTAACTTCTCTCAGTCGACGACATTGTGCGACCACTTCGCAATGACTTCTTCGATGAGTAACTGTCTCACTGGAATTCAGTAACCCGACATAGATTTCTTATGTACAAGGCTATGCGCCACTCGCACTGTGTAACAACGCATGATATACAACCCAGATTCCAAGCCGTAAGTAAGGGAGTTGAGTGAGAGTCTAGTGTTTTGAAGCCAATGAAACAAGTCTTCACAATTATAGTAATACTTAATAAAATACTTACATTAGGAGGTAAAAACATTCAATATATTTTAGGCATATTCTTTATAATTATCAACACGCACACACACACATACGTATTAATGTTTTAATGAATTTACATTTATATATATATGTTTGTTTTAAAAATTCATCTATTTACACTGTTAATCATTGTTAACATGTGTTAATTTAGGCGTGTAAATTAAATATTACTCAAAATAACTAAGTAATGTTATTTCACTCAATTAAAATGAAGAGAGAGAAAGAGAGAGAAGGAAAAGATTAAACCTAATTAGAATAAAAATTTAAAAGAAAAATTAACTAATGCTAAAGGTCTATAGTTCTATACTTCGTGTTATAATTATTATTGTCTCCTTTATTTCCTACAGGAACATAGAGATTCAGCCGCATGTCTCCATTACGTTCGGTTCTCTGCCAATGTTCTCACCTGGCTCCACATGGTTTCATCTCCTCTTCTCATGACCTCCTCCTCTAAGTCACCCTCGCACTGATGACCAACTAACTCACCGCTTCCCATTCGGGTTTCGCTCGAATGATGGCCTGGCGTGTGATGTCACCACTTGATGGTGGTTTGTCTTCTCGGAGTATGGCCAATCCACCTCCATTTCTCTCTGCATATTTGTTGCACAATTGGTTCCTGCTGGGTTGGTTCGTTCCCAGAGATCCCTCCCTGTTGCTGATCTTTTCTGGCCATCTGATCTTGAGTATTGAGCGAAGACGACTGTTGATGAAGGTCTGTAGTTTGTCTGAAGTGGCCTTCGTGATGCGTCAGGTCTCTGATCCACATAGTAGCACTGACTTCACATTGAGGTTCAAAATGCGGATCTTATTTTTCATTCTGAGTGCTGCTGATCTCCACACAGACTTAAGAGTAACGAAAGGCTGCCTTGCTTTCCCGACCCTCGCGTTGATATCCTCATCAGTTCCGCCTGTAGTTAAGACGATACTTTCCAGGGAGATTAAGAAGGACGTTTCTTTCAAATTTCTCCCATTTATGCTGATTGTTGTCTGTTGCTGTTGGCCAGGAATCTTCATCACCTACCTCTGTTTCCTCTATGTTCACCTGAAGTCCTGTCTTTGATGTTTCTTCTGCCAACTTGTTGCTTTTCACTTGCACATTTACCAGTTTGTGGGAAATCGGACATATATCATCGGCGAAATCCAGACCTTCCAAGTTTTTTGTGTGAGTCCATTTTATGCCTGTCTCCTCGTATAAGAACGAAAATCTCTTTACTGTTGGCTTCAGTCATGTAGGAAGGTGTAGACTGCTTGGTTGGAGACTGTTGGAGATCGAACTTCAGTCAGCTGAGGCCGACCGAGCTCTATCTCTCGTGTTAGTTGATATACATTATAGTGGGTATTAATAAGGTCAGGTGATATGTTTAGGATACATGGTATGCATACGGAGCTATTGCCTTCCTTAGTCATGCAGTGTTGGCTGATATATGATAGGTGGTCAAACCAAGACATGGCATCAATTCATCAAGTCTTTTAGTGTTGTTTTGATCCGCCTGAAGAGGTTTGGACACCCCGGATTGGGTTGTCAGGATACTAAGAATCAGTGGCTGAAGGCTGTTGGTGACATGGTTCAAAATTATTCTTAACGTTGAAAATGATATGACTGTTTATGATCTATGAGATCTCTTTGATGCTTTCAGTATTCTTCCTGTACTTAGTTTTATCTTATTCCATACATTCCCATTTATTTCTCTACTTTTATGTGTATGTGGCACCTTGAACTGCTACAATTTTGAACAAAGTTTCTAGGTTGACAATAATTCATTTCAGTTGCCGTATCATATGAGCACCAAACTATGCTACAAATCATTTAAATTGTCTTCAAACTAGAACTGTATATATCTATAAAGTGGAAATCAAACGCAGAACTTCTTTTTATCACATAGACATATACTATCGTGGAATAGTGAATGATAATAGGGAAGTTGTTTGGTTTTCTTTGAATATATGATGGAAACTAACAGTTTGAAAGGGTTTTTTTCAGGAGCTGATATCAGTTAGAGGACCACTGAAGACCAGAGAGTATTGAACAGATGTTTAGTCCCAATTCGAGACTCTTCAACAGTGTGCACTCATTGATTTTTGAGCCTAATAGATTCAGGCTAGAAAGGAAGCTCGTAAACCATTCAGCCATTCGGTTTCGATCCAGTTGCCAATGAATTCTAACTTCTACCAGTTTGTGATTCTAGTGTGACCACCAGTCAGTGTCATGGGTGAGTATTTATCATAACACCCGACATAGTGGACCCCAATGGTCACGACTTATGATTGGAACTCCAAGCAGCTTCATACTACAAACTGACTATTGCTCGCCAGTGACTAGGTCTATGCAGGATGTTACCTGGAGTTCTATTGAGAAGTCGTGATCAGTAGGGTTCACCTAGTCGAGTGTGAGACAAAAATGCTCGCCAGTGACTTTAGCTGGTCACCACACTAAAATCAAGAACTGTTGAGTAGTTGGAATTCATTGGGCCACTGAATAAGATCCCGGTGTTCGAACAGTCTACGAGCTTCCCTTCATGCCTGAAGGTCCTGGACTCACAAATCAGTGTATGCATACTGCTGAAGAGTCCAAATGAGGAAATGAGATTATTTGAAGTTATAGATTCGCTTTGCTAACGGATGCCGATAAACCCGAAATACAGGTTCAGAGCTTCCTGCTGATCACCTTCAACAATATAAGATCACTCGAAAGTGTACTGCAATGGCTAGCCATCTTGTTCGACGGTAAATATACTGCAAAACTTACTGATAGTCTCTAGTCATTACTAAAGATTAGAGTAGATGACACTAGTTATCCCTTAGTAACCAGTCATTAAAAATAACTACAGAATTTAAGTTCTGAAACAAGAAAGAAGTCTGTGGGGTCATCGTAGATGTCTCACCAATGAAGGTAGTCACGCAACACAGTAGATTCTCACAGAAATTCAGGTAATGTCAAACAATAATGAACTATATGTGCTTATGATCATTCAGTTTGTTAGTTGCATAATATTATTATTTAGCAAACTTCTTTTTGTCTGCTCTGTCTAAATTTATGAGTATTTTATATTTCCTTTGTGAAATATCATTTTTATGAGAGAAAAAGCTATTGTTTTCATTCATTTTCATGTTTATTTATTATTATGTCATTCTGCCTCTGAATATTCCCAACTTATGCGCCTCTTTATAAAATGAGATAATAGGCACAAACACACCCCGTTTTTTCGTTCATCTAAGAGTCACCTGTCAGAATTTATTTCTTCCCCTCTTATTTTTCAAAGGATGATTTTTAAATCTAGTAGTTTTAGTCCTGTAACTGTTTTCCTTCCTTCCCTGCCTCTCGAAGAAGCAGCTTTAAGCTTGAAGTTTCAGTAATAGTGGTGTTTCTTTTTCGGAATAGGGTTGCTGTTCCCACTCCCAAACTCCTCACTTTTGCGGGCCACTTACCGGATAGCAAGCAAATCAGGCGAGGTTCAGAAGTGTGTCCGTTGTTTGGGAATCATGTCCGGACATACCGCATAGCTAGCAAGCCTCCTACCATTGAATCGCCAACGTACACTGGAGCATTAAGTTTACCTTAAAGCTGTATTATTGTTCTGTTAGGATGATTAATGCAAACAGATATTCCTTATGTTAGTTATACAGATAGATGTCACTTAGTTACAGAACCATTGGAAAAATTGGGAGTACTGTACACCTATTTCGCCTGGCTTGGGATTCTCCAGGAGGTTACCGAGAGTTATGTTGGAAAATCATGACAAGCAGAGTCCACCAAGTTAAGTAAGAGAACAGTCCCTCGCCTATCACATTGGCTGGCAGTTGCAATATACATATCGTGAATTAGGAAGAAGTTGGAATTCATGGACCGTTGGATTTGAACCCAGTGACTGAACGGCTTACGAGCTTGCCTTGTAACCTGAAGGTCATCAGTTCGGACCCTAGCGTGCACATGCAGCTGAAGAGTCTCTAATCGGGACGGAAAGGCTGTCTAGTACTCTCTTGTTTTCCAATAGTTCTCTAACTAGTGTTAGCTGGTAATCAAAACAGTAGCCAACGCTTGAATTAGTCAATTACTCAGCACATATTTTATATGTACCAACCTATAAACCAGACGACTTATTGTATAAGAGCGCTCATGAGATACTACCTAGTTTCAGTTTAAGACCAATTGGTTGAAAACCAATTACTTATGCCGATGAACTATATCTTCACAAGTCCAAAAGTCGGACGAAACACTCTTGCCCTGGATTCCTCTATTAGGCATTACCGAACAATAATTTGTAAGAAATGATAATTAAGTGACGAAATAAAGTGATTTTTACATACTTTTTTCTTATTATTTCCGCTACCATTTAAGTATGCAAATTTATAAGAGACAAGAGGCAACTTTTTTTAACTTAATATTTATACAACATTATGAGTAAAAATGAGTTTTAAAACAGTCTATGATTTACTTTATTTTGTCGCTGAAAATGAAAAGAATAAATTGTAATTTGCATATTTTCAAGTATTGGTTTTTTGTAGGGATTTTTTTAGTTTAATTGGTTGGAGGATTTCATCATGAGATGACATCGGTTAGCGAACCATTGGAAAACCTGCCAGCTAGCTATTTAGTCCGCCTAGTTTGGGACTCTTCAGCAGTACGCACCCACAACAGGAGTTTCGAACCCAAGACCTTCTGGTTACAAGTCTAGCGAGCTCGTAGATCATTAAGCCACTGGGACCCGATGATCCAATGGCCAGCCTATGAATTCTAACTTCTGCCAATTCATGACATAGCGTGACCACTTTGCAATGTCTTCTTCGATGAGTTACTACCTTACCTTCAACCTGCTGTACCCCACTGGTCACGACTTCCCACTGGAACCCCAGGTTAACTGCCTGAATAGAGCCAGTCGCTAGTCAGCATCAGATCAATTTTCAAGTATTGGTTATCTTCTTGTAGGGATTATTGTTTGATTGGTTGGAGGATTTCATCACGACGAAACAGCTGTCCAGTACTCCCTAGTGGTTTTCCGATGGTTCTCGAACTGATGTCAGCTCATGATGAAATCCTTCAACTAATTTGTGTATCTTATGCAATTAATTAGCCTTAAATATTATTATTTAGAATGTAGTGACACTGTATGACTACGTAAGCATCAGTATATATGTAGAGCATGATTCCAGTCTGTGACTTACAAAGTGGAAGTTGAGAGTATGTGTATATACATATATGACAACAAACTTCTTGTCGATTGCCTCCACTCGTCGAATACCAGATAAAGACCATTGTGACACATTTCAAGCACAATTTATTGCTCATAGATATGGTCTGATTATGTATGAGTAATAAATTATTGCTTAAAATGTTATGAGTAAATAAAGATTACTCTGTTTTAACTGTGTACTATAAAAAAATAAAGTAAAATTGCTCCATCAAGTAATTAAAATGCATATTTGCCCGTTGGACTTTCGATTTTGATTTAATGACACCTCTGAATGCTACACAATGTGAACTTTAAACACAGGTGTAGGATATATCTTACGACATTAAAACCATTGGATGATTTACATGAAGTACTTAAAATTGTATAACAAGTTAAGGCAAGGTAGATTTTATCAAAAGTTGACATCAATGTGTGTTTATAAATTCATCTGCTCATGTGGAGCTAGTTATATTGGCTGCACAAAGCGCACGCTTTCCAAACGCATCTCTGAACATTATCCGGCATGGCTAGCCAAGGGACAGTGTAATACAATTACTAGCTCAATTCTAGAGCATTCGGTGAACTCAGGCAACGTAGCTCCCCCGGAGTCGTCTTTCAAGATCATCTACAAAGTGAAGCCAAATGGTACAAAGGGTGTCAGGTTTCGGCTTTTATGTATGGCGGAGGCTCTGTCAATTCATCAATACAACCCTGATCTCTGTATACAGGAAAAGTTTGTCCAGTCTCTTATTCTACCTTGGTCTTAACCTTCTCACTAATCGTTACCTGTTAAAAAAAATTTTGATTTTTTCTTTTCTTTTTTGTAATTTTTAATTTTACTTTTAGTTTGCTTTTGCTTTAATAATTAATTCACTATTATCACTCTCATATGTTCCCTTTGTGCGTTTTCACACTCTCTTCACACTTATTAAATTGACACTCAAATACCTTTATTCTCACTCAATAGCAATTTTAACCTTAACAAATTTCTATCTTTGTTCCGTTGAGTACCACGTAATTTACAACTTTTAATTTTCACTTCTAAAGCCACTTCTGAGTAATTATATCGATTATGTCACCCCCTATTACTCAATAATAGACCACTATATATTTTTGTAAGTATAAATACGACTGTACAGCCTCTGAAAATGATTTCGTCGATAAAGAAAATTTTCTTCGCTGAATCTGTCTTTTATTTTCTTCATAATTCAGTGGGTATTTTCGGTGAATTAGTAAACTACTTAAAATTAGGGTACACTAAGGATGCTTTGATAAAGTCTCACAGTGTTATACAGTAATGTTTACTGATACAATAATAAAAAAGGTTAAGAAATCGACAGCGGAATTAATACGCAGAGTGAAGCCGTCACTGGTTTAATTTAATGCCTAAAACTAATAGTGTTAGTAAGATGTATGGTACTACTAAAATACACAAGCCAGGTTACCACATACGACCAATAGTAAGACTTAAAGAATACCCCTACTTATGAATTATCAAAACAATTAGCTCTAATATAATGCCCCATTAGAAATCGTTCAAACTCTAGACTAACTAATTCATATGAGATGAAAAATAAAATAAATGACATTCAACTGGAGAATGATGAAACAATGGTTAATTTTGATATAACTAGTCTTTATACTAATATACCAATCACTATGGCCTTAGAAGCAGTTAAAAGAGAACTAACTGCAGATCCTGAACTCACTCATAGGACAAAGCTGCCCATTGAAGAAATTATTTTAGGAATTCAGTTATGCCTCACATCTACTATCTTTAAATTCCAAGGCAAAATATATAGACAAACAGAAGGTGTAGCAATGGCATGGATCACCAATATCCCCTATAGTAGCAGATATATTTATGGATAGCTGGGAAAATATGGCTCTTAATACGTTTAATCCTACTCCAAAAATATGGTGGAGATATGTGGATAACAATATCACTCACAGTGTTAAAAAACAGAACATATCTCTAGCTTCTTGACACACATAAACTCACTAGTGGAGGGAATAAAATTCACATTTGAATCGGAAAATGAAAAGGAGAATTAGTTGTGGTGTTAGATTGTAGAATAAAACGAATAAATGAAGGTAAACTGCACACTAGTGTTTGTAAAAAGCCAACGCATTCTAATAGATATTTAGACTTTAATTCGTCTCATCCGTTATCTGTCGGTGAAGCTGGGCTTAGTTAAGTGTCTAAAAAACCGAGCAGTAGCACTAAGTAGCACAAGAAAAGACCTAAATGATGAAATAAAACAGATAGAAGAAGTGTTGGTATCAAATAACTCAGCGATTGCACTGCATACATTAACATCCAAAGTAAGATAAGTAGGTGGAGAGAGAGGTTGATTACTGAATCCTTGTTCATCGAGGCTACACCCAACACTTGCAGTAGGAATGGCTCATCACTCATACCGGAAATATGGAGAATATTACTACCAATAAAGTGAAGCGATGAAAAATAATGGAATTATATAAAAGAAGTTAGAAAGTTGTGTGAGTACCTTGATATGATTGTGAGTAGCAATAAATTGTGCTTGAAGCGTCAACAGTAAATATTACTGTATGGGAACGCTGTGAGACTTTGTCAAAATAAATTTTACCTATAATGGAATTATACTCTACCACCACAGTGCACAAGTTTTATTCTTATATCAATGATACACTAAAGATGAGTTTCGTTTCATCTTTAGACACTACGGAGATACACAAGCGTGATCAACTTATGTATCGAACCCAGGATGATCAGGTTACGAGGCAAGTTTGTTGCTTTCCAACCATTTGTTTGGAATCAAATGAACAATGAATTTTACTGTCTGTCAATTAGCAATACAGTACCATCTCAACAGAGAAGATCTAGCTTGGCAGGTATTTGTCCTCACACCCAACCTAACGGACACCACCTCTCACCAGAACTCTAGACATTTTCCTTCTTGTATATGCCTACATATAATTATCTGAGTTAATTTGGTTTCCAGAATAAGCTGTTATGAAATTTCACGTTGGACTGCAAATAGCGGATTGGATCACTTTTTTAAACTTCATCCAATACCATGTATGATCATTCTTGACCAAGATAGTCAAGTTCCCAAGTGTCTTGGACCACACATCGCGGATTCGAATCTCAAAATTGAGACTGATTATTACGGCATATAAAATCTAGTTCTCGGCAGACGTCTTTCTAGCATCTTGCCTGATTGAATCACTCGGCTAGCGAAATTGCTTTCCACCAAAATGCTCAATTTCCTATGGATTTATCATTGTTTTAATCTTTCGGTTATATTAAATGACCTTCACATAAAATTGCGCGCTGATTTAACTTGCTTGTGTTACAGAAGTAAGCGCTGTGTAATTCATCAACGAAATGAAGATATACTACAGATTATTACTTTGCATGAGAATCCTGTATGAAGAAAAAAAGTATTTTGGAACTGAATACAATGAAAAGTTTTGTATCATATATTCACATATTGTCTGAAATAAAGTTTTATTATTATTACCTGACATATAGTTAGGTAGAAGGAGTACTGTTTAACATATCTCTGTATTCGCAATCATTAACTAGTCAAATCATCAAAAAGCCTACAAGAAGGCTGTAAATTCATAAAAATAAGACTAGTAATAAAGATTAGGAGAGCACACAATTATAAGCATAACTAATAACCATAAACATACCATTTTCACCAGCATATAAATGTATGGACCAGAAAATCTCCAGATTTGCATTAATTCCAGAAATCTCATCTGCCTAAAAAGAGATAAATAACAGTAAGAAGATATGTTAAAAAATTTGCGGGGATACTTGATGAGTTCTAGATTATTCTATTGTTAATGGCTCAAGTATTTTTAAATCCTTGTTTAGCCTACTGACTTTTGAACATTCATATACGAGTGGCTTTACTGGATATCTCCGCTAATTGCAAAAGTCGTAGTTAGTTGCTATGGTGGTTTGATGACAACTTATATCTTTTGTATGCTTTTTAATTGAAATTTTGCATTAAAAAAATTTTTTTGATGTACATATTATCGGTAAAAAAATATATACTTGAACTGCGTTACATTTGCAGGCACTTTTATTAGAAAATGTTGCTTGATACTAATACCTAAGCAATGTAATGAATTAAAAGACGCAGTGAGTTCGAAAGTTATACTTATATTAATGAATTTTTATGAAATCATGTTAGAGTGTTTAGCCAATTTTTTGAAACTCCCTAATTTTATTTTTTATTTTATTCCTTTATGTTCCCAGTGTAACAAAGGGCTTCAAGCTACAGCCCTGAAGTTTCGGTAAAAGTGGTTTAATTTTTACCGGGTGGGATTGCTACTCTCCCGCCTGGCCTATTACCAGCTAAGCGAGGTTCGGAAATGCTTCTGCGGGGAATTGAACCCCGGACCACCTGTGTGGCTGGCAAGCATCCTATCTCTGCACCACCGACTCACGAAACTTCCTAATACCCACCAGATAAAGCAGGTGGTGCCACTACTTCAAGAAAGGGATATACCATATGATTACCCTTCATATATTACAGGTGACTCTGACACACACACACACACACAAATACACCATAAGTGTAACAGGTTATCCATAGTACAATTTTCATGTGGTCAGTGTTACTTTCCACACCGATAGGGTGTATGTAAAAGCAAAATATCAGATGATTAGCTACAAGGACAAGTTTATTGTCACTAGCAGTCAAATATCTACGAGTGATTGAACATTATGCATTTATTATATTTTGACTATTGATTAGGTCACATAATCACTATAATATATCAGATAATCATGACAAAAATGTGTGACAAAATACTTTTTTTCCTGATTATGGTTATTTTTGAGCATTTGGATCAATTTCAACGAAGATTTCATCACAAACCAACATCAGTTAGAGATCAGTGGAAGCCATAGACCACTGGACATATGGTTTGTCCTAGTATGGAACTGTTCAGCAATGCGCACCAACAACCTCACCAGGGGCCTCCGGGTTACCACAAAGTTAGAATTTATGGGTCACTGAATTTTGACCCAAATGGCTGAATGGTCAACAAGCTTGGTCTCATGACCTGAATGCCCCGGATTCGATCCCTGGCGGAGAGTCCCAAACTGGGACTAAACAGCTGTCCAGTGATCTCTCGTCCTCAAAGAACTCTAACTCATGTCGTTTCGTAACGAAACCTACATTGAGACAGATATGTTTGCTTTCAGTAGTGGGGATGAGTAGTGAATTATCATAAAAGTTAGTCTGATTGAAGAATATTCTTAGACTGACTGATTGGTCACCGGGATGTAATCAGGATCATGGACCTAATCCTTGGTGTTCGTATAGACTGAAATATATCAGTAATGTTTTCAATGTGATCACCAAGTTGCCTGGCTTACCAACATGATACATTTTAGATTTTGATGTGGTTGTGTTCTCTGAGCTGGATAGTTAATTTGCGAAGCTTTCATCGCCCTACTAGGCGACATCTTCAGCGCATACTTCAATTCGATGAAGTGAGCTTTTAGATTTCTCCATGAGTTTATTAGCCATCTCTCCTGGTGACCTTGGACGTGATTAGTTGTTTTGTGTGTTTTCAAACCTTCTAGGTTATTTGTATTGTCACTCATTGTTTCTTTGACTTGAACTTTGACCCTTTGTGTGTGAGGTTTCTTTCTTATCGGTTGATAAATTTTGTCTATCTCGATGTGTCTATTGATTGATGATTCACTGGAATGCCAAGCTTCTAAAATTTCTCTAGCATTCCTGTTGTTTCCTCTGTCTAATATTTGAACGTTGTCCCAGTCGAATTAATGTACGTGGTTGTCTGTATGTAGTGATATGAGGGGGTGGAGAGGTCACCAGGGTCATCAGGAGAGGTGGCTAATAAACTCATGGAGAAATCTAAAAGCTCACTTCAAATTGAAGTATGCGCTGAAGATGTCACCTAGTAGGGCGATGAAAGCTTCGCAAATTAACTATCCAGCTCAGAGTACACAACCACATCGAAATCCTCCACCTGAGCTACAAATCTTCTCTATCATATCTACACTTTAGATTATTAGTGTTAGACATTTTTGGGGCAATCAGTTGAAAGCCTAGGATCTAGGGTTAGAATCTCTGAGGGGACATATATTTACTTCAAGGTTGTTGAGACGCCTTACTGAAAAGTGCTTTCCGGGTCATCAAAGTAGATGGCTATTAAGCTCATGCAGAATTCTAATAGTTCATTTCATATGGAAGTTAGTGTTATCTAGAAAGGCAGTAAGTGACAGCTTTGCAATCAAACTATTCAATTCAGAGAATGCAACTACACCAACAGTGGTAAGTATTGCCTACTTGCCGAATAGACATGATCTAACTACTGGACGGTGTTTCCTACATTACGGCTAGTGTATTTTCGAAGTGTATCCGAATTGATTCAGAACAAGGATGCAAATTATGCTGAATATATTTATAAACTGTGTGTGTGATGCACATAAGTGTGTCGTTAAGTAGTTGGATAAAAAGCTTCAATCTTACTGGGGTTGTATACTAACTAGACTTCAGTAAATATTTGTAGACGTTTTGAAAGGAAAATCTTCAATAAGAAAGTTCTTTATGAACAATTCGAAAGAAGTTTTCGTCACAAACGCGTAGAAACTAAAGAGTATTGTACATTTAGTCATATTATTATCATTGCTCCCTTGGGTTCCGAGTGGAACATCTCTACTTTATCCTATTTTCTGCGGTTCTCTTTAGCTGGTTCCATGATAGCCTATAGTCTGTCATCTTCTCCTCACACAATATCTTCCATGTCACCCTCCGACCAACGCCCAACTCTCCTTTCCCCAATCTGGTTCCGCTAGAGCGATGGTCTGGCTCTCGGTGTCATTTGACGATCACCTCAGCATGTGTCCGATCCATCTCCATCTCCTTCTACATATTCACTGAGTGACAGATTCTCAACTGGTTCCTTCCTACAGCTTCTTGTTGCTAGTTCTTTCTACCTGGCCGTTTGATCTTCAGGATCGAGCCAGAGAGGTCAGATGTTGATAAAAGTCCTTAATAGCCCATTGAAAATATTTTACGTGACACTCCTGCGAAGTTTCTGACTCATATAGAAGAACTAACTTGAAATATGTATTGAAAATCTGAATCTTGTACCTCATGCCGAATGCAGAAGATTTCCGAACTGATTTCAGAGTGATGAAAGTCTGTCTTACTTTTTACAATTCTCCTTGGTTTTGACATCTTCAGCTGTGCCGACTGACATAGTTGGAACTATACTTCCTCGATAAGTGAAGAAAGTGACCTCTTTCAAATTCCTCCTAGTGATTGGTGCTGGCTGTCTTCTCTAAGTTTGTTGGTAGTCCTGTCTTTGCTGCTAGCCAGCGTCTTCTGCCAACTTGTTGATTTTTGCATGTAGATCTTGGATGCACATCATCTGCGAAATCCAGATCTTATAGTTAGTCGGCTGCATATAAATATCACAGTTCAAAGGCATTTTTCTTCCATTTAAGAATTTTACAAGAATTCAAATTTCAAAATCTCTGTGATTCAGAGAATTGGTGCGCGTGACACTAAAAGCATTTCCAACAGCTTTTCCCACGCAATCATCAACACCTACTTTCGTTCAATCAAATGACCAGGCAGAAAGAATAAGTAAAGAAAAACGGCTCTAGCAGGAGGTGAGCCAATCAAGAACGTAATGCTTAATAAATATGCTGAAGGGAACAGAGATGGAGCAGACATGCGCTGAGGGGACTGTTGAGTTGCCTCACATATTAGACCCTCGAGTGGAAGCCGAATGGGAAGCGACTAGTTGGGTGTCCCAGGGTGTCATCGAAAAGATCATGTGAAAAGGAGACGAAAGCTCATGGGAAGTCATGTAGCTATTCGAAAGTGATGCCACGGAACCGAGCGGATTGGAGACAGGACGCTGAGGCTCGTAAGGCCATGCAGAAATGGTGATCACGGTAACATGTTGTATAGCTTAATAACTATAAAATGCCATAGAACTAGATAGTTACACGGTTTAACATGCAGGCAACACCTCATCTGTTTCAAACACAAATAACCTACATAGATTTATTCGAAAGTATAATTTCTAAGAAAAAAAATGAGATAAGCAACACTTATTACTTATAACTTACCATAATGAACAGCATATAATTAACAGATTTTTACCCCACATATAATAAGTTGGATTAACTATGCCCACATAACGGATAACAATGCCAACTAATGATAAGAAACACATAATCATATCATATATATTCCAAAATGCAGTCAAGTGTACTGCAAACTTTTGAATATAACTTGCTCCTGGATTAAGCGTAACCTAAAAATACAAATGGAGAAATAAATTCATTCATTATTGGTAGAATATTATAGAAGTATTAAATTCTTAGTATAATCATGAGTTTGTATATTTTGAAAATGTTAACAATATTAGGAACAAATAATGGCATATAGTCACTTGTTACTTAGTGTCAAATCATACTGACTGACTAACAATGAAATCTAGGGTTTGCGCCTCGTCTCATTCAAGATAATATCAGCTAGATACATCCTCATCCCAGTGACTGATGAAACTCTAACCCAACACCCACGAAGGCCATCTCATTAACCTATTGGAAAACTCTTCGATGTTTCAAGCAACGTACTGGGGTACTTTGTTTGGACACTAGTCAGTAGTTAGTGTATTGCGTCTAGTCTTATCTTCGGTGTAAACTGAATTGGATCAGTCAAGTTTGCAATGTGGCGACCATGCCACTAGATGGCTAGCCATCATGGTGCACTTTGAATTTCTATGGCTGGATGGCTAGAGGCAATCAGCAGGAAGCCTTGCTAGACCTAGGTTTTGTGCTATTTGGCACTCACCAGTCAGCAAGGCATATCTGAAGTCTTGAATTAACTCATTTCACTTCTGAGATTCGAACACGCGTCACCCAGAGCTGTAATCAGAGACGTTACCACTAAGCTATTCGGACTGGTGACTGACCTCCTTTAGGACTGCCAATTATCACGAAACCATGGAGTTTCAAAAAAGCGGGATGGGGTCTTATTGGAAATATCGCTACTTTTTGGGATGCAGCACATTCATTTGATGAGTCCCAAGGGGGATGAGGTGCACATCCTGGATTCCAGCGAGAGTCATTATCAACCGAAATAACATAAAGCTAACTTCGAGATATAACTTAAGCGTTCGTACTAGAAGCTAAAATGTTAACAAACATGTAGTATTTACGCCCAGTGAGGATTAATCAACAGGAAATCCAAAATTATTTCAATAAACAACAAAAATAAAACAGAAGTTTACTCTCTTTTGGAGTGGAAAAAATTAAAGGTTAAAGACTTCTGTATTTGTACCAGTATTTTTTTTGATTACAGCTTGATTCCACACAGTATTTTTTGGTATAGGTATGGAATTTTCAGCATGTGATATCGTTAGCCCAAATTTTGCAGGCCAACCATAGATATCAGGTGTGCGTCGGCAGGGGATCGAACTCAGGACCATGTGCATGGTCGGCGAGAGTCCTAACCACTGTGCAACCGACGCACAGTAGTCTGCAGACCGCCATTTCGAATCCCCTCACGGCTCACATTTTCACTATACATTCATTACAAAAAATCAAGGCTATCGCTATTTATTTGAAAGATTTAAAGGTTTATAAAGTTCTTTTTATTTAGGAAGCTTTTCAGAAGGTCGAAGTTGATTCATGCAGAATTTCCTGTAGAATAACAAAATAATCTGTGGCAATGAAGGTATGTTCTAAATTTACCTTTCTTTATGATTCTAACTTGTACTTTTATCTCGACACAGAATCTTTATTCACCCCCTCTTAATTTGACTTATTCCCAAATATTTACTTTTGAAAACCTTTCCCTAATATGTTGATGTAAATTAAGACACCTTTAACTAGTAAACAGTTGCGAGACTTTATATGTTATGGTTGCATAAAAGCCAAGCACTTTAGTTATCAGATATACATATACAGCGTAAAGTTTTGTAACTACATGATAATTTGTATTTCATGAATGCTGAAGAGTTCAGCCTATATGCTCACGTCATTATTGCAGAAAATTTGGAAAGAAGGAAAGGTATCTACTGATTGAAAGAATGGTTGTCTTAATAAACTACCAAAGAAGGGAAACTTAGACCTCTGAAAAAACTGATTTGGAATCATGCATCTGACCACTCCAAGCAAAATATTGAGTTCCGTCGTTTTGGACAGACTAAAAGATGCACTAAATGGGGGAACTCCACCAGCCGGAACAAGCTGGATTCAGGAAAGGTAAATCATGTGCGGATGAAATAGCAACTCTACGCAACACAGTAAAACACAGAATAGAGCATGGAAGTTAAATTTCAACCTCAACTCCCTTCATCGACTTCGAGAAGGTCGACGACAGCGTTGGAAACTACTTCAGCACTATGGAGTGTAGTACCCTAAATCTATCAACCTCATTCAACAGATATATGACAACGGTACGTGTCAGGTAATCCACAACGGAAAACTCAGAGAAGCGTTCGAAGTGAATACAAGAGTAAGACAAGGCTGTCTACTATCGCCGATGATATTCCGGATTGTGGTTGACTGGATTATGCAGCACATTGTGCGTGTGGAACGAGAAGATAGGAATATGCTGGACCGATAAAAAGACTCTAGAAGATCTGGATTTCAAGGATGTGTTACACGAACTCGAAGATCTAGTAGCAAAAAAAACCAGTTGGCAGAAGAGGCAAACAGCAAAGACATGACCTGACGTCAGCATCGAGAGGACAGATATAGTGAAAATAACCAACCGACAGTGACAAGTAACAATGACTATCAACAGAATAAATTTGAAAGAGGTCTCTTAATTCACCTGTCTAGGCTGCATCGTTTCAACTACAGTTGTTACAGGTGAAGAGGTCAAAGTCAGGGTTGGAAAGGCAAGAAGGACCTCGATTAATTTAGTGGTTCTTTATGGTTCAGAGACCTGGCGCTTCACGGAAAGCACTTGCAACAGGCTACTGAAGACTTATCAACACCTGTCTCTACTCTGTACTGAAGATGAGTTAGCCAGCCAGAAAGGATAAGTATGTAACATGAACTCTCGAAACGAACCAACCGAGAACCTACTACCAAATAACTATGCCGAAGGAAATGCAGGTTGTTCGGGTATACACTGAGGAGACAGTCGGGTGACGTTGCGCGCCAGTTAATACTCTGGGAAGAACTCTGGTGGGGAGCAACGAGAGGGGCGTCCAAGGGCAACATGGAGGAGATCGTGTGAAAAGATGAAAGCTTATGGACAGTTGTCAGATCAGCTAAAGATGATTGCAGAAAGCAGGATGAAATGGAGATGGGATGTTGAAGTCCTCTATTCCACTTGGAAACCCCGGGAATTATAACCAATAACAAATAAAATAGAAATTCCAATGAAGTAAACAAGATAAGGATTTTTCAAAATTTGAAAAAATGAGAGAATGTCTCCATCAATGAAGCGATTATTAGGTTGCATTAATTAATTACAAGTCGATCAACTGACGATACACCTGAGCAACAATTTAAAGTTTACCGGTTCTTCTCCTTTACACATGTAAGATGAAGCAGTAATTGTTATGACACTAGGCCTGCATATGTATTCAAGTTGATTTGATTTTTAACAGATTGACTGTTTCCTATACACCTTTCTATTGATTGGTAAACTAAGAACCGATTTTCTTTGTCTTTGGAATGTAAATGAATTTTTACTGTTATTTTGAAAAAAAAATACCGTAGTGTGCTGTTTACGCTGTTTTTGTTTCTTAAATCCTACCATTTATCATCAACTGAATTCACTGTCCACGTGAATAGATACATACACTGTCAGATGATGTTCATGTAGATAAGGATAGGAAGAAGAATAATTAATTTCACACTGTCTTCTTCTTCTCTTGTTTGTATGCTTTGATTTGTACAGTGTATAGTGAAGAAATTTTGTAGGCTTGTATCTTACAATGTTTCCAAGTAAACTTTAACAATCCGACAGGTATTTCTGACTTTACTTCATCAAGCTGGACAGAAAACTGGAGCATACAAATGTCGAAGGGGACCTGGATTTTTCAGGGTAAGAAAAATCCCCCCTCATGTGATGTAATTAAGAACTCGATAGGTCAACAAAGAGGTCTCTTTTGTAACAGGATTTAATCATGAGTTGACATCAGTTAGAGAACCACTGGAAGACTCAGGTGTATAGAACAGGCGCCTCGTCCTAGTTTAGGACTCTTCATCAGTACGCACCCACCGGGGACCGAACTCAGGACCTTCTGTGGTTACAAGGCGAGCTCATAGACCAATAAGCCACTGGGACCCAATTCAGTGGCCCATCATTTCCAAATTTCTGCCAAACCAATACTTGAATATCAATGAGACGCTCACTAGCTGCTGATCCTATTAAGGTATGTGGTTATCAGGGGTTTTATTAGGAAGTCGTGACTAGTAGGATATGGCAGGTCGGGCGTGAGGAAAAATGCTCGCCGAAGACGTTGGCTAGTCATCACGCTAAGACGTGAACTGGCAGAATTTGAAATTTATGGGCCATTGGATCGGGTCCCAATGGCCTAATGGTCTACGAGCTCGCTCGCCTTGTAACCAGAAGGTCCTGGGTTCGAACCCCAGTGAATGCCTACTGATAGAGAGTTCCAAACTAGGCTGACGAAACAGCTAGCTGTCCAGTACTCCTTGGTGGTTTTCTAATGGTTCTCTAACCGACGTCAGCTCACGATAAAATCCTTTAAGCGATCAATCAAATCCCTACTAAGTAATACTTGAAAGAGATCTCCTTTCGTAAGTTAACTTAAAAGCTGTGCAGTTATTTAGGAGTTAGTAACAGAATAAATCAGAGTATATGAGAAAAAATAACAGTGTGTGGAAAAAAAGTGCCGTTACCAGTTCACTTGCTCCTGTAGAGTTAAGTTCACAGGTAATATCAGCAGAACACCGCTTAGAAGTGCTCGTAAACATTTATCAGCATGGTTATCAAAAGCAGAATGCAGAACAGTGAACAACTGTATTCTTGAACACATTATTACTACTGGTCATGCAGCATCAGCAGAGACTTGATTCGCAGTCGTATGTAAAGTACTATCAAGCCGTTCCAAAAAAAATACGCTGACATCTTATCCATGCAGCTGTAGGTCTACCAGTTCATAATAGGAAACTTGAAATGTGTGTTCAGAAACATTTCACCCAGTCTCTTTCCCTACTGTAGCGTTGGTATCAATTTCATTTTTGTAACCTTTCTTCAGTCCCTTGTGCTTTTTTATCCTATCAGTTATTCCCAGCTATTTCCAATTGACTACTGATCATTTAACTGATTAGTTGTCAACCTTCACGATTATGTAGGACTATTCACTTACTTACTCACTCACTCACTCACTCACTCACTCACTCACTCACTCACTCACTCACTCACTCACTCACTCACTCACTCACTCACTCACTCACTCACTCACTCACTCACTCACTCACTCACTCACTCACTCACTCACTCACTCACTCACTCACTCACTCACTCACTCACTCACTCACTCACTCACTCACTCACTCACTCACTCACTCACTCACTCACTCACTCACTCACTCACTCACTCACTCACTCACTCACTCACTCACTCACTCACTCACTCACTCACTCACTCACTCACTCACTCACTCACTCACTCACTCACTCACTCACTCACTCACTACCCTTTTCACACATTGTTATATCTTGTACACTTCTTATACGCCTGTTATACTAAAAATACACGGTTAAACATCAAGTCAAAAAGAGAACAGCAATCAATTGGTGGAATAAGTATACAGTCATCATCAGTCATCAGTGCATCTACCAAAAACAGACATCTCTATTCCATTTGCATATACAGGTGGGGTGAGGTGATTTTAAAACGATACTTTCTAAATATCTAGCACTGATTATATTCTCCTTGATCAAACCGAAAGCAGGATGAAAATATGGAAAAGTATATAAATGTACCGTGCATTGGTGGCACAGTAGTTAGGACGCTCGCCGACCATATACATGTTCCGGGGTTCGACCCCTGACCAACGCACTCCTTTACCTCACCAAACCAGTAATAAAAAAACCCGGTAAAGAGGAAAGGTTGGGCATGAGGCTAGCAACCTCATCCATCCTGTAAAAGTAAACACTACTATAGAAACTTCAAGCCTCTAGCTTGAAGCCCTATGCTCCACTGGGAACGTGAAGGAAAAATGTATATATATATAAATGTACCATGAATGTATTGAAATATATAGACTTCTACAAGAATGCTTGTGGAAGAGTTCAAAATTACTGTAGCACTACTCCGCTGTTGAAGAGAATATAAAGAAAAATACCTCTTAACTGTCTTCAAAAAGGAATGCATATCCTCACAATTTCATCAAATAGTATTTAAAGTTGAGTCACAACACCAACAAGAAACCATCATCAAAGACTACAAGCAAAATCCATCCTACCGTATATGACAAAAAATATCTCTGAAATTAAAACCGTTTGAAAAAGATATAGCACAGAAGTCAGCCAACCCAATCACTTCATTCGATATTGTGTAAACCGAGAAATCGAACAGAAAAATAAAATAAAATTAATCCCATTTACAAAATTAAATTATATGAACTGCAATTAAACATTACATCGGTCAAAGTGGGCATCCCCTTCGAATCAGAATACAAGAAGAACACAAATTAGCTGTAAAAAGACATGATATATATATATATTCTTTCATATCAATGCATGCAGATAATTATGGACACCAATTTGATTAGGATAATGCCAAAATTTTTAAGTAGAGGAAACAACAAAAGCGCCAGAGAATTCCTAGAAGCCCGGTACTCAGTTGAATCAGCCAGCGATTAACAAACATATTAATTAATACAGACAGAATTTACCAGCTAATAAAAAGTAAATCACATGACGAAAAAGTTCAAGTTCCAAGTCAATTAAAAAAAAAGATCAACAGAGATGTAAATCAACTACCAGTCACAATGATGGTTGACAGGAGACAAAATTCTATCATTCGTAGAGAATTCAAATGAATTCATTTTCTACTAAAACCTGAGTTGAAGATGTTGTACAGAAGGACGACGAAAGGTTTTCAATTAAATCATCAACCAGCTCAGAGAGCACAACTAATTCAAAATGCTTATCTTTGAAATTGCATAGACACTTATGATGTTTCATATGAATAACTACTTCTGCGAATGAACGTAGGCAATCTTCGTTCAAAAGAAGCAAGTCCAGCCCCTACTACTGCCCTCTCCGGCCTTCAGTAGAGATTATAAATTCATGAATTTGTATCATTATCTTTCCTAATTTCTCTGATATTCATTCTGTGTATTGTTATGTTGATGCTATTGAGCTGTAATCTATTGATTTTATTGATTCGATGTTATTTAAACATTAATGTTGTTCATAAGACTAATTCATTCATTCACTATAATGTATATATAACTTTAGAGCCTGATGATGAAGTTATCGAAAAAAGTACTCCTTGTTCAGTATCCATTCTTTTGAAAAATTGTAATGGGCATTTTAATCTTCGTTCTGTATATACGAAGTTGCAGGGATGCGTGTGAGCATTGATTGGAATTAAAAACAACATAGAGATTGACAAAATATACCAATCCATACGAAGAAATTCACACAAAAACAAAGTCAAACTTCAGGTCAAGGAAACAGTCAACACCAAAACAAGTGAACTAGAAAGTGAGAAGTCACACAAAAACAACCAATCACGTTCAGGGTCACTAGAAGAGATGACTAATAAACTCATAGAGAATTCTAAAAGCTCACTTCACATCGAAGTATGCGCTGAAGATGTTGCTCAGAAGAGCAATGAAAGCTTCGCAACCAAACCATCCAGCTCAGAGAACACAACCACACCAAAATCATCCACCTGAGCTACAAATCTTCTCTATTATATCTAAAACATTCCCTTTGGTATATTGAAGGGATTACTGCCAAAAAATGAGTTGTCGATTCGAGTGGAAGATGACTGATGACGGGTACATTGTGGTTAGACACTCGAATACTGAAGTTTATCAGTTCTATGAACCTGTGATGTTACATCTTGACCGGAATACCTTGACTATCTATCATCGACTTCAGATGCAAGTACGCCATACTGATGAGTGATGAAAAAGATAACACCTAAACTGACTGACGACATCATCCCCATTACATTCGACCAACAACAAAAGCCAATTGTAGCATATCCTTTGAGTGTTATCATCTAAATTATTGATCACACTGTATGCTTCATTGATAGACTCTTATGTTGAAAGTTAGGCAACCACTGATTGCTCCTCATTCGGTGACCGATTCGTGTCTAGTTAATTCACGAATACAAAGAAAACGAAACTAGCACAACAAGTGAATACACAGAGAGAAAAAGCGTTAAAAATATATAGTTATCAACGTTTACAAATGTGCTTACCTCACGAAATTTATCCAACCAATAGGTTACAATATGTAAATAGACATATAATTCAAGAAATGAAAATGTCGCCGGTGGTATAGTGTGTATACACAATCCAATAAATAGGATCAGGAAGACAAGATACAATAGCTATACAAGAAAAGAAATAAAGTGGAATGATGATGAACAGTAAAAAAAGTGTTTCATAATAAATCTGTAAGGTTTTATCATAGAGAAATTAATGGGGAAAACAGAATACAAACTTATCTGTGCATCCACATGGGTATATTTATGTATTATTGGCTCAGTTGAGAGCATTGCCTCAACTACAGGAGGAACGGACAAGGATGTCAAATCGAGAATTGGGAAGGCGAGAAACACATTCATCAACCTGAAACCAATCTGGAAATCTTCCGCTGTCACTCAGCCTGCATCAACAACAATATTCGGATTTTCAATACAAACCTCAAGTCAGTCAGTTCTTCTATACGGATCAGAAACTTGGCGGGTCACAAAGAATATTTCCAACAGCCTGTTGCAGACCTTTATCAACAACTGTCTTCGTTCTATACTGAAGATCAGATGGCCGGAAAGAACAAGAACCAACAAGAAACTATGGGAACAAACAAAACAAGAACCAATCGCTCAACAAATATGCAGGAGAAAGTGGAGATGGATTGGACACTCGCTGAGGAGGCCACTGGGTGACATCGTGCGTCAGGCCAACGCTCGAGTGGAACCCGAAATGGAAGCGGCGAGTGGTTCGTCGGTGCAAGGGTGACATGGAGGAGATCGTGTGAAGAGGAGCTGAAACAGTATGGACTAACATGGATGCAGGTGAAAAGTACAGCAGGAGACAGAAACAAGTGGAGACGTGTAGTTGAAGCCCTATGTTCCACTAGGAACCCAAGGGAACAGTAATAATAATAATAGTTATAATAATAATACTGACTGAGTTTCCGCGTCGCACTTTGCATAGAAGTGCAGAAATCGATGGTCCCAAACTCCATATAGTCCACAAAAACTGCGTGTATACCGTCTACTCTGATAAAGAATAAATTTACTATGGTCAATTTAGTTAGATTTTTAGGGAACGGATATTTCGTCTTCTACACAGTTTATTGTTTACATTTATTGTCCTTGTTTTGTTCAAGTTTAAAGAGCATTATACAGTTTTGTTCCACTCTGTCGTGGAATTCTCCCAAAGCATAAAACAACAGATTAGTACGGAATTAAACCTGATGGTGTATTCATTTTTGCGATGATTTTTTGACTGATTTCAATCCTTCGTGGAAAACAATTTTCAAGTGCAGCTGAACTACTGACTTACTAATATGAGTAGTATGATATCATTCGCAAATAAATGGAAGTGGTCTGAACATCGAACACTCGTTTTGTGCCTTTGGAGCCGAGCCCACCGATGATGGAGGCGGTTTCACTCAAATCACAGGACCGAATCAATTGGAACCAGTCGAATTGTGTATAGCTAGTTACATGAGCGAACCGTTAATACACAGAATCAAGTTTGGAGTCTGCAATTTAATTCACCACTTACAATCTTCACTGTTCGAGGTAAAATTCTGTCACAATTTCTTCTGAAGACCGAAATTAGTAATTCGCATACTGCGAATTTGATGAAAACCAAACCAAACTGGTACTGCAGTATCATATTTTTGTATAGATAAGCTTGAAATGAATTCTTTCAGCTAGGTGCCGAATATTCCAGACAATGAAGTAGTGAACTCGGCCTAAATCAACACGAATGAATGAAGTTTTCATTTGATTGTCACACATTTTCGGACTAAGTGTTCGACCCACTTATTAGTCACTTTTATTATTCTGATTCTTATCATTACTCATACAAAAATTTTACTATCTACCAAATTAGACTGTTAATCAGACTGACAGACAAACACGCGGTTTTGGCTATTTTGAAACGCCAACCACCTTGGTTGAGAATTATTTATCCATTTTATATTGCAGTGATAAGCCTGTCGACCTTCGACTTCAGTCCACAGAGATTTTGTTCATCCATATTTAAAAATGTCTGTGCACATATTTGTTCACCAGGACTCTCTACATCGGCTGTTAGAACCCCACCCCCCCTCCTCGTGCTATGGACCATGTGGAGTCAATAGACGCATGGACAAATTCTTCAGTCACGAAAACTACGTTAGTACTAACCATCTAAAACCGACATACTTAGAGGGCATTCTAAAGAGCTTCAAGAAAACTATTCCACATGACACTTCAAAGCAATAGAATTCACTAACAGGACAGCG
The DNA here is from genome assembly GCA_944472155.2 of Trichobilharzia szidati. Taxonomy (NCBI): domain Eukaryota; kingdom Metazoa; phylum Platyhelminthes; class Trematoda; order Strigeidida; family Schistosomatidae; genus Trichobilharzia; species Trichobilharzia szidati. The sequence continues at coordinate 40,868,931 of OX235276.1, read as the reverse complement.
AAAAAACACTTTCTGGAGGGACTGTAAGGTTCCCAGAGCACCTTCATTTTTATTTAACGGAGTAAGACGAAAGCGCTTCACTTTTTTTTAAAAGTTAACTGTTATGCATATGACACATTCTTTTATGCATATGGATTGTTTTTCCGTGCACTCCACGTCATAAGAATATTTTGTAGCTCTACATGTATTGCGTCGACTACTTTAAAAATCAATATTTTTTCGGCTCTCCCCTGTTATTTTTTTAGCGTTGCGCATACATATCTCAATTCACCCATTAGTTCTGATAATTTTCGACAACGTTTCCATCGCCCTTGTTTACCCTTCGAGATGTAACAAGCACCGGACAGGCAAACGAAGCAACAAAAAGAAATCAGAGGACGAACATTTAACAAATCCTTATGCATGCATCACATTAGCATGGGTCGGTCGGTCGGTTTTCTACATAGAACTTTGCACCGATGTGCGGCAGCTCAAGTCGCCACACTCCATGTAGCACACAGAGTAAGAGAAGAAAGTAGGAGAAATGAATATTAGAGACAGTAAACAGAGGTGTGAGACAAAGGAATAGTAATAACGAAGAACAAAACAGTTTAATTGGAAATCATAAGTCACAAGGAGTGGATGCATCTGCGCCAGTGAGAAATTAGCATGGGGCAGACAACCAGAGGGACACTCATTGCCATCTCACTCGTCGGCAGAGTTTTACTCGCACTGCCACTGTTACGTGTTGACTATCGCCTGGTATTGTTGTAGGGTCGTCTCTAATCCAATAGAGGAGGGGGGAGAAACAAGTTTTAGTGGTCAGTACTTTCTGGCTATAATAGTCTATGTAATCTTCCTAACCAGTTATCAAAGGAATAAAATTAAAAAGGTTACATTAGGGTAGATAGAAGACAGTAAAGTTACTGTAATTTTTATAATAATGAATAGAAAAATCTAAACCAGAAGGCTTAATTTTATTTGAGCAATGATGGTGATGCACTCAACACAAAGAACAAGATTCAGATTTTCGACAAAAATTTGAAGTCGCTTCTTCTATATGGATTAGAAACATGGCATGTCACGAATAGCATTCCCAGCAGGTTAATGAAGACTTTTATAATCAACTGGTCCGTGGAAAGAATTAGCAACAAGAGACTCCGTCTGGGAACAAAACAACCAAGAAGTGATTGCTCAACAAATACACAGGAGAAAATGGAGATGGATTGGGCAGACGCTGAAGAGACAGTTGGGTGACATCGCGAGCCAGGCCAGACAAGTGGGGCGTCCGACGGTAACATGGAGGAGATCATAAGGGGAGGAGGAGTAGGAGTAAGAGAGAGATTATGCGCAATCCTAGGCCGAGCTAAACAGGACCGCAGCGATTATGAAAAATTGGAGATGTTCTACTGGAACCCAAAGGAACACTCATAGTAATGGCAGTGATAGCGTAACGCATTTATTAGCATACAGAATATCAATTTCGACAGCATCTTCTTCAGATTCGAATGAATTTATATGTTAATAATAATTCAAGAATTATTGTTACTGACTTCAACAACAACAATAACAACAACAATGTTTGCTGAATAACATCGAAACACTGAAATTCAAATTCAGAACGTAAATACGAGAGTAAACAGTCAGTCACCAGATTATAGATCAAACCATGTGTGTATATGATAGTATAGTGTATGCATCAATGACCATCAGATTTCAAAAGTAAAGTGATCATGAATAATGATAATGAATGCATAACTGTGATAGCTCGTGATTACTGTTCAAGTTGAATTTTATTCGGTTTGATTATAAACTTAATATTTGAATAAATGACAACAACAAAAACAGGATGAGAAAATGGTGGTGGTGTGTTAGTGTGTGTGTGTGTGGGGGGGGGGGCGGAAAGTCATGTGTATCTCAGTATGGCTGAATAAAAGTACAATAACAGTTCAGTATTAATTAGAACACCTAGTCCAAACCGGCTATAAAATAAGCATTGAAGAATCTCTTTCTATCATTTATCGTAATACCAAATAAATTGTCAGAGACTACTGAATACTGAATACTCTAGACATCAGGAGAGCATCGCTTAAAACAACGGGAACTTTGGATATAAAAGAAACAAGTCAGGCAACTATTTCAGTCTTAATCTGCTGAGAAATCTACAGCTTCATAAAGACGGTATTACGTTGTGCTTTTGGTCTGTCTGTCTGTTTTCGACATAGAACTTTGCACATATGTGCAGCAGTTCAAGTCACCACACTCCATGTAGCACACAAAGCAAGAGAAGAAAGTAAGAGAAATGCATAATATAGACAGTAAGCAGAGGTGTGAGAAAAAGGTATAGTAATAACGAAGAACAAAACAGTTTCTTTAGAAATCATAAGTCACAAGGAGTGGATGCATCTGCGCTGGCCATTGAGAACGATTTTGAGCCATGTTACCAATTGTTTCCAACCCTTGGTTTTTACCGTCCCGAGGACCCCCACCAGGAAGTCTGCATCTTCCTTCGTGTCTTAAACTGACTGTTGGGGATTTCATTGAGTGATGAAACCACGTTTTGGTTTGACCGCCGCTAGCTCTTTTCCAGCCTGACCCTATATCAGCTAACATTGCTTGTCGAGGAAGGCGATGACTAGGCATACGTAACACATGTTGTGCTTTTGCGGTATAACACATATGAACAAACCTTTTATTTTCAATAGTTGGTTTATAAGGATTAGATTTTTTTACGAGTTGATCACAAATGGATATCAGTTAGAGAACCATTGAAAACCAGCACAGGTGTACTGGACAGCTGTTTCACACTAGTCTGCAAATCCTCGGCAGTACGCAGCCGCCACCGGGGTTCAAACCCAGGACCTGCCGGTCACAAGGCAAGGTCGTAGACTAATAAGCCACTGGGACCCGATCCAATGACCATCCCATGAATTGTAACTTCTACCAATTCGTGATTTAGCCCGGTCACCAATCAATCTAATCCTTACAAACCAACTATTGAAAATTAATCTGATGCTCACTAGTAACTTGCTGCAGGACGGAGTTCCCTGGAGTTCTAGTGAGAAGTCGTGAACAGTGAGGTCCATCCAAATGTCAAGTGTGAGGATGGATGTCCCATAGATGACATTAGTTGGTGGTTGCGCTAAATCCCGAATTGGTAGAAGTTAGAATTCATGGGCTGGCCTTTGAGTCGGGATCCAGTAGCTGAATGGTATACGAGCTTGCCTTGTAACCGGAAGGTCCTGAGTTCGAACCCTGGCAGTGGGTGCATACTACCAATGATTCGCAGACTAGGATGAAACTGCAGCTGTCCAGTACTCCCTGGTTTTCAATGGTTCTCTAACTGATATCAATCCTTGATCAACTCGTAAAAACAAACCTTTAATTATTCTTAATTTAGCCTTGGTTATTCAATTACACACTGACATACACATACATTACCTTCTACTTCATTGTCTCTCTCCGGGGTTTGGGTGTTAATACTCATTTATGTGAAGTTTATAACCAGATAGAGTGAACTTCAATCTGAATATTAATCATGAGCAATTACGACTACATAGTCATTACTTTTGAAATCTGATGTTCAGCTTAGTGTTTTATATTTATATGCATATTATCGCACGGACACATGATTTCAGCTGTATTTGAGTAGCAGTTTACTCTCATATATGCCGCTTGAATTTTATCCACTAGCGATTCGATGTTAATTAAAAGACAACACTAATTCTTTAATTATTATGAATATATATAGCTGCCGTATAACCTGAAGAGAAAGAAGTAATTATCGAAAGGAATATTCTTTTTTCACTAATCAGTGTTATCAAATTTATATTGGGTATCTTTAACCAATTTATTGTTATTTCTGACTTGTAATGCAGCATTTGAGAGTCTTCTGTGAACTTAGTTTATCAGTGATGTTTTTAACGCACTTCTTGTTCTTCAGATTGTGTATTTAACTGAGGAACAATATTAACTTGAATTGATGCGCTATGTCAAAGCAACCGGCTCTGTTTCAGGTCTGATTACGGATTGATAGCAGTTAGAGAACCATTGGAAAACCTGGGAGCACTGGACAGTTGTTTCGTCCTAGTTTGGGCCTCATCGTCAGTACGAAGTACCCACCAGGTTTCGGATCCAGGAATTTCTGGTTACAAGTCAAGCTCGTAGACCAATTAGCCGCTGGGAGCCGACTCATTGACCACGCCAGGAATTCTGACCTCTTACAATTCGTGTTCCCTACAAACACACTCTTGAAAATTACTCTGCTTTGATTGCTTTGTCTGTATCAAAGGTTAGATTCATCATAATACTACTACAACTCTGGTACCATCGTGAATACAGCTATGCTATATCTTTTAAAATGTACTTTCAGGCTAATATGAAGTAATTTGGTGGATGGTGACTAGCAGTGGAATCCAGAAAGCGTATTTCATTCTATTTGGGACTCGTCATTTGAATGTGTCTGCAATCCCTAGTGAGTGGTGGCATTTCCACTGAGTTTCGAGGCCAGTGTGGTAATTGCTACTTATAATCCGATATAAGTAGTATATCAGAAACGAATTCAGAAAAGTAACAATATGTTTTGCACACTGGAAAGAGCGATCAAAGAAGAGAACCATGGGAAGAATGTTGCCATATGATGCAGAATCCAAGAAGCTATCGAATGTGACGACATTCGACCAATTCGTCAAGAATGTGGTAAATGACGTGCAAATGGCAGTTTGAAAATATGGTATTCCAAATTTACCTATGTACAATACGTTTCACTAAATAAACATTCCTTTCAGCCTCCTCGGTCTTTTCTTCTTTACATTTAGTGTCGCTGCCTCTATCGGAGATGAAGGTGCCGTGGCCACAGGTATTCGAGGAGGGAGATGTGCGGACGTTCCTCAGGGATTTCGAAGCTGTCGCGGAGCTGTTTGGAGTGCAGGAGCAGAAGGCGAAGCTGCTTGTCTTGGGAACCCTGCTGAGGGGCCACACGAAGGCTGCGTACGACAACGCTCGGGAGCTGGAAGGTGAGGCGGCGTGGGACAAGGTCGTCAAGAGGCTCATGTGAGAGTTCGACAGCCCTGCGGACAGACAAGAGGCGCTGCAGAAGTTTCGGACGCTGAGACTTGGCCAGGATGGGGATCCGTTGGTTCTCGCAGTAACGCTGACGAATCACCTGCGACGTGCGTTACCCACCCTGGACGAAGATTGACGGGAGCAGTTGCTTGCATCTCAGTTCCTCGAATGCGTCCCGACAAATATCGCTCATCAGTTGCAGCTAGTTAACGCAGCTCAACCAATGGATGTTCATGAAATGGCCAAGGTGACAAGGCAGATAATGACTTCGCATGTCGCTCCAGTACCTCGTTGAACAAAAGGTGGTTCTTGTGGCCTGAGTGGTCTAGTGGATAACGCTTTGGTTTTCGAAACGAATGGTACTGACTTTGAATCTTACTAGGAACTCCATCGCTAACTGGGAGATTGCAGTTCCAAATAGGACGAAGTACTCATCTTGGATCCCACCAACCTAAATACTTCGTGTTAATTCTCAGACATGGATGCAGCTTCCATACCAGCAGCTGACATATCGCCAGAGGCTGGACATTCCAGTCCAATCAATCAACGGGAAAATCAAAATTGACTTAAACAAGTTATATTTTCACTGATTCAGAAATTACTTACATCTCTAGCAGAATTTTTCAGTAATCTGAGCGTCGGTTTCAGTCATTTATTAAGAAGAAGAAGAAAGAATCAACACTTCACTCGGATTGGTTGTTTACTCCGAAGACTCACTCAGTAAGCATGGAATTAAACTAAACACTTTTAAGTACAACTGACAGAGAACCACTGGAAAACCTGGGAGTACTGGACAGCTACTTCGTCCTAGTGCCCAGAACTCTTCAGCAGTACGCACCCATCACAAGGGCTCGAACCCGGGACATTCTGGTTACAAGTCGAGCTCGTAGACCGCTGAGCCACTGGGACCCGATCCAATGGTCCTTGAATTCTAACTTCTGCCAATTCACGACATAGCGCGACCATTTCGCAATGTCTTCTTCGATGACTTACTGCCTCATCTTCACCCTGCTGTACCCTACTGGTCACGGCCTCCCACTAGAACTCCAGGTTAACTGTCTGAATAGGCCAGTTGCTAGTCAGTATCAGATCAATTTTCAAGTATTGGTTTCTGTAGGGATTTCGTTTGATTGGATGGAAGATTTCGTCATGAGCTGACATCAGTTAGAGAACCACTGGAAAACCTGGGAGTACTGGACATCTGTTTCGTCTTAGTTTGGGACTCTTCAGCAGTAAGCAGGTTTTCCAGTGGTTCTCTAACTGATGTCATCTCATGATGAAATCCTCCATGCAATCAAACTAAATGCCTACAAAACCAATACTTGAAAACTGACAGGGAATGTAAGGACGCAATTCAACCGACCCAAACAAAACAGGTGTGTACACAAACTTACCACATGTAAATAAAATCTTGTCACTGGTGCACTGAAAAATTCATAGACTTTTTTACGCCATGATAATTGTAAGCCTTGACTAGCTGTCGGCTGGTAGTCATAACCCAAAGGTAAATCACACGGGATCCATTGTCCATTACGATGATAACTTAATGATGAAAAGGAGTTGTCTTTCATCGATGGATTAAATTTGCTTGGTTTATGGTGGTGTACATTACCTGATGGATTGATTACAGCAGAGGTTGGATCATAGGCATCAAATGGGACAGCATTATTTGATAGTCTTGGTCCACTGCTGATCATTTTTTCTACTAATATATTAGGATCTTGATTTAAACCAGTAGAACCTCTGGTTCTCTTACGTTCATATCTTCTTCTTTGTAAGTCATCAGAAGCTGCCACTGATGCATAATGATTTGATGGGATCAATGAAGCTAGATTCGATCTAATAAATAAATGAATAAATAGGTAAAATAAAAGTATAAACCAAATGTTGAAAAACAGCCTGGACAGTTAATATTAACTGGTTGGAGGCGATCATATGTGGACCAAAGTTTCGTGTTTATTGGTACTTATCAGCAAGGCTAATCTACAATCCCGTCAGGGATTCATATCTGCGTCAGACAGTGCTTTGATTGGACACTAACTAGTATCATATGAATGTACGCTCCACATTCAACAACCTTTATTACAGACAAATCGACGGTATTGCCATAGGTTCCTCATTGAGTCTAGCTTTTTTAAGCTTGAAAATGGTCCATTGAAATAAGTAATAGATAAAACGGATTCTTATTTTCGTTATGTTGATGATACGTTTATTATTCTTGATGAGAAAGCTGACAAGAATGAAACGTTAATAAAATTTAGTGATGCACATCCATCGCTCAACTTCACTTGTGAAAAAGAACATGGTGGTTGACTACACTTCCTTGGTGTTTAGTTGAGCGGAAGAGAAGATGGTTCATTCAAGAGAGATGCCTATAGAAAACCTACATCTGTTGGACAATAATACACTCTGTTCAGATGCCTCACGAATATAGCAAGACGGATCTGTACAGATGAGTCCTTAGAAAATGAATTAGGATACATCCAAAATACGCTGGTCCAAATGGGTTATCCTAGTAGATTTGTAAGGAGACACATGAACACCAGGTATAGTAAAGAGGAACTGGCAACAGTTGCAAAGAAACAACTGTTCCTAAAATCACAATTTAATGGGGACGTAGCCAGTGAAGTCTTACATCTAAGATTATCGAGGGCAATAACACGGACTTATACTGCCACCACCACCCTTTGTTTGTCATTTTCCACCCGACCAATTATGACTGCTCAAGAGAAAGACAAGTTACCCAGCTGTACCAGTTCTGTGTGCATCTACAAAGTTTGTTGCTCCTGTGGAGAGATCTATACAGCGCGAACAACTAGACAGCTCAACAATAGTATTAATGGGCATCCTCCTTCATTGTTGGGAAAAGGTCAGTAAAATCTATAAGAAGTTCTATTTGGACTCATTTGATTGAAAGCGGTCACCAAGTGGACAGAAGTAGTGTCGGTGGCACAGTGGTTAGGACTCTCGCCGACCATGCACATGGTCCGGGGTTCGATCCCCTGCCGGCGCACACCCGATATCTATGGTCGGCCTGAATTTGGGCTACCGATATCCATGCTGAAAATTCCACACTTGTACTGAAAATACGGTGTGGAATCAAGCTGTAAATCAAAAATCAAAAATCAAATCAAATTCAAAGTTATCTATCGCATTCCATCGAGCCTTTCGAACGGGATTCGAACTTGTCTTTTACACATAGCCGAAGCTATGGGAATTAATTGGAGAGAACAATCCTAGTCTTTGCATACAACAAAAGAAGTTTGTTCTAACTTTGTCTCTCTCTTGGCTCAGGTGAAGTCTAATCATTTGTTATTCTTATCGCTACCTGCATGAACCTTATTGTCATTATTTTGTTAGCATTATAATCATCGTTATTACTGACGTTGAAAACATTTACCACATTATTATTATCACTATTATTTGATCCACCAAATCCCCGTCATTGGTTAAAATTTTTATTTATAAATCTATGTAAATTAGAGTAAAGCCTGAAGAAGATCTAATTGAAAACAGAATCGTTCGCCAATATGTCTTGTTCTAATTATTAAGAACGGGGATATTATATACGTCCAAACCAAGTTCGCTTTTAACAGTTTGAAAAAAATTTGGGCATTGAGTATATGATGTTCATTATAATAAAGGTTTTTGTATTTCCCGATGAATGAAAAACAAAACGATATTGTTTTTACTGACGTTTCGCTACTTAATGCTAATGGCATTCTCAGAGTATTATTAAACCAGAATTTACTAAATCTCAGCTTATATATAACATCATCGTTCCTCAGCATGGGGTCATTTTTCGTTGTCAAATTGGCCAATTGGTAAAGATAACAAAACCAGATCTAGATTGTTGGATTTGAACAGTGTGTAGAATTATGAAAGCAGTGTGTGTTTATATAATGAAATTGCTTATCACGTTCGTGTTGATTTCATCATTTCATGGAGGAGGGGGCGGTGTTGTCACCAGGTCAAATTCTGTTTTGGTCCATCATTCCTATTCAGATAATCTGGATTCCACTTGATATGAAGTGCTTCTGATATTAGACGTTCTTTGTGATTTCTGAAATGCTTTTTCTGGATTATTTCAATATTTTCGAAATCAATTTTGTGTCCCAATTCTATAGCGTATAGACCTATGGCTGATGATTTTTCAAGCTTTTCTAGTTCAACTGGATTTCTCAGTGTTCGAACAGATGCTCTACGGTGTTCATTTCTTCTGATTTTTATTTCTCCCTGGAGATATTTGTCCGATGTATATCGCATCACCTTCCAAGCATTTTATTTTAAAGACACAATTAGATAGAGAATCTTTAGGGATTTGGTCTTTTATATGGAAAACTTTGCTTTGTAGTGTGTCTGATGTTTTGAAGAACACTCTGATGTCGAGCTTATTAAGTATTCTTCTGATGATATCGTCTGACGTCTCTGCTCTATATGGAATGACAACTGAAGCAAAACGTCAGTAATAACAGCATTGTTTTAGATGAATTCCTAATTAAATGATCATGAGAAGATTACTTTTTAACAAACTCTTAAATGATACTGAAATCTTTGTCTGAAAGAACGTCAACATGTAGGATGATTCTGTTGAGAGAAAAAAAAGTATCGAATAAAGTCAATTGTGACATCTGAAAACACCAAGTTCACCTGAGAGTATCGTCAAAGTGTCTCACACTAATAATCTATACTTCAACAGAGACTGAGGATTTCTGCCTAGTGAAATAAAATCAGCGGAAAATCCAAAATAATTTCAGTAGATTAGGGCTGATATTCATTTACACGCAGAGGAGGTAACTCTTTCATCCTCAGAGGATTAGTAGATTGGGTTTTGACGTGTGAAACAACGGGTACCGAGTTTCAAAATGAAAGGGAATACCTCAACTTCTTTGAATCCGGGTAGGCTCACCCAGTAACTTCCTAATAGGATGAAGCTGGCGTCCTTGTTACAACTACTACACAAATAATGGCGAATAATGAATTTTTTAAAGAAAAATTGGAAATGCATTAGAAAGGGTTAAGCTAGCCAACATTATACTTTACGTAACTTCATTTCAAAGCTGTACAGGTGCATAGTGTACTAAATGGTCGTGGAAATGCATATTGAAGGTAAAATATATGAAACTACACATCACGAAACTGAAGCCGGATAAATCGCGAAACATAGTTAAGTAGTTTTATGTAATATAAGGGCATTAATTGGTGAATATCGCTCACAAGTGACTGTCACTAAGACTATGAACACTGTGAAGCGAGAATACTGTTCATAAGAGTAGGATAATTCAGAATGTGTATACGCTCTATTTTAAAGTGAGGCGTTTGAAAAGAAAGCAGAAGAATAAGAACAAAGGAATGAAGATGAATTACAAACTAAATCACCGTACAAGTTGAAAAAAGAAGCTCTAAGACCATGCTGGTAAAAGAGATTGAGCAAACCGCCTCTGAGTTTTACAGTTCAGAGTTATCCTTGTGTGTAGCAAGAACTTCTGCTGTGGAAGAAACCGGTGCAAACGTATAACTCACAGGTGACACAACAGTTGAAATTCTTTGAAGCGGGTTATTGAGAGCACTTCAAAAAGAATTCTTCGCTACATCTCTGCGGATCACCTTCTTCACGCAGCCTTTTACTCATCAAAATGTCAAAGACGGTATCTCACATTTAGTGACATCCATGTGCATATATCAGTTCACTTGATCGGGTGGAGTTAAGCGCACAGGCAGTACCAGTATAAAATTATTTAGACGTACACAAAAACATCTACTAATATGGCTGCCGAAAGCAGGCATAAGATGGACTGATAGCTCAATTCTTAAGCGACTTTTTCGTGCAAATCGTTCAGCGTCCACAGAAAAATCTTTCAAATTGATAATATAAGATTAGGCTAAGACATTTCTAGGGTTTCCAGTCAGATCCCTCCACAGCAGAAATTCTTGCCATACACAAAGAAAACCCTGGACTGTGTAAAAAGAAGCGGTTTTTTCAATCCCTTTAACCATCGTGGCCTAAAATCTTGTTGTTTTAAACTTGTATAATGATTCTTCTTTCTCTTCAAAATCTTTAATTGGAAATATTATTACTATATCTTTGGGTTCCGAGTGAAACATAGGGCTTCAGCAACACATATCCACTTTTTTCTATTCTCCAACATCCTCTTCAGCCAAGTCCAGGATTGCTGATTGTCTCTCATCTCCTCCTCGCCATAAGATTTCCTCCGTGTCACCCTCGAACCAAAGCCCAACTTGTCGTTTCCCATTCAGGTTCCACTGGATCGCTGGCCTGGTGCGCGATGTCATTCGATGGCTTTCTCAATGTATGCCCGATCCGTCTCCATTTTCTCCTATATATTTGTTTAGCAATCGCTTCTTGGTTGGTTTGTAGCCAGAGTTTCTTCCTGATAATTCTTTCTGGTCATTTAATATTCAGTAGGGAGCCGGAGGAGACAGCTGTTGATAAAAAGCCTGCATTAACCTGTTGGAAATGCCGTGTTTCTGACCCATATAGAAAAACTGATTGATTTCACATTTGTATTGAAAATCGGAATCTTGTTGTTTTTGCTGCGGAGTGCAGAAGATTTCCAAACTGGTTTCAGGTTGATGAAGGCGTATCTTGCCTTTCCGATTCTGAGTAGCTTTGCCATTTTCACCCACGCTATCCGCCTGTGGTTGAAACGGTGCTTCCTAGATAAGTGAAGGAGGTAACCTATCTTAAATCTTTCCCGTTAATGGTGATTGGTGCTGGTTGTTGTTGTTGTTCCTGTTCGTTGGTCATTCTTATCACCACTGTCTTCTCTCTTTTTTCACCTGGAGTCCTGTCTTCGCCACCTGCCTCTTCAACCAGTTTGTTGGTTTTCGCCTGTGAGTTTTCGAGTCTGTGTGACACTAGACATGCACCATCCACATGCGAAATCCAGATCTTCTAGAGTCTTCTTATCGGTATTCCAGCGTATTCCTGTTTCCTCTCTCCCTACAGTCTCACGCATAATCCAGTCCACCAAAATTAGGCATATCATCAGTGATAGTAGGCATCCATATCTTACTCCTGTATTTACTTCGAACACCTCACTGAGTTTTCTGTTTTGGATCACCTGACATGTACCATTGTCATTTGGCGAACTGTTGAATAAGGTTGATAAAGACTTGGAGCACTTCACTTCATAGTGTTGAAGCAGTTTCCAAATTATTTCACAGTCAACGCTGTCAGAAGCCTTTTGCAAGTCAACGGATCTGAGACAGAGATTTGACCGCCATTCTATGCTTTGTTCTGTGATGACAATGCGTAGAGTTGCAATTTGATAAGCATTTGATTTGCCGTTCCTTATTCTAGCTTGTTCTGAATCTCTTACTCTTATGAACAGTATTCGTGTTTCTAGGTGTTCATAACCCCAAATATTCATCAACCTTATTCAACAGCTGTACGACAACGGCACATGTCAAGTGATCCACAACGGAAAACTCAGCGAGGCTTTCGGAGTAAACACAGGAGTCAGACAAGGGTGCTTACTATCACCAATGATATTCCTCATTGTGGTGGACTGGATTATGCTGCAGACAGTGGGAAACGAGAAGACAGGGATATCCTGGACCGACATGAAGAACCTAGAAGACCTGGATTCCACGCGTGGATGATTTATGTTTGATGTCACACAAAATCGAAGACTTACAAGCGAAAACCGACAAACTGGTCGAAGAAGCAGCCAGAGAAGACAGGACTCCAGGTGAACATAGACAAGACGGAGGTTATGAAAATAACCAACCAACCAACAACAACATCAGCAGCAACATCCAGCGCCAATCACCATCAACGGGAGGGATTTGAAAGAAGTTTCTTCATTCACTTATCTAGGAAGCATTGTCTCAACTACAGGAGGAACACACGAGGATGTCAAATCGAGAATCGGGAAGGCGAGAAACACATTCATCAACCTAAAACCAATCTAGAAATCTTCGTCACTCAGCCCGCATCAACAACAAAATTCGGATTTTCAATACAAACGTCAAGTCAGTCAGTTCTTCTATACGGATCAGAAACTTGGCGGGTCACAAAGAATATTTCCAACAGCCTGTTGCAGACCTTTATCAACAACTGTCTTCGCTGGATCTATACTGAAGATCAGATGGCCGGAAAGAACAAGAACCAACAAGAAACTATGGGAACAAACAAAACAAGAACCAATCGCTACAACAAATATGCAGGAGAAAGTGGAGATGGATTGGACACTCGCTGAGGAGGCCGCTGGGTGACATCGCGCGTCAGGGCGTAGCTCGAGTGGAACCCGAAATGGAAGCGGCGAGTGGGACGTCCAAGTGTGACATGGAGGAGATCGTGTGAAGAGGAGCTGAAACAGTATGGACTAACATGGATGCAGGTGAAAAGTACAGCAGAAGACAGAAGCAAGTGGAGACGTGTAGTTGAAGCCCTATGTTGCACTAGGAACCCAAGGGAACAATAATACAATAATAATGCCTTTATATTACATCAGACTACTTAATTATGTTTAGCAGTTTATCCAGCTTGTTCTTGTGATATGTAGTTTCATGCATTTTACCTTCACTATGCATTTCCACGAACATTTAGAACACAATATAACTGTACAGCTTTGAAGTGAAATTACTTGAAGTATGTTGTTATCTGATCAATGCCTTTTTGATTGAAACAAAAACGGATAATGCGGAAACATGCCAGGAGATTCTGTGATTCACCACTGCATAATACAAGTAACAAGCAGCAGAAAGTGCTGACATAACACTCACCTTAACAAAAAAGCATGCTTAGCTAATGCTGCATTCTGTGAAGTATTCAGTGCAGTTGAATATGGATGAATAGTGAAACGTTGTTTACGCATATGATTTCTAGGCTCACGGTGTAAATTATGAAAATGTTGAGTTTGAAAACTATCTTTAGGCAATGCAGCGGCGGCGGCTGCCGTTGATGCAGTTCCTGATGATAATGATTGTATTGGTTGTTGTGATTCGGATGTACATGATAAATCAATTGTTTCATCTGATAATTTCGGTTGGTCAACAGCTGTTGGATGCAATTCTTCGAAGTCTACAGATTCTACCAAAGAAATACAAGAAGAAAGAAAACGAATGTAACTTTCTTAAGTTTTGATTGCAAAACACAACATCTTCGAAACAGTGGAAAACATTGATGGTTGAGATGGATGTTTCGGTTGAACAACAATCAGTAACTACTGCAATGTGTCTGGTTCTTTGTTTACTGCGAACTGAATTCTATCACTCTAGGTTGCAGTGTGACCATCATGACACTAGGTGGCTCGCCATCACGGTGCACTGTAACCTTGGAGGAACTCATGTCCCTTCTGAGATTCGAACCCGTGTCACCCAGCGGTGCAGTCAGAGACTTTACCACTGAGCTATACGAGTTGGCGATGGACCTCCTATAGGATACGCTGATTGGACACTAGTTAGCAACCGATGTTATTGTGCTTTTTAAGCTGGAGGGGGGAATGATCTAATTGAGAAGCTTTCATTGCCTTTCTAGATGACGTCTTTAACGCCAACTTCAAAAGACTTCCTTTTTGGGGTTAGCGCGAAAGATGTAGACTAGTAGCACAATAAAAGCATTGTAATCAAACCACATATTCATCTAACAGAATAGCATTAGAAACAATATCTTTATCTTAGACTGAATTCGCATTTTACACAATTCGTGGAGGTGAAATTTCACTACAGTTATATTCGGAAACCCGAATTATCCAGACCACAATATGTAATCTCACTGATGCTATAAGTAGGAATCAAAAAGAGCAGATTTAGATGTACGAGTCTATATACTACTTACTAATTGATATAAGTAGTTGTATATAACTGACATCAGGCAGCCGTAGTACTTGCTAGGCAGGTCGGAGTGATCTAAACACCCAACTGTCGTTTCGCTCATACATACGGTATTCATGGTATGAAACAGATTACATATTGTGATTTAAGTAATTTTGGTTACCTAAGGCAATTGTGGTGAGATTTCAAAACGAACTGTGGAGATTTCAAATATAGAATTAACTGTGAATTTGATTCAATGTATTAACCGTCCGCCCAAGTAGCTAATTCGGCTTTCTGAGCTAAGTAAGAGTGGGTTCATCGATAATGAGCTCTGCACGGATGGAGCGAAACGTCCATTCAGTGATTAGATCACTTCAACCCACCTTGTAAGTATTACTGCTGCTTGATGTCAGCGGTATCCAACTACTCATATCAATCATTAAGTAGTATATGGTATTAATATTATGATTAATGAACAAATGAAAGGCTAACAAAATTACTAACAAAAACCTAGAGACTATGAAATATTCTTCTATACTATTTGAAAAGAAATTATCCAAGTTGGTTTGTGCATTCAATAATTTATTTATAGAAAGAATTGAAAAATCCAATTAAAGAATTTTAGAACTGATGGCAAGACTATGTTGGAAAGTAGTTCAGGTGCCTGCTGGTTAGTGTCTTGTGGATAACATTAACTTCGTTTTACCTTTATTCATTATATATTACATAGATTACTCAAAATACTACTGTTATGATTCATTCCTTGCGTTCAGAGTGAGATGTACAGCCGCACATCTCCATTCCAATCGGTTCTCTACCATCGTAATCAACCGCCTCCATGGTCACTTACAAGCTTTTGTTTCCCCCCTACATGATCTTCAGCACCGAATGGTAGTCAATTAAGTTATTTAGCCCAAAGTATGTCGTTCAAAATCTACCCCTTAGGTGTATGATGTGATTTCTAGGCTGAGTGATACAACAAGGTTGTCCACTGTGGGGAATATTTAGAGGAGTTTATCGATATATTTCGTTTGCTGACAGTCCGATACATCAGTATCGCACATTGGAAACCTGATTGGTAGATTTAATGTAATCGGGAGTCCAAATGTATTCCACTAGTAACGTCTCTGAGACATGTTTTTATCTCTGAAAAGAAGTTAGTCCCTTTGACCTTGATGACAGGTGTCAATAAACACAAAACCTAGGTCAAGACTTTCTTGACAATTACCTCCAACCACCTAACATTAATTCATATTTGAAGTTACACAATCCTTCTAGTTATCACCTGACTCTCAAAAAATGCTGCCACTTAATCTCGAATTTAAAAGTGATTCTGAAGCCGGAATTCTCCGTAAATTGCTTTCAAAATCGCTCAGTAAAACATACTTCGCTGCCAGCCTGGGAGTGATATTTTATTGCAAGAAACTATTCAACCAGCATGTGAAAGACAAGCTGTCGCATTGGGCCACTTCAACATGCATATACGAATCCAATTGATCTTGTGGAGCCAAGTACATTTGCCGTACCATGCGACCACTTGTAAAACGTGCTCGGGAACACTATCCAGCCTAGCTAGCAAAAGGTCATATACAAGATCCGATCAGACCTCTAAAAGGCAGTCAGAGTAAGGGGTCTGGGAATAGCAGAGGCAATAGTAATCCAAAAATTCAAGCTCATGTCATGCATCCCAAAGAAATACGTCCAACCGTTGTCTTTAACATGGTCATCATGAAAAGTTAGTTCTATCAATAAGGATTATCCTATTACCTTTCTTATCCTAACTTTCTGTTTATTTTTGTTATTTTTTGGTTTTTTGATCCCTATTTGCAGAGTTACGTTCTTTGCACAAAAGTAATTTCTCAGTAATTATGACCCACCATGTTTTTATCTGATCTTCTTGTTCATTGTTACATTTTAATCCATAACTGCAATTTCATTAAGTTGACTCTTGAGCGGAAATAGTTGTGGGACTTTCTCACCTATTTATTATAAATACACGAATGTGCAGTCTGGTCGGTAACTTCGTTGAAAAGAAAATCTTCTTCGCTGAAACCATCTTTTTAATATTTCCCAAGATCTAATGTGTATATTCCATGAAATATGCTGAAAGAAATGCAGATGGATGGGACACACTAAGGAGACCGCTGAGAGACGATAAAAACCAGGCATAACTTTGAGTGGAACCCTAATGGGAAATGACGATTTAGGCATGGGTCAGAAGGAGATATCAAGGTGATCGTGTGAAGTGGAGATGAGATCCTGTAGGAGTCAACTAAAGAGGATTGCAGAAAGCAGGATGAAGTCAAGATGTGCTGTCGTAGCCTTATGTTCCACTCGGAACCTAAGGGAATAATAATAATAACGATATTGACAAAATAGGAAAACAATTACACAGCACGTTGAATTATTTGACATACTTCTTTCACGATGACATCTGTTGGTTAAATTCTCTTCGGATGGGAGAATATTTACTTCAGGTACATCCTGTAAACTAGAATCTGCATCAATCAACATCTATAATAAAATAAAATTTAATACAAAAAAGAAGAGTAACAAAGGGTTAGCTCAACTGATCATGAAAAATATTTAAGTAGTATAAGCATCACTAAACAGAAACTCAAACTGAAGTTAGCTTTTTCTAAGTAGGTTCAAAGTAAGATAAGTACTACAAAAAAAGGGAATGTTAATAGGGGATATCGTCATTCCTAGTTTGTTTGTTTTTTTACTGTGGTTGGCAATAAGTAACTTACACACTGATAGCAATCAGCTTAAAATAGTAATCATTTTATGACTCATTGTGTGACTATGAAATTTCATCATTCTTTTTGCCGCCTTGTTCTTTGTCAAATCGCCAACCAATCAGAATATTTATTTTTCACAGAGCTAGCCGAATTGCCAGCCAATCAGAACAATCTATTTTCACTGTCCTGGGCCGATTTTAATGAGGTAAAACAATATATAAGTATGAGGTTGTTTTTCTAATAAAATAGAATCCCAGCAGTCACAGGGAAGTTTTTGTCTTTTGATACTGTTGTGGCTCAGTGGAGAGGAAGGTACCTCGGACGAATAGGCGTATTCAGGAAATCAGTTGAGGTGTCCATTACGACGCGATAATGTCGACTGACGAGAGATTTATAACACACTCCTGCGTGTGTTTGAGAGTTGATGATATCACCCAGTTGTTGAAGGAAACACTTACTTTAAATACTCTCAACATTATAAGGATGGGTGAAGTGAATCATATGAAATTCTTAGTTTTTTGTTTGACGAGCTGACATCAGTTAAAGAAGCATAAAAAGACAGGAAGTACTGGTTTGGTGAGAGCTGTCCGCAAGCCAAAATTGTAGACAGTAATTTACGTCAATGTTTACGTCCCAAATCTTGCTCATGAGAAAAAACAATAACCAAGCTTAGTCTTGAGGAACTCACCAACCAATCACAGAAGACTTAACTTGTGCAGATACGATTCGCAGATATATGGCTTAACTTTCTAAGGAGCGGTCACAAGCAGTACAGAAAAACCATCAGCAAGAGAACAAACAATCAGAAGACGTTGCTTCTCTGCTAACAATAATGAATAATAATGTACATAAAAATCTATAAATATCTGTTGATTTTCTCAATAAACGATCTGTTGCCTGGCTCTTGTCTTCTGTCGTTACACTGGGACCCCATTTTGATATAGACGTACTTTATTTTACAACTCATCTGCCAGAATTTGTGACTTTTCGCATGCATTATTACATTCCAGAATAGATGATATTATTGTCAAGTTACACAGGTAAAATCAAATGACCTTGAAACTTGGAAAATCATCAGCCATAGGTCTACATGCTATAGAATCAGGCCACAAAATTGATTTTGACAATATTGAAATAATCCAGAAAAACTTCAGAAATCACAAAGAACTTCTAATATCAGAAGCACTTCATATCAAGTGGAATCCAAATTGCCTGAATAGAAATGATAGACTAAAACAGAATCTGACCTGGTTATAATACCTCCCTCCCCCATGAAATTACAAAATCAACACGAATGTGATAAGCAATTTCATTATATAAACACACGCTGCTTTTATAATTTTACACACTGATCAATTCCAACAATCTACACTTGATTTTGTTATCTTTACCATTTGGCCAATTTGACAACGAAAAATGACCCCAGACTGAAGAACGATGATCAAGTTAGTAAACTTTATTTTGATAACATAACAGATGTACTACTACCTTTCCTATTTGGTTTAGTGATCTTCATTGTTATTTTGACTTTCAATATGTCCCTTTAACTTGACCTAAGTCTATTTTCTCACCCCCTAACTGTTTGTTATATATATGCTGAGATTTTGTAAATTCCGGTTTAATAGTACTTTGATAAAGCTATGAGCAACATTAAATGGCGAAACGTCAGTAAAAACAATATCGTTTAGTTTTTCATTCATTGGGAAATAGAAAAACCTTGATTATAATCAAATGACCTTAAATCTGTAATAAGTTACTCAGGTTCAGTTTTAAGAAGCAGCATGAATTCCCTGAGTAGACTTGTTTATGATTTTTTTTTCCTTAACGTTCCCCAGTGGAACATAGAGCTTCAAGCAAGTGGCTTGAAGTTTCTGTAGCAGTGTTTATTTTACAGGATTAGGTTGCTAGCCTCATGCCGAACCTTTCCTGTTTACCAGCATTATTTCTGGCTCAGCAAGGTAAAGGAGTGCGTCGACCGGGTATCGAACCCTGGGCCATGTGCATGGTCGGCGAGCGTCCTAACCGCTATACCACCGACGCTGTTTATGATTAGTAATAACATAAACAAAATCTTCAGTGTGACAGTGGTTTTTATGCATGCGACCGGGCTTCGATTCTCGGCTGGCGCAGTCAAAGACTTCGACTAGCTCACCAGCTGGTAGAAAGCCTCAAAATGAATGAAGGTTAGACATCAGACTGAAACTTCAAAAAACGCTTGAAGCCCTAAGTATCAATTAGAACGTAAATAAAACATAAGAATCCATGAAATCGGCATAGAATGCCGACCTACTGTAAGCATTTCATGAAAACTCAACAAAAAACAACAGGAAATGACGGAAACAAAATAAAGATTTAAGCGCTTACAGGATTTTTCTTCGGTTTCGAAATCATGTCAACTGAATGATTTTGATCAGTAGCTGAAATCGGGACTGACTCTTTTGTATGCATATTTGCAACTAGCGCATAATCTGGTAGGCTTGTTTTGCACAAATTAGCAGATTGATGACGCACAGCTTTATGATCAGCAGGTATAGTTGATTTATTGTATTGTACTGTATTATATACTGATGCATAGTTTGTTAACGGTCCTGAAGTTTTTCGGTGTTTACTATGATTATGTGAACGATATTTATGCGAAGAAGAAGCCGGAGGAGCAGAGGTCGGTGGCCATAGATTATTTACTATCTCAGGACTGGTATTGATTTCGTTATTTATGATTACTGCTGACAAGTCAACCTTTTCTTTATCAGATGATAGTTCCATACTGTTTCCTTCCTAAACAAGGTGAGACAGAGGAGAGGGGGAAGAGAGACAGAAAGGTAAAACGATTATAATAAATTACTAATTGGTGAATATATTTTATTTTTTAAATTTTTATTATAGCTTGATTCCACACAGTATTTTGGTACAAGTATGAAATTTTCAGCGTGTGATATCGGTAGCCCAAATTTAGCAGGCCGACCATAGATGTCAGGTGTGCGTCGGCGGGGGATCGAACTTCGGACCATGTGCTTGGTCGCCGAGTGTCCTAACCGCTGTGCCAATGACGCACGTATATATATATGTCGGGTGCTGTGTGGTCAGCATCTCCAATATGTTGCAATATTGATGAATTTAATTCCTCTACGTTTTCCTTTGCTCAGCCAAACTGGGAGGTGCTCTCGAACGCAGCGGGATATGTTTACTGACGAACGTTCTGTGTACCTAGCTCTGCAAGAGCAGGTGAACATATAAATGCAAATGAAATTAGACAATCGAGGTAAAATTTCCTTGACATTAAGGTGCACTAGTGGAAGGCTAGAGTAAGTTATTCGTAAAGTAGCAGCAAAGAACGTTTTTGGTTACAGGATTTCACCATGAGCTGATATCGGTTAGAGAAGCACGGGAAAACCTAGGAGTACTGGACACCTGTTTCGTCAGCTTAGCTTGGAACTTTTCAGCAGTACGCACCCCCTGGGGTTCGTTTTCTCCGTGATCTCATCAGACGATTTATAAGCACTTCACTTGCAGTGTCACCCCTAAATTCTAAGTTTAGGTGCAACACATTTTAGCTAACTTATCAATCCTGCCGCGTTCGAGAGCACCTCCGATTTCGGCTGAGCGAAGGAGAAAGGGGATGATTGATCTACTTACAATTTTGTTGCTTATTTCAATATTTTACCTAATTCTGTAATTATTACCTCTTTTCCATTGACCTGTACATTCTCATTCTAACGCGTACATATCCTTTCTTGGTTAAATCATTATTGTCGGTGTTTGTTTGTTATTGATTCTCTTATTCTTAATGTTCCACTTTACTATCATTTGACGTTGAATTGTTGAGGATAACTTGTTGTTTTACGATTGCAATTTTGTTTGAATAAATTCAAAGTTATGCCATGTGGAATATTTCAACTTGGACTGTCAGCGACAAATGTGTTTGATTCTTACTGACAAAGTTTTGATCCCACCTTGTTGGAAATATTCCGCTTGATTCTCAGGTTAACTATTTTTGTACATAAAGAATTCTTGAACTATATAGCTGCTTAATGGAAATGTTGAGGTTATTTTACGTTTCCAGTATGTTATTTTTGTTTAATAGTAGATTAAGGGACATTGTGGGATTGTTGATCCCTTTCAGAAGTTTGATCAGTTAGATAGAAAGAAGAACGCATAGGTTGATTCCTTGTCTTCAAATAAAAATACTTGTGTTATGGTCGTTACAAAAAAAAGAATTACTGCATGAACTGAAACAAGTAGTAAGGTATGATAGGCTCTTGGAAAGAACAGAGGTCCACTGTCTGAAGATTACAGTCCATCAAATATATATATATATATACGCAAGATTACTTGTTTTGTAGTAGCTGACAGTGGAATCGTCCTATTTCGTGCTCGTCAGCTGGGTGTTGATGCTCCCAGCTAGTGAGTTAAAGTGTTGTATGAATTGAGTTTTATTTTCATATGGATTTCTGCTTTGATATTAGAGGATTATTTTTATGACGAATTACGAGGCAAGCTCGTATACCATTGCCTTGTAACCGGAAGGCCCTGGATTCGAACCCTAGTGGGGGCCTACTGCCGATGGTTCCCAAACTAGGCTGATGAAACATCTGGCTGTTCAGTACTCCCTGTCAGTGGTTTTCAATGGTTCTCTAACTGATATCAATGCGTGATCAACACTCGTAAAAACAAATCTAATCCTTACAAACCAACTAATGAGAATTATATGTAACAACAAATTAAAATTCTAATGAGCAAGTTGTGAATTACTGTGTGTGTGTGTGAAGCAATCAAAAATAAATATAAATTGTTTTGATTTTCTAAACTCTATGAGATTAATTTTTCGCATAGTTGTATAAGCGAATATTTAGAAAAAAATTGCATTTAAATCTTCCGCTTGAAGAATTTTTTTGTTATTAAGAGGAGTGTGCAAACACTGTCTATATCAGAAAAACAGTTTACTAATTATGAAAAAGAAAGAAATAATGATGCTCAAGGGAAAGAAAAACAAATTCTCTTCTTCTTGTTGCTGTTGTTTTTATTATTATAATCTTTTCAAGAGTTAGTCTGACAGAATTTTTATTTGTTTTTCAAGTTTGCTAACGGATTGATGTCAGTCAGTCAGAGGACCAATGAAAATCAGAGACTAGTAGGCAGTTGTTTCGTCCTGGTTTAAGACACGAATGCAGCGGGGATCGAACTCACTACCTTCAGGTTGTGACGTCAAGCTCATTGACTACTTAGCCATTTGGGGCGGAATCCGGGGCAGTCCATGAGTTCTAACTGCTGTCAATTTGTGATTTTAGCACGCAAATACCAGCCAGTATCATAGACAAGTATTTGTTCTCATATCCTGACTGGTTGACCCTAACCCGTCACGGCTTCTCACTAGAACCCTAGGCAACTTTGTCAAGTAGTTAGTCACTAATGGGCTTAAATTCATTTTCAACAGTTCATTGTTAGTGACTTTGTATATATCTACATCCACAATTAGGATACTTAGAAAACACACTATATCCAATGTTTACTGGATAAAAATATGCCTAAGGGTGATGAAATTTATGAATAATGTAATGAGAAATTGTAAAGGGAGATCTAGATTAGATTAGCAGTAGAAGTAGCCGAAACTACAGCCTGTAGTCTTTACATTACCGGGTTCTAGTCAGGAGTTTATCTACCGTCATAGGTGGTACAACATGTTGAGTAGAGTGTTGGATAAGAAGGCGAAGTCATTCCATAAGGTTGTTTTTTGATGCTTCAGATGAGATGCCCAGGATGTGTGTTATCCATGCCAAGTCACTGTCTTTGTCAACAAGGCAGTGTTAGCTGATATGCAGTTGATGGTCAAACGGAAAGATGTCATCAATCCATGAAGTTTCTCATTGTTGATCCCCATAAAAAGGTTTGGGCAGTCTAACTGTGAGGTCCTTAGGATGCTTAGAATCAATGACGGAAGACTGTTGACGCAGATACATTCACTGTCTGTGAACTCCTAGATCCCCTTAATTTTCATGTTAATATTCTTTCTCCAGCACATTTCTACCTGTTACTATAGCGTCTTTACAGATGTTTATTCTCTCTGCCTTTTATGAAGTGTCGTACCATGAAGTGTTACAATTTCAGTTTCATGGGTGTCACCAGATGGGTGAACCAAAAAACAAATTAACTTCATCTCAATCTCAAGGAAGTGGAGGCTTAACCTGCTGGACACAAAAGTAAGAAGAGGAGCGGACTTTGGCTCAGACCACTACCTCGTGCAAGAGACAATCCAAATCAAATTAAAGGCTTTCAGGGAAACAGGAGCTGCAGATAGACCACAAGCCAAGTTCAACACTCAAAAACTGAAAGATCAGGACACAAAGGACATCTTCACTGGAAGCCGAGACACAAATCAAGACTGGCGAAGAGCTTAGCGTCGAAAAGCACTGGAACAACTTGAAAACAGTGTGGAGTCAAACCTGGATGGAAGTTCTAGGCAGAAAGAAGAGACAGGACAAACACTGGCTCACTACGGACACTTGGAGACTCATAGAAGAGAGAAGGATGGTGAAACAAAAGATTATCCAATGCACCGACTTGGAGGAGGTCATGTGAAGAGGAGATGAAAACATGTGGGCAGACTTGGACCCAGGTGAAGACTCTAGCAGAGAACCGAACGCACGGCTGAAGCCCTATGTTGCACTAGGAACCCAAGGGAACAATAAATAATAATAATAAACAAATATGAGACTGAATCACTATAACATCAATGAACGTAGAAAATAACCAAGGCAGGCATTTAAAGCTTACTTCTAATATCCTTGATGGTTCTGGTGGAGTTATTTCAACTGTTGGAATCTTCTTTTCTGTATTTGGATTATTCGACTGATTTTTTTCCGTAGTTGCATTTTCAGTATTTGTTGGCTTTTGGTCATGTTGTTTAGTGTCACATCTGTAAAAGAAAGGTAAAACAAAGATATACTTTGGGGAGAAAAATAAATGTGTAGTTCAGCGAAGAGTCTCTTACCAGTGGCGAATTCATTCACTTAGCTGTACAGTCGCAATTATATATACATATATATATGGTTAGCGAAGTCTTACATCTGAGATTGTCGAGAGCGATAAAACGGACTTATACTGCCGCCACCGCCCTCTGTTTGTCATTTTCTAGCCGACCAATTATGATTGCTCCAGTGAAAGACAAGATACTTAGCTGTGCCACTTCTATGTGTGCCTGTAAATTTAGTTGCTCCTGTGGAGAGAGTTATATAGGGCAAACAACTATACAGCTTAACAAATGCATTAATGAGCATCTTCCTCCATGGTTCGGACAAGGTCAAATAAAATATATAAGAAGTTCTATTTTGGCCAATTTGATTGATAGTGGTCACCAAATGGACAAAAATAGTGCCTTTCGAACGGAATTCGAACTCGTCTTTTATACATAGCTGAAGCTATGGGAATTTGAGAGATAAATCCTAGTCTTTGCATACAGAAGAAGTTTGTTGTACCTTTGTCTCTCCCTTGCTTGCCTAGGTGAATTCTATTCAAAACCCTCCCACCCTTTCTTAGTTTCCATTTCCTTCGTACTTTTATGATGTTTAAGTGTTGGTTTTTAGGGATTTGATTGGTTACAGGATTTCATCATGAGCTGACATTGGTTAAAGAACCACTGGAAAACCTGCCAGGGAGTACCGGAGAGCTGTTTCATCCTACTTTGGGACTCTTCATCAGTTCGCAACCACCTCCAGGGTTAGAACCGGGGACCTCCTGGTTACAAGGCCAGCGTGCTCGTAGACCATTAAGCCACTGGGACCTGATCCAATCCAATGGCCAGCCCATGAATTCTAAATTCTGCCAATTCACGACATAGCGCGACAACTAGCCAATGTCTTCAGCGAGTATTTGTCCTCAACACCGACCTGATGCACTCTTTTGGTCACGACTTCTCACTAGAACCCCAGGTAACTACCTACCTGAATAGGGCCAGCCGCCAGTGAGCATCTCATAGATATTCAAGTATTGGTTTGTAGGGATTTGATTGGTTACCCTTTATTTAAATTCTGATTTTTCATGCAACCGGTTCCCTTTATTAGTTTGAAGAGAGAAAGAACGAACATGTTTGCAGATGTTGGGATGGGCCGCGTTGAGCTTCTCAAACATTGTGGACGCGTGTTCTGATTATTTGTCCACTTCACCTTTTGTATTACGTAACTTTTAAGATTTGACATAATTTATTTATTGAATTCTCTACATGTACACACAATATTACCTTCGTTATTCTTATCACTACCTGGATAAACCTTATTATCAATATTTGGTTATAATTATAATCATCGTTATTAACTACGTTCAAAACATTTACCACATTATTATTGTTACTATTATTATTACTGTTATCATTATTATTATTTGATCTATAAAATTACCGTCATTGGTTAAGATTTTTATATTTAAATCTATGTAAATTAGAGTAAAGCCTGAAGAAGATCTAATTGAAAACAATACTGTTCGCTTATATGTCTTGTTCTGATATGTATTATATACTCTGGGATTAATTAAAATAATTTATAATGAATCAATCTGACTCGGCGCTCAAATTATTCCAGGAAGTTCGTAACACCTACGGTCTAGTAACTTATAATATAGATATTTTCAAGTATTGGTTTGGTAGGGATTTTGTTTAATTTCATGGAGGATTTCATCGTGAGCTGACATCAGTTAGAGAACTACTGGAAAACCTAGGAGTACTGGACAGCTGTTTCGTCCTAGTTTGTGACTCTTCATCAGTACGCAACCACCACAAGGGTTCCAACCGAAGACATTCTAGTTACAATACTGGAGATCTCGTAGACTATTAAGCCACTGGGACCTGATCCAATGGCCAGCCCATGAATTCTAACTTCTGACAGTTCATGACATAGCGCGACCATTTCGCAATGCCTTCTTCGATGAGTTACTGCCTCATCTTCAACCTGCTTCTAACTGATGTCAGCTCATGATAAAATCCTCCATCCAATCAAACTAAATCCCTAGAAAACCAATACTAGAAAATTCATCTGATGCTCACTAGCAACTGGCCCTATTCAGGCAATTAACCTGGGGTTCTGGTGGGAAGTCGTGACCAGTAGAGTACAGCAGATTGAAAGTGAGGCAGTAACTCATTGAAGAAGTCATTGCGAAGTGGTTACGCTATGTCATGAATTGGCAGAAGTTAGAATTCATGCACTGGCCATTGGATCGGGTCCCGATGGCTGAAGAGTCCCAAGCTAGGACGAAACAGCTGTCTAGTACTCCAGGCGGTTTTCCAATGGTTCTCTAACTTATGTCAGTTCATAATGAAATCCTCCAACCCATCAAACTAATTCCCTAGAAAACCAATACTTGAAAATACGCATATATGACAATTTGACACTAGTCATTACAAATGTAAGACGGCTGCTTAAATATCTGTATTAGTACAAATGTCTATCGACAGGTGACCTTCAAAGGAACTGACTTCACTTTATGTAATTTTTGACTATATATTTTAATGATTAATAAAATCCGAATAATTCTGCTGAAGAAACTGTGGTGGCTTACACAGTGAAATGTTCAGAAAAATCTTGTTTTGATTTGTATTCTTAAACACGCTGGGATTATTATTTCAAATAATTTATAATGATACTATAAAAATAGTTTGTTACATTGCCAAAAGTGAAACAAAGTCTCCTAGGTTTTGATTGGCTTGAGAGTCTTGAATTATCAGAGTTATCATTAAGTTTTGATAGTGTGGAAAATTCCCATATTATGAATTAAAGGCAATCTGAACGAAGAATATTCTTTTCAATAATTTCTCCTCTTCAGGTTCTTACAATTATAAAATATAATATTTGTTGTTGTCGTTACAATAAAGGCCAGTTATGCGGCAGATACATTTTTAACGTAGAATAACAGATAAGATCGACTAAACCGGAACTTTGTATCCAAAAAGAACACGTCCAGACGCTGTTCCTACCGTGGCCAAACTTGGATTGATGATTCTTCCTCTCACCAAGAGTGCTCCTTCCCCTTAACCCTCTTGGCTTTTTTTTCCTTTGCTTATTATTACAAATATTATTATCACAATTATTATTATTAATATTATTGTTCGTCATAATGTATGCCCTTCATGCAAACATTCTCTCAATACTATCGAATTTTTTCGTTTATACTATCCGGACTTATTATTAGTGAAATTATCTCTTTTCTCAATATATGCCTCCACCTGTTTCATTTCACGTATTTGTTATCTCATTATGAACTTCCCATTGCAGTCTTACTATCTCCTGTTTAACACAGACCACTTTGTACTAGTCACTCACCTGACACCTTTTACAACCTTGAACTGACTTGTCAGTTTTCCTACCCCACACTCTACAAATCTATTATGATTAATTACCATTGTCTCCCGTTTTACAATATTTTGTAATCGATTTCAGCCTAGCACGTTTGTCACACAAATACGACTATTTATTTTGACACCCCATAACTAATCTGTTATTCTACGTTAAAGATGTATCTGCCGCATAACTGGCCTTTATTGTATGACAACAAATATTATATTTTATCATTGTAAGAACCTGAAGATAAATTATTGAAAAGAATATTCTTCGTTCAGATTATCATCAAGTGTTTTATATTCAATCAACCGAATACGACCATGTTAGCTATTAGTCAGCTATTGAGATGAAGAGAATCCAGTGACACGTGAATTTAAACTTTTAATGAATTCGTGATATAGTGCACTGAAATTAATTATATCCTTATCACATTTTCGGAAATAATAGTAAAACTGAAATTCAAATGTCCTTTGAATTTAGTTCAAAGTAGATTACATATATGATGATGATATGATGATGTTCATTTGTGAAATTATACTATAAAAAAACAATGAAATAAATCAGAGTCAGGTTTATTTATAGTAAGTGAATGTGTACTATAAGCAAATGAAAATAATTTTGAATTGTATTCAATCATACCATGAACATTGTATGAATAAATAAATAAATATAAGCGTGAGTATAAAGGTCAACATCACCTGTTATAGTACTACTAATTATTTAACTGTAAATAAGCGTATTCTGAATTATTTTATTATAGGACCCAAAAATAAAATTATTTTAACGAGTTGATCACGGATTGATATCATTTAGAGAACCATTGAAAACCAGCATGAGAGTACTGAACAGCTGCTGTTTCACCCTAGTTTGGGAATCATTGGCCGTACGCACCCACTGGGATTCGAACCCAGGACCTTCCGGTTACAAGGTAAGCTCGTATACCATTCAGCCATTGGGACCCGACTGAAAGGCCAGCCAATGAAGTCTAACTTCTACCAATTCGTGATTTAGCGCGACCCGTTGGTGGGACATCCATCCACACACGTGACATCTAATTGGACCTCACTGGTTGCGACTTCCCACTAGAACTCCGGGAAACTCCATGCTAACGAACTAGTTCACCCAAACAACTAGCCAGGATTCGGATTTGAGCTGATTTGGCTGTGTGAGCTCGGTCAAACCGGGTTCACCTCAAATCGAGAGAAGCAGTCGTCCAGCACTCGCTGATGTGTATGGTATCCAACTACTCATTTCACTTATTCAGTAGTAGTTGGTGTCACATATTTATTTTTTAACTTTGAACTTTGGTTGATCAAGGATTGATATCAGTTAGAGAACCATTGAATACCACCACAGGAGTACTGGACAGCTGTTTCATACCAGTCTGCGAATCATCGGCAGTACGCACCCACTGGGATTGGAACCAAGGACCTTCCGGTTACAAGGTAAGCTGTCCAGTACTCCTGTGCTGGTTTTCAATGGTTCTCTAACTGATATCAATCCGTGATCAACTCGTAAAAACATAACTAACCCTTACAAACCAAACTATAGAAAATAAAATTATTTGATTTTCAGATGTTGTATTTATAGGGATATGAATAACTTCGTTGCAGTATATCACAAATTCATAAAAGTTAGAATTCACACGGCGTTAGATTCCAAACCGCTAGCTTATTGGTAAACATGTTTTTCCTGTAACTTGAAGGTACTGAGATCTACGATGTGATCATGCGTGTGCACGGTTGAGGAGTCCTGGACTAAAACAAAACATCTGCCCAGTGTTGTTTGATTTACGATAAATCCCTTACTGGTGTCACTTTATGAAAAAGTTTACGTTGACATTTGTTGGTTACTATTACTGTTTCATTTGATGAATCGTTGTCAAAAAACAACACCTTAACGCAGGTCTAGTGGTGTATGGGCTCGACTTTTGACAGAAGGTGCTGGGTTCGAACCTCGGTGGGTGCGCACTACTACTTCCAGTGGTTCTGTTACTGATGACAGCTTATGATCAGACCTATAACCACTCCAATACCTGCAAACCAATACTTGAAAATCTAGAATGTGGTACGATTCAAACTAACTGCCTCCACAGTTGCCGGTCCGCAGCTCTGCTAGCTTAAGTATGTGACCAAAGACTAGCCTCTGCAACTAGTCGTTTTTATGATTGATTCAACTCAGGACCTTAATATAACGGAAACTAAATTCTTGAAAGTGCGTCAGTGGCACAGCGGTAGAATGCTCGCCAACCACGCATGTCGTCTGGCGTTCGATTCCCGACCGAAGCACTCCTTTACCTCACTAAGCCGGTAGAGAGAGGAGGTTAGGCGTGAGGCTAGCAACCCCATCCCGTAAAAATTCACACCACAGCTACCGAAACCTTAAGCCTCTAGTTTGAAGGCCTATGTTCCACTGGGAACGTAAAGGAATAAAAAAAATAATAAAAAAAACTTGGAAATTTATCTGATGCTCGTTTGTGGCTGGCTACAGGACCAAGTTGACTGGAGCGACTAGTGGGGTCCACCAGCTCGGATGTGAGGAAAAATACTCGCCGATAACATTAGCTGGCGGTCGTTAGAATTCATACGCCACTGAATTCCAGCCCATTGAATAGTCAATTTTTTCAGTCTGGTAATCTAAAGGTTACGGGCTCGATTCCCAGTGGGGTTGTGGTTGCGTTCAACTGAAGAATCCCAAAATATGACTAAAAGGGTATCCACTACTTTCTGGTTTTCATTGGATCTCTAACTGACATCAATCCGTAATCAACAAACTAACTCTTTAAAATGATAGAATATACCTAACACGTAATTTGGCGAATTTATTAGTAATCTTAAGAAGAAAATCTTTTCATGTTAAATCAAGGATATAGAGTTTAGAAATCACCAGAACATGAATTATGTTTCAACACATTCTTATTCATTATAATAAAGGTTTTTGTATTTCCCAATGAATGAAAAACAAAACGATATTTCGAGATAATACGGTCTGTCTGTCTGTCTTTGCCAACAAGATATCTTTGAGTACTTTTCTGCTATAACCTCGTAGATTTTTAAATGCTACTTCTACTACTAATATGCTTTGGATCACTTATATTTGATTGACTTATTGATGAAAAAGAAAAAAACTGTTTATGAGTCTTGCATTCAAAGGTGACACCATTTCGGAATTGATTAAAAATCGTTTATCTAAATGTATTAAACGTACTTTTCCTGCAGCTGACTTGCAAATAGTTTTTACCAGCCGAAATATGATTAGATAATGCGTTAAGGATAGATTACCGCTTATGTCCACATCTATGTGCATTTACTCTTTTACCTGCTCTTGTGGAGCTGTTTATATTGGACGTTGTAAGCGTAATCTCCGAAAACGTGTAGCTGAACACTATCTGGTTTGGTTAATGAAAGGCGAACGTAGAACTGCGAAGTCGTCTATCTGTGATCACCTGTTAGAGTCTGGTCATTTAGTCCCACGTGATTCATCTTTCAAAGTTATCTACATGGCAAAATCGAATCGATCCAAAAGTTTACGTTTTCTTCACTTATGCATAGCCGAAGCTTTAGCTATACATGAACAGAAACCTAAATCATATGTTCAAAAGCGTTTTGTCAAACCCCTTTCTTTACCTTGGTCATAGTAATGTTCTTTCTAGTTTTTATTTTACCACTTGAATTCTTTCCACTTCACATCTTTATTCTTATGGTAATCGTACTCCTAATTTTAAAATTTTTAGACAATACTTGATATCAATTCACTTATAAAACAATCTTTAATAATTTTGTAATTTATCCACTTCAACTCTACGCCTTATGACATTTTAATTATCGTTATTCTTATCACATATATACGTATGTATATTGACTGAGCAGTTATTTAGTGCCACTTAATAACCTTTTCTGTAATATAAATACGACTGTACAGCTTGAAAATGAAGTCGTTGAAAAGAAATTTCTTCGCTGAACAAAAAAACAACTGTGTTTTTACTGATGAATAAATGGGTATTTTTCGTGATTATTGATGATGAACAATAAATTGTGTTCGAAA
Source organism: Trichobilharzia szidati (assembly GCA_944472155.2). Classification (NCBI taxonomy): domain Eukaryota; kingdom Metazoa; phylum Platyhelminthes; class Trematoda; order Strigeidida; family Schistosomatidae; genus Trichobilharzia; species Trichobilharzia szidati. Next base: position 40,837,001 of record OX235276.1, on the reverse strand, counting down.
CCTCGTCATCCAGTAGATAATACTGTTAAATTGCACGTGTCAACTTTATTTTTCTTTTTCTATCCCAGAATATACATATTAACTTACCTTTGATTGGTTATCTTTGTCTTCCTGATTGGCCTATCAGTCTTTGTTTGTCATTTGAAGTGATATCGCTTAATTTGACTCTGTGGCTTGCTTGTTAGTCATTGGTTCTTACATATTATCCGAACACAGGATTTTTATTTATAGAAGCGCCAAAGTTAGAAATTGATTTCAGTATTGCTTTGATTTTAATATTGCTCAGAATAAATATGAGTAATTGTTTTGTTCAAGAATGCCTTTTAGACTTTACGTTTTGAACGGTTCACTTAGCTTGGTTTATTATTTTTATTATTTTATTCCTCTACGTTCTGAGTGGAACATAGTACCTTAGGTTACAGCCTTGAAGTTTTGGTAGTGAAGGTTTTATTTTTACGGAATGGTGTTGCAAGCCTCACGCCCAACCTTCCGTCCTCACCGGACTTAAACTACCGGTTAAGTGAGGTAAAGGAGTGCGTCGGCCGTGGATTGAACCCCACACCACATGTATGGTTGGCGGGCGTTCCTGCCACTGAACTACCGACGTACAGGAGCTCGCTTGGCCCATTTTGTTCAAAAAACACTGTCAGTATAGGATTTCTTAACATTATATGGTTGGAAGCAGTCGGGGGAAGTCTTGGATCTATGTTTCGTGTTTGTTGGCACTCATCAGCAAGGCGTATCTGCAACCTTGAAGGAACTCATGTCCAAGGCTTCCTGACGATTGCCTCCAACCATCTAATATCAATAATTCAAAGTGCACTGTGATGGCGAGCCACCTAGAATGGTAGTCTTATTGCACACTTGACTGATAGAACTCAGTCTGCACCAAATAAAGGACTAGAAACATTACATTAGTTACTAAATAGTGTCCAATCAAAATAGAGGATTTCATTGTTCACTTCGAGCAGTGATAACTGGATTATAAGAACTGATTGGTTCAAAGGAAACAAAAAAAACCCAGAACAATCAGAATCTATGTATGGCTAATTGACCAAGGCTCCCGACATCCAGCTACTGAACGGCGGCTTCGAGCATCACTTCATCTGCTGACATCTGGGCATCCAAATAGTTTCAATGGACTGCACATAACAGGTGTTGCTCAATGTCAACCTCATGAGAATGGAAGTGGCTGTCGAATCTTTTTTATAACATAAAGTTAAGACTAGATAATTCTTTAAATCATTCACCAATAAACACAAACAAGAAACTCACTCAGATGATCGCCTGCTGGAAGCGCGTGATGAAGACGGTGATGATGTAGATGATGATGACGATGACGACGATGATGATGATGAACTCGACGGAGAAGAGTCTTCTAATTCATCTAAATGTTCTTGCAGTGTTTGTGGTTGTTGAGCTAACTCCTCCTTAGTTTTAAATTCTAAGAATTTACTTCTCTTTGTAAAAAAGAATGCAATCAATGGATACAGCGGGGGAATTATTAAACCCATTAAAATTAGAGCGACTTTAGCTCCGACTAAATCACCTTTACGCAGGCCACCATACCATAAATCATTCAATATCGATTGAGTACATGGATGAGCAATGAATACTTTTGACTCGCACATATAGGCCAGACTAAGACAGGTGTTCTTTGAAAAAGCTTGTAATTCATAGGTCAATAGACGTTTCGCTTGATCTTGATCATGACGATAACAATGATCTTGTAAGTCGACAGCTAATCGTTCCAGTGCACTGTATCATTTCGAAGACAAAAATAAAATAGAAGGAGATACATGATAGAAATTTTAATCAAACATGTTAGCAAGTGACGAGCGTAATTCACCAAATATTTTTCATGTAGAGTAACCAACTCGGAGGATCGGTGATTCAACGGTAGAATGCCTGCAAATCACACATGTGGTTCACGGTTCGACTCCTGTCCAACATACTCCTAAAGCTCTCCTAGTTAACTACTGGTAGGTGGTAAACTTGTGAGAAGAGGCGAGGTTGTCTGTGAGACTGTAACACCACCCCATTAATAAAACAACACTTAAAGGGCGTGTATACTGCTCAGCAGTCCTCTCCGTCCTCCTTTATGGCTGTAAGACCTGGCCATTGAGAGCGGAAGACATGAAAAGGTTGGCTGTCTTTGATCATAAGTGTCTGCGTTCTATCTCTCATGTGTGTGAAGTGGTATAATAAGGTGAGCAATATTGAGGTTAGGCGTCGAGTGCTAGGTACGACGGGGAAACCAGTCGACGAGACTGTGAAATTACATCGACTGAGATGGTTAGGACATGTGTTACGTATGCCTAGTCATTGCCTTCCTCGACGGGCAATGTTAGCTGATATAGGGTCAGGCTGGAAAAGAGCTAGCGGTGGTCAAACCAAAACATGGCACCAGTCAATGAAATCCACAACAGTTAGTCTAAGCCACGCAGGAAGGTGTAGACTTTCTGGTTGGGGTCCTCGGGACGGGAAAAACCAATGGTTGGAAACAACTGGTGTCATGGCTCAAAATCGTTCTCAGTGGCGCAGATGCATCCACTCCTTGTGACTTATGATTTCCAATGAAACTGTTTTGTTCTTCGTTATTACTATACGCTTGTCTCTCACCTCTGTTTACTGTCTATATTATGCATTTCTCCTACTTTCTTCTCTTGTTTTGCGTGCTACAACGAGGGAGTGTGGCGACTTGAATTGCCGCACATATGTGCAAAGTTCAATGTCGAAAACCGACCGACCGCTTTACTAAGACTGCAATGCTTGAAGCCATATATTCCACTCGGAATGGGAACAAAACACTCCAAATTTAATCTAAACATTATCTATCTTTTGGTTTTAACACACAACAATTATACTCAAAAAACCTATGTCCTTTCTGTTTTCACTTCAGGGATAACAGGTGGAAAGTGATCGAAAGTCAGTAAACAAAAAAAGAGCTCTTTTCTTATACACACTTACAGTTCATGTGAACGAAATTCATTAGCTAACTCAATGTCAGTTTCTTCATCCAGTGTAACATGTCGAATACTGCGTAACAACTTCAACGCAAATAAAGCCTTGAGAGAGAGAAAAGGAAAGAAAGGAAGAAAGAAATAGACAGTCATTGGACGGATAGAAATTAAATATGAAACAAGAAAATTGCTTCGTTATCATTTTATCTTCTGAAAATTATATAAACTATAAGTCAGTTAAAGGAAAGTTCAACTATAATATTTATGAAGTAAATTTTCAAGTACTGGTTTTTTCGGGATTTTGTTTGATTCGTTGGGGGATTTCCTCATGGGCTGACATCAGTTAGGAAGCTATTGGAAAACCTGGGAGTACTGGACTCATCGACGAAGACATTGAGAAGTGGTCACGCTATGTCATGAATTGGCAAAAGTTAGAATTCATGGGCCGGCCACTGGATCGGGTCCCAGTGGCTTAATGGTCTACGAGCTCACTTTGTAACCAGAAGGTTCTGGTTTCGGACCTCCTGTAATGGGTGCGTATTGCTGAAGATTCTCAAACCAGGCTGACGAAACAGCTAGCTGTCCAGTAGTCCCTAGCAAGTTTTCCAATGGTTCTCTAACCGATGTCAGCTCATGATGAAATTCTACAACTTATGAAATGAATGCCTCTTTTAAACAAAATAAATCGGATAAAATTTAATGTCAGTGTTAGATAAGCGATGTTTGATTAATTATGTCTAAAATTTCATCTGATGACAGTTTATTTTGTTAAACTCAATTTATTATCATTCTCAAAACTCAATGACATAGTAAATAACGATTTTGAGGCAAGAACAATCGTTGCATGGTTCTCTCTCACCACCCACTCGTATCATAATCCAGATTCTCTTAGCTCATGATATGTTATATCGCAAGTATACCGTTAGCAGATAATTTCCAAATATCCCCTATCTATTGTACTTCAGATTACACTGTCTAGAAGACTACATTGGTCAGTGCATTTAGCAATATGCTTACAAGAGGAAAAGACTTAAAAACTACAATTTGAAGTAAGACCAACCCAATGTTTTATATTCTCGAATTTAGTGATTCCAGGCAACAGCAATCACTGATTCGATTAACGTGATACGATTAACATTAAAACGTTAGAATTCAAAAGATAGCAGGATAAAAAAATGGGGGGGGGAATTAAAATCAGCCGACACATAGATACTCGCCGAATTCAACAGTTTACTTGAAAGGGGGGGGGAAACAATATTTCATCCTAAAACCAACTGTGTTGTTTGAGATTGTTGTCAGTAAGACTTAAACTTAAACCCTTTAAAACTTCTAATGAGCCGAAACAATTTGCTTATAAACATGGTGGGTGTATTTTGGATGCCATTGTTGTCTTACATCATAATTTTTTTCATTCCTTTACGTTCCCAGTGGAACATAGACTAGCTTCAAGCTAGAGGCTTTTTTTACGGGATGGGGTTGTTAGCCTCATGCCCAGCCCTCCATTTTTTACCAGTCTCATTACTGACTTAGCGAGGTGAAGGAGTGCGTCGATCGGGGATCAAACCCTGGACCAAATGCGTGGTTGAGAAGCATTCTACAGCTGTACCACTGACTCACGCAAATATTGTCTCTATTTTGGACAGAGGTGCTAAATATGTTCGGTGTGTCTCCCTCAACTACAAATCTGCCTTTGACTCTATATCTAGGCCTCTTTTATTAAACAAGCTTGCTGAGATCTAAGCAGAGTGCTAGATTAGTAGAAGTTTGTATTCTTCCTTTTCTGATAGGAAGCAGTACGATATATATATGTATAATGGGAAGTCCTCCACTGCTTCACTTAATCTAGCTGGTGTTCCTTAAGGGACTGTTCCTTCCCCTATTCTGTTTTATTTCTTCTTATATAACCTACTTCATTCTGATGAAGCAAATTTTGTCAATGATCCGATTGTTTCCATGCCTGTTACCTCTCAGTCAGATTGTTCCTAAATGAGTAATTTTTTATCGGAAATTAGTCAGTGATTCTTGCCAAATGGGCTTAAGCTAAATCCTTCAAATGTCAGGTTGTTAACTTCATTTTCAGACGCAAGCACCACTTACACTAATTATCTCGTTCATATGGTTGTGATATGGTAGATGGCATTGCAGTTCAAACTAAGTCGAGTGCTAAATACCTTGGATTGTTTATTTCCCCTTTCCTGGTCTTCTGACATCCTGTTGGTTTCTAGAAAGATATTTCGTTTAAAGTTCTACATAAGGAAGTTAAGACAATCTGGTATCACTCAGTCTCTACTTTTATCGTTTGTTAATTCTTGTATTACACTTATTCTTCTTCATTGGTCCCTATTAATTTTTCCATGAACTACTTAAGAAAGACTTTTTTACCCTGAGAAAGGCACTAAAAGCTGTCAGTAGGGCAAATGGGGTACCGCTAAACCAACTTGTTATTACTGTTGTTGATAGACACGTGAATTCAAGCAAGAAATTAGCAAATATTTTATTTTCGGACCCTGGTTAGCCTCATCAGGTAGGAGAAGAAGCAACTACAAAAGACTATACACCCGGATGACTAAGTACAAACCCCCTACAATACCTTATTTAGCACACATCTGATGTGATGAGGAATGTGTAAGACGGGAAATTATCAACTTGCTACGGGACTCTAAGTAAATGGTCCTCTTTTATTATTCTTTCTTCCATTAATATATTGTTGTCAATATTTCCACATAAATTTTAATTTTACATTCATATTCTTAATTAACAGGATTTTCAATGGAAATGCCTTGTTAAGTATCCCCCCGCCCCTTACTGTGTAATGTAAAGAGAAAGTTAGATGAGCGATTGTACTACATGCTGAAAATTCCACATTGTATCAAATGTGCTGTTTAGAATAAAGCCATTATTATCATTATTATGTAAGGTGATGAGAATATTTCGGCTTTCTAAAAGAAGTTTAAAGTTCCTAAATAATGAACTGTATTCAATGTACCGTTAACAACTCAACACTAGTGGACAAATTATCATTGAAAAGTACATGAAATTTCGCATTTTGTTGTTTCCACAACTGTTCTGTGCACTGATGCGTAAATGTAATTTTCATGCCTAAAGTTCAGTGCATACAATCACAAACCCAGAAATGTACTCATAGAATACAAATATAGCCAAATGTATATCTATATATTGATGTTACACATAAACATTAAACTAAAACAAGAAATGTGAAAATTATTTGTACACATTTATAAAAGATTTTTCTAAAAGAAAATCTTTGCTAGACTGATTAGTCAATAAAGAATATTCCCTCCAATGACTTCTTCATCAGTTTCCACAGTAGTAATATATCCATAATAGGCAAAGAATAAGTGTTATTGTCAACTGATCAAAGGCTAAGCGCGTTGACTAGTCACTTTTTCAGTTACCTATTAATTCAACTGCTCCTGTGGAGCCAGTTATATTGCCTGTTGCCCTAGGAACTTGATTTTTGTGACGAAATAAAGGTGTAGTAAAAACAATCAAACTTCGATCTTGTGAAACCTAGTTCGAGCGGACTATAAAGCCAACATTGGGGAGTCTTTTTCCATCGTCCATCATGTACTAAATAAATCGCCGAAGGTGACTAAGTACCGAATACCCCAAGCAGCAGAAGACACAGCAATTTGCTCAAGACAACCAAAACTGTTTCTCCAAAAGAAACAACTTCAGTGCCTGTTGTCGCCCTGGAGTTCTTTGAAATCTGTTAATCCGTAAATTCTGTATGATTTTCCTTATTTATTTGATTTTCGGTCTAGTGTTAAATTTATGCATATCATCACATGCACTAATGTTTTGAACAGTAGTCTATTTGTGGTCTGCTCACATATACCTCTTGAAATACTCATGGCAGTGATTTCATGTTAATTAAAAAACAATAATGTTGTCAATAACAATAATTGTTTACTTTTCAAGAGTTTGGTTTACAAGGATTAGATTTGTTAGACAACCATTGAAAACCAGCACAGGAATACTGGACAGCTGCTGTTTCGTCCTAGTCTGCGAATCATCGGAAGTACACACCCACCACAGGAGGTTCGAACCCAGGACCTTCCGGTTACAAGGCAAGCTGGCTCGTATACCATTCAGCCACTGGGACCCGACTCAAAGGCGGCCAGCCCATGAATTCTAACTTCTACCAATTCGTGATTTAGCGCGACCACCAACCGATGTTTCCTGGGGTTCTAGTGAGAAGTCGTGAACAGTGAGGTCCATCCAGTCGGGAATGAGGATGGAGTTTCCACCGATGACATTGGTTGGTGGTCGCGCTAAATCACGAATTGGTAGAAGTTGAAATTCCCTAACTGATATCAATCCGTGGTCGAACTCGTATAAACAGATTATTCTTCAACTATTACGGACACATTACTGCCAGAGAAGTTGATAAAAGAGAATGCTCTTCGTTCACTAATCAGTCTTTTATAAGTTATAGTAGGTATCCTCGTTAGATTTTTGAAGGATCTCTACGGAAAGTTGTGTCCAACTAACGTTTTTTTTGAAGAAATTAGTGACTCTGTATGGAGTGCGGTAAGCAAACACCTAATCAACATTGATCATTCCATCTCAGCAAACGCCGCCTTCAAAGTAATCTACTAAGGGAAGAATAACCCACCAAAGGCAATACGCTTTCGTCTCCACCGCAATGACTTTAACCATTCATTAAGAGAAACTGGAGTTATGCATACAATAGAAAATTATTCTACTATCATGGTAACAACCTTGTTCGTTCCTACTGGCTTGATTTTTGTTTGTTTGTTTCCCTAACTCCTTATAACTATTTTATTTCTTCACAACTCTTGCATAATTCCATACTCTCCTTCGTTGCTGTGTGCATCCTGATTACAATTCACCTATTAAATTATTCATCTTATAACATAACTTTAATACACTTAATCAACCCTTCTTATGCATTGACTAACAACTTATCACTTTTGTTGCTACCCTCTTTCATGAAGAACGACTTGTATATAAATGCGATTGTATAGATAGAAGAGAAAGTGAAATCGCCGATAAGATCGTCTTTGCTGAACTACTTGCCCTGCTTTTTACTCAATTATCATCACTCATCAGTAAAGGAGCACCTGAAACTTTAAGAAAACTAATGCCCTCCCCCCCACTCCATCTACGAAGTTCATATCCATGTGAGCTTAGTATTAGTAAACTGTTGTACAACAGAAACCACGAGTGACATCTGTCTTCTTTTGTAGTCATATTGAGTACAAATGAAGGTCAAGTTAATCTTCCGGGAACATTGAGAAGGGAACCGCTGTACCGAAACATCTACCTTACTAACTACAATATATATTAGAAGTTAATTGGTGGATGGTGACTAGCATTGGAATCCAGGATGCTCATTTCATCCTATTTGCGATTCCACTGCTGGTCACCATCCACCAATTAACTTCTAATTACATGCTTGCACATCATCGAAGCATCTAGACAAGAAGCTGACATGTCAACCTGAGACCTGGCACTTCGGTCTAATCAATCGATGGGAAAGTCTAAAATTGAATTATACACTATGTATATATGCATTTGATATGTAGATTTCACTCAGTACATTAGCGATCAGATGAATGCACTGGCCGCTAATTCTTATGCAGAATTGCCTGAGTAGATGACAAGAATCCATTAACACCAACCAAAAATGTTCCTTAACCAAAAAAGTTTTTGTGAAATGTCGAAAAGTTAAGATATTAAGAAACTGCTGTCTCCAGCCACACGAATGATCTGAGTTCAACTCCTAACCGACGGACACACTTCTAAGCCCCGCCCACTTTACTAACCACTGGTAATCCTGAGAATAAGGGAAGGTTGGCAGTGAGGTTAACAATCTCACCCTGTAAAAAAAACACATCATCATTATTGAAACTCCTAAGTTGCAAGCCTTAAACTCCATTCGGAATACACAGGAATGAATGAAGCTAATAAGTCAGTTCGTTACTGCAACAAGCGTTATCGTAGTTGAAATGTGAACAAGCAGTTTAATTCTTTCAGGTAGCTCAGTTGTAAAAGTGCTCTTGAATGATCTTCCTTTCACTTATTTTTCCTGTAGATGTAGACTGGTTAGGAAATGTTGATTGTAGTTAATAATGTGACGAATTAGTTGATAGGCTCAAAAGTTTGAACCTATCCAGTTTATTCGATCACTCTCTTCAAAGCACTACAGAGTAAGTGAGAAATTCACAGCCTAGAGAATTTGAGGCATTTCGTATCCTCAGTATGATTCTGTTTGATAGTAATATCGTTCTACTCTGAGAAGAATTATTAAGAATCAAGAGTCTTCATGTAGGAATTCGTATGATTTCTGACTCTACTATACAGTATATCACTCTGCACTGCCTAAGAAGAAAAATAGTTTGATCAGTAACCAGTCTCCATACGGAAAGTGATATTTTAACTTAAATAACTATCTGTCCTATGTACTTAGTGGTTACAATTCAATCAGTTTCACTGCCTTCATTGGTTACGTAATACATTATTTTATTTTTATTTCTTTATTTTATTTTGATTACAGCTTGATTCCACGCCGTATTTTTGGTACAGGTATGGAATTTTCAGCATGGATATCGGTAGCCCAAATTTTGCAGGCCGACCATAGATATCGGGTGTGCGTCGGCAGGGGATCGAACCCCGGACCATGTGCATGGTCGGCGAGAGTCCTAACCACTGTGCCACCGACGCACATTAAGTTCGCATAATCATTTTGGTTTGTATTCCAACTCTCAAAAAACTGCTTCATAACAAAAACTGTCAATGATTTTGTTAGGCCTTTCTTCTGTAAACATTCTGGAGCAATTAATTAAGAAGATACTTGAGAGTGGTCATTCTAACTCTTAAAGTCCCTACCAAAACTACTGCTTTTTTCCCCGACAATAACCAACTATAGATGATTTTCAAAATAGGGATGATGAAATCTCGTCATACTGTTACGCTGATCCATATTACATTTTTGAGTGTTGCAGGGTGATTTGATTAGTTTTAAGGCAGACCCCAATAACTAACCGACATCAATTAAAGCACTATTAGAAATCAGATAGCTCTAGACAGTTGTTCCACCCAAGTTTGACATACTTCTTCAATGATTCTGTAAGTGATGTGGATTCATGAAGAATTCTAGATTGAAATCAATCAAATCGTTGTAAACTCAACAATTGGAGATTACCTTACTTCTTACTAGTAACCGTCTACGGAATGAATTTCCCAAAGTTTCCAATAGAAGTGGAAACCAAATACGCCAAATCACTGACGATTTGCAATTTACACAGTTAGAGGAGGTGAAATTCCACTACAGTTTCCTTTAGAAACTGAAATTATTCAGATCCCAATATCTGAACTGCTTCATAGTATAAATGATAATTAAAACACGAAGTATAAATGCAGGATGCTACATACTACTGATTGACTCATATGAGCAGTTGGATACCACTTATATCAACCAGAAGTGCTTGCTGGTGAGCCAAAATCGAAGTGATTCAAGCACCAAACGACCTCTTCACTCGTTTTGCGCCCAGTTCGTCAGTGGTGTATTCGGTTTGACTCGATTCAGACAGCAGACGCATTTTAAAGCGACTACTTAAATCCAACTGTCAGTAGTATAAAACATCACGTATAAATGAGGAGAGATACTGATTGGTATTGGTAATGGCGTGGATTGATGAGATGTTAGCACTTACCTAAGTATACAATGATGATTATTTAAGCGAAAGACTGAGAGATGAAGTACCTAGACTAGCCACTTCCAGTTGTATCTACCAATTCAACTGCGCTTGTGGTGGAGCGAGTTATATCGGCCATTGCTCTAGGAACTTGATTTTTCGTGCTCAAGAACATCTCCAAGTATGGTTAAGGTAAAGGTGTAGTAAAAACCATCAACAGTTCGTTATCAGACCCTCTGGTGCATAAAGGTCACATAGCCAGCCAGCATTGAAGAATCATTCTCTATCGTCTACCGGGTGCCTAATAAATTGCCAAAAACATCGAAGTACCGCATGCTTCAAACAGCAGGGGCTACTGCGATTCGCGTGAAAAAGCCAGTGCTTTGTGTGCAAAAAGAGCAAGTCCAGCCACTACTACTACTCTGGCCTTCAGTGGAGACTAAAAATTCATCAATTCTCTATTATTATCTTTCCTAACTTTTCTGACATTCAGTGTGTATTGCTATGTTGATGCTATTGAACTGTAATCTATTGATGTAATTATTGATTCGATGTTATTTAAACAACATTAATGTTGTTAACAACACTAATTCATTCACTATTATGGATGCACATAGCTGTAGAGCCTGATGATGAAGTTATCGAAAAGAGTATTCTCTGTGATGATATTGGATGGTTAGAGGCAATCGGCCACAGGAAGCCTTGGACCTAGGTTTCGTGCTAGTTGGCACTCACCAGTCACCAAGGCATATCTGCAACCTTAAAGGAACTCATGTCCCTTGTGAGATTCAAACCCACGTCACCCAGTGCTGCAGTGAGAGACGTTACCACTGAGCTATTCAGGCTCGCGATTGACCTCCTGTAGGACTATAGTGGATATTTTGATTTGAAACTAGTAACTAGTGTGATGTGTCTAGCTCAGTGGTAACGTCCCTGACTGCAGCACTGGGTGACGCGGGTTCGAATCTCAGAAGGGACATGAGTTCCTTCAAGGTTGCAGATATGCCTTGATGACTGGTGAGTGCCAACTAGCACGAAACCTAGGTCCAAGGCTTCCTGTGGCCGATTGCCTCTAACCATCCAATATCATCACAAACAATGTACACCGTGATGGCGAGCTACCTAGAATGGTGGCCACATTACGACCTGACTGATAGAATTCAATCTGCACCAAAGAGACGCATCACAATAGTTACGAGTGTCAAATCAAAAGAGTATTCTCTGTTCAGTACCAATTCTTCTGAAAATTTAAGTGGGCATTTTTATTCAGCTATATATATCTATGTATATATATATATATGTATCAGGCAGTGAACATAATAACCAAATCACCACTTACCTTTGCAATTGATTCTTCACCAGCCAATACTAAAAATTTCGCCATATTTAAACGTCTAGTCAACAGTGTCCATTGTAATAGTTCAGTGTAAGGATAACGAAAATATCGATCAGATAGATTGATTTCATTAGCAGAATTTGATGATGTATACGGTAAATGCTGTGATGCAGAGTGTTGACGAGTTATATTATTATTAGCAGCAGGAGTAGTTGTATTAGTTGTAGTAGTAGTAGTAGCGTTTTGAGTAATTGGTACTTTAGGTGTAATTAAAGCGTTTATCTGATTTGGATGAATTGTACAACAGGCTGGCATTTTCTCCGATACAACGAATGATGAATTGTTTGCACGTAAAGGTTTATGATGGTTATTATTAGTATTGTTATTATTATTATTGTTATCTGATTGTCCTTGCTATAAGTAAAAAATAAATAAACGAAAGATACTACTGATTAAGACATTGGTAGCAAGATAAAAAGCAAGTAGTTTGTTCACGTAGAATTAGAAACGTAGGACAAGTAAAAAGACTGACTGACCGACTGATTTCTTATTGACGTAAGTGTAGAACTTTGTCCCTGTGGTAAAATGTAATTCCATATTAGATGAGTTTATTTGGAATTAATAGTGTTCTCTGAGCTGGTTGGTTTAGTTGCGGAGCTTTCGTCGTCCTTCTGGACAACATCCCCCTTCAGCGCAATATTTAGCATAAAGTGAAATGATTTAAATTTCTTCATGAGTGATATAATTGCGTCTCCTGGTAACTATCTTTACATATGTATTGGCCATTTTCTATTGACTTGGATTTTAAACTTTCTGGTCACCTGATTTACTTTTTATTAGTTGGTATATTTCGTCTATATTAACGTGTTTGTTAATTGCATATTCGTTTGAGTACCAGGCTTCTAGGAATTCCCTGGCACTTTTGGTGTTTCCTCTGTCTAAGATTTCGACATTATCCCAATCGAATTGATGTCCATAATTGTCTATATGCATTGATACTAAAGAATACATATTTAGACTCAATAGATCCAATAAAGATGGATAATACAATTTAGCAAGTACTATTCAATGACTGTGAGATCAATTACATAGGTCATCGGGGTCAATTAGATTATCGGAACATGAATTCAGCTAGATCAAGGATGACTGACCCTAGAAAAAAGAATCTTTGTTTATCGATTCAACACTGCACACGTTCAATCGGAAAACAGAGGAAAGTGGCAACAAACGACAACGAGAAGAGGGCGAGAGAAAGAGAGAAAAAATGTATACGAGACAAACTGTGAAGCCATGTGACTAACACTAATACGATTATGAGTGGCAATAATTTATGCTCAAAACACCGTCCAGGTGTTAATATTGCATCAATCTTTGTGTCATATTTCGAATATACTCAACCATTATTGGGATGACTGCTTTAGAGTTTAAGCACAGTAATTTGCATCAAAGAGAAGCAGTTCAAGTTTCAAAACTTCATAAAGCAAACATAAATATTAGAGAAAAAGGCAAAAAGATGTGAAGCAAATATAACGCGCGGGAATTTACAGCAGAAAGAATAAGCATGTGGTGAATAATAAGGATTTAACGAATTTTAAAGAACGAAAAACGTGAATGCATCTGTATCGGTCAGAATGATTTTGAGCTATACTACAAACAGACTTCAACCACTGATTGCCAGTATCAAGAAAACATCAATCAGACAGTATTCATCTAATTATGTATATCAAACCGACAGTCAAACGCTCTAATAATTAACATCATCAATTGGTTTGACCATATGGCTTGAGTAACTCATAACCTACCCATCTTAATTAATGTTGATGCACAACCTAATCGATTAATTTTAACTCCTTACCTAACATTCTACGCCTAAACGTAGTATAATTCAGCATATTGTACCATCTAACATGAGAGGTATAACGTAAATATCTATAATCAAAGACAGCTAGCTTCTTCATCTATACCTCCTTCAATGGCAACGTTTCACAGGCATAAAAGAGGCACACATCCACTGATTAACAGCCAGGTATTACATCTACACCAGAGATAATGTAAGTTGACGAATGTCACAAAAGTTTGTTTATATCGTCAATCTTTAAGACTTCTAACTGTATGTATCAGTTTAAGTTTATTCATGCGAACAAATACGTTGATTGTAGGGAAAGGTGACTGTCTACTGAAAAGGATCGAGTGGTTGCACACACAAGTAGTTGAAAAACAGCTGGAGTCAAGATATCAAACATTCTGAAAACAGAGTATCTTATAGACTACAGACATGGTATATATATAACACTATGTAGATTAATCAGCTGAGGAGTCGTAAATAAATTTTCTGAATTCGGTAGATTCTGATTGGTTAAGATTTCTTATTTCTTTTAAGTTCATACTGAGAAGCCAATGTTTCCAATTTCAAAAATATTTGGTACTGGCTAGACAGGCTGAAGAGATCAAAACACTGGATAGCTGTTTCACTCAGTAAGGTACGACCGAATAAACCCTGTATCAGAATGGACCCAGCTCAGAGGGGTAATTCGTAAGTGACATATGTGATTCTGCAGCCAATGGAGCGTCTTTATCTGAAAGAAAACTGAGGTTAGGTGCAAATCCGTAGAAGGCGTTGCATCTGAACAGTTTGTTAAGAGTACTGATATTAAATTAATTTCAATAAGCACGAGACCTATGGTTCAGCACAGTTTTCAACTAACTACCTTTAACCAAAAGCGTATTGACCTAGGATAGGCAAACTTGACGGACAATTAAGCATTAAAAAATGCAGTCTTAATTACGTATGTGTGATTAAATCACGAGTTGACAGTAAGGCATCTAACCTCAGGAGGAGATGATGAAGGCTTTATCTGAATACAGACAGACCTTACTGGGGATTATAAATAGAGGAAAAGTTTAAGTTAAATATGATTTACTATCAGTTGATTTTTAATGGTTAACAGAAAATATTACAAAGATTTTCATGGTTGGAGGATTTCATCATGAGCTGACATCTGTTAGAGAACCATTGGAAAACCTGCCATGGAGTACTGGACAGTTAGCTGTTTCGTCAGCCTAGTTCGAGACACTTCAGTAGTAAGCACGAACCCCAGTGGAGTTTGAACCCAGGACCTCCTGGTTACAAGGCTAGCGAGCTCGTAGACCATTAGGCCACTGGGTCCCGATGATCCATTGGCCAGTCCATGAATTCTAACTTCTGCCGATTCATGACATAGCGCGACCACTTCGCAATGTCTTCTTCGATGAGTTACTGCCTCACCTTCAACATGCTGTACCCTACTAGTCACGACTTCCCACAAGAACCCCAGGTTACTGCCTGAATAGGGCCAGTCGCTAGTGAGCATCCGGTCAATTTTCAAGTATTGGTTTTTTATAAGGATTCTGTTTGATTGGTTAGAGGATTTCATCCTCAGCTGACATATATATGTATATATTGATGGCTAGAATGCATATTTGTTCTGTAGGCTTTGATTAGCACTTAAAACTAATCAAATGCACTGTTTACTATCTACTGACTGTAAAATACTAAATCAGTTTTGAAAGAGTAGAGTAGTTTGGCTCGCGCGCCACCGAGATAATAAGGTAACCAAATGTACTATGCAAAAAGCTTTTTTTATTTTAGAAAATAATGTGGATGTATTTGTTGAAGTGTATACACTGACTGAGTTATTGAAGTGAAAGGAAGAGAGAAAAACTTATGAAATAAAGTCGACATTACCATCTTTCAGAATTCTTTTTTCCCCATTCTATTCCTATACTTTCCTAGTGGAACACGTAGGGCTTTAAGCTAGAGCAGTGGTCTTATTTTTACAGGGTGGGGTTGCTAGCCTCACGCCCAACCTTCCCTTTTTAGTGTGCCTACTCTACCGGTTAAGCAGGTTTAGGAGTGCGTCAGCTGGGGATCGAAACCCGGACGCCATGTTTGGTTGGTGGGAGTACTACCGCTGAGACACCGACGCAAAACTACATTCCCAACAGAATGACTATGGGCATCGGTTTGAAAGGTGGAAGGAAAGCCGAAAATGATCCGATCCTATTTGAGGTTGATTATTAAAACATAGAGAAGACAGAGGTGGTTAAGATACGTAACCACCACCACCAGCAACAACAAGCACCAATTACTATAAACGGGAAAAATTTGAGGGAAGTTACCACTTTAATTTACTTAGGCATCATCATTTTAACTACGGGCGACCGGTGCGGATAAGGATGCCATGCTAGTTAGGATAGAAAAGGCAAGACAGATGTTCATTACCCTAAAATCAGTGTGGAAATCTACTGTAATCAGCACAAATAACAAGATTTGGATTTTTGATACTACTATCAAGTCAATGATTCTGTATGTTTCAAGACTTGGTGTGTTATCAAACATCATCGAACGGGCTTCAAACTTTTATCGACAGCTGCCTTCTCTGACTCCATACTAAAGATTAGATGGCTGACCAGAAAGAATAACCTAGCAACATGGATCTCTGGTAACAAAACAATCAAGAACCTTTTGCTAAAGAAATATGCCGAAGGAAATGGAGATGGATCATATACACGTTATTGACGAAACCGCTAGTTGACGTAGCGCGCCAGACAAAACCTTGATTGGAACCCGAATGGGAAACGAGGAACTGAGCTTAGGTCAAAGGAGATCGTGTCATGAGGATACGAGAGCCAATGGACAGTCGTGAAACCAGCTAAACAGGACTGCAGACGATAGAGTGAAATGTAGATGTGCTACTAAAGCGCCATGTTCCCCTAGAAATCGAAGGGACCAGTAATAAATATTAATGATCAATCATTCTTCATTGTATTTCCCCTATAAGATTATTCTTAGAATTGTAATTCCCCTTCTCACATTCCTTATTCACTAGCATCTTTACTGACAGATAAGTTATCATTGCTTTCCTGAAGAACTCGCTCCATTTGGTCTCTATGATGTATTCATATAGGACATCACAGTGGAATGAACTTAGCTGATAATTAACATCTGTTGTTATAGTTTTTTTACCATCTCAAAAGAAAAAAACAATGATGTGTTATCATTTAGTTTAGCAGCTTTTGTTTGACCTATCGAGATAAATAACTACTGATAAATATTTTAGAACAAAATAAATAATGTATGCTCATATCCCTGGAAAATAATCAGTCCCATAGACACTAGATTAACATAGGCTTATTATTATTATTATTATGAAACAGTGTATAACAATTAAACTTTGAGTTAGAACAACCAGGGATGATTGAGTGGGAGAAGAAGCAGAAGCAGAAGAAAAGAAAAAGAACAGAGATAGAAGGGGAAATTGAGTTTTAGAGCCATGAATAAAGCATTGAATAGACAATATTGGGTTTTGGGGGCAACTGACTCTCCACTCAAAAGCAAGTAATTAGAAGAAAATATGATTTAGGACTTCTGTTTTCAATTCAATTATCTAATCTAAATCAGTGTTCTCAATTATGAAGATGGTTTTAAAGTGAGAATGATTGATACTAGGCAAGCAGGCAGGTAGATAGGTAGAGAGAGATAGAGAAACAAGATAATGGTTTCATCCGATAATTGGACCTTAGATCTCTTGAGAATTAGTTACCATTGAAAGACTGGGTCAAAACTCAATGATCAATATCTTTTTCTCTCTCAAATACAAACCACTGAAATAAAGGGGAAGTAATTTTTTAAGTTAGATACAGAAAGTTAGACTTAAACGTACCAATTGTTAATTCAAGGAGTTTAGGAGTGGGGGAGGGCAGTCTAATTCTTATTTAGCTAATCTAGTGGAGACCTTAATAGTTCATGTTGACGCACGTGTATTCAGTATTCGTTACCATTCAAATTCTGAAAGTCTTTATTAATATTCATTTAACTTTTCTCTTTTTTAAGTGTATCAACTTGAGCTGATGATTAATTCATTAGTGAGTCCGTTTTTCTGAGGATTTTAACTCTTCTAATTGTCGAAACTGGTATATTTACTAAATCTTAATCCAATTAAATCTTAGGCTTAGAAACATCTTTGATATAATATTTATTGAAGCGTTGGTTTGTAGTCATTTGATTGGATTTCATCATGAGCTGATATCGGTTAGACAAACATTGGAAAAACTAGAAGTACTGGCGTGAGGACAATAACTCGCCGAAGACATTGGCTAGTCGTCGGGCTATATCGTAAATTGGCAGAAGTTAGAATTCATGGGCTGGCCATTGGATTAGGTCCCAATGGCCTAATGATCTACTAGCTCGCTCGCCTCGTAACCAGAAGGTCCCGGGTTCGAACCTCCTGTAGTGGGTGTTTACTGATGAAGAATCCCAAACTAGGCTGACGAAACAACTAGCTTTCCAGTACTCGCTCGCAAGTTTTCCAATGGTTCTCTAACCAATGTCAGCTCATTATGAAATCCTGTAAAATTTATTTGTTTGATCTTTAGTGTTCCATTATTACATCGCGTGATCGTGTCAGCACTTAAAACGATAAGAAGTGAAGCTGTACGGACATTTATATTAGAAAGAATATCAGTCTGTCATGAATATTAAAAGTATTCAAATTGCGAGTTTTTTAGACTTAGAATCAAATTCGCGATTTTATGTTTACACAGTTCGAGGTGAACTTTGAAAAAAGTCTCCATTCAGGAACCAATATTATTCAGAACGAAATATGTGATCTACTTGAAGCCATAAATGGCAATCAACAAAGGAATTATAAACACATAGTGCTGCATACTACTGACTAACTTGCTGATACGAGTAGTTGGCAACCACTCATAAAAACCACTGATAATTTCTGGAGAGCTAGACAAAAGTGATCTAAACACTAGATGGTTGTGTCCCTCAATTCACGCCGGATTTACCAGCAGTGTAACCTGTTAGACTGAGCCCAGAGAGTCGAATCGGTTCAAACCACCGGAACCTTTATCAACATTTCAGTCAAGATGAGATGATGTTAACTAACTGTTTAATAATACGCGCAGTTTATGGAGATGCTAACGAACCAGTTCGCCCAAAGGAAGTAGCCAGAATTCAGAAGGTTTGAACTGATTCGGCTGTGTGAGCTCAGTCAAACCAGGTTCACCTCAAAACGAGAGAAGCGGTTGTCCAGCACTGGCTGATGTGTATCGTATTCAACTACTCATATCACTTATTCAGTAGTACTTGGTGTCACATATTTATTTTTTAACTTTAAACTTTGAGTTGATCACGGATTGATATCAGTTAGAGAACCATTTGAAAACCAGCACAGAAGTACTGGAAAGCTGTTTCATCCTAGTTTCGGAATCATCGGCAGTACGCACCCACCATAGGGGGTTCGAACCCAGGACCTTTCGGTTACAAGGCAAGCTGGCTCGTATACCATTCAGCCACTGGGACCCTTAGAAACCAAACTATAGAAAATTAATCTGATGCTCGCTAGTGACTTGCTACAGGATGAAGTTTCCTGGAGTTCTAGTGAGAAGTCGTGACCAGTGAGGTTCAACCAGATGTCAAGTGCGGGGATGGATGTCACACCAACGACATTGGTTGGGGTCGCGCTAAATCACGAATCGGTAGAAGTTAGAATTCATGAGCCATTGACGGTCGATTCAACACTTGAACATTAATTAGTTTGTTCAACAGTTCAGAGGTTCACCCACCGGTGAACGAATCCAAATATTGTACATGCCTGTGTTGTTATTGTTTGATTCTATCTATTTTTAGTAATTTATGCCTTGGATGATATACACTTATGTCGTTAGATTTTTATTAGTCTCAATTATTAAGATTGCAAGAAGTGTGTTCCTCAAACTTTTTTCAGCCTATCTTCGTAGGAATATCTGTGTCCTGTTAGTGGGTCAAACAATAAAGCTTGAAAAATACTAAGTAGGTGTTAGTCATATTCAGGACAAAAATAATTACAGGTAAAAAACTGTCTTATTTATTTATTTTTATTTTGATTTACAGCTTGATTCCACACCGTATTTTCAGTACAAGTATGGAATTTTCAGCATGGATATCGGTAGCCCAAAGTTTGCAGGCTGACCATAGATATCGGGTGTGCGCCGGCAGGGGAGGTTAATTCCTCATTAGTCTCTACAATTATAAATCCGTAGCCGTTAGCATACAATATCCAGTAAAGGCTGTATTGGAGTACAAGCACAAGAGAAATAGTTAGTTTTGGTTCATATAAACAAAAGAGAAAATGAAATAGTCAACAAAATCATACATTTCAAGTAATGAGTTGTAATCAGTGGTGTGGAAGAAAGAAAATAATAAGAGTATTACAAAGAAGTAAGCAAACAAATAGGATACGCTGGGTAAGAAATATTAACAATGATAAAGTAGTAATAATAATATTTTTTTAGGGCGGACAATATATCCTTGTTAGCCGTAAAGTCGTGATTGATGCAAGCAATCCGAATGTCATTCTGCATGGTTAAATAAAAGACAAACAAAATCCATTCATAGCTATCTCTATTCTATCTCATCTTGTGGATACAGAACACAAGATTGATGTTAACGAGGCAGCTTTCAAAGTCGTCTGCCGCATACCAACGAATCTTAACTTCACCTTAAGACTTCGTCGACAACATATCGCTGAGGCCGTTGGGATCTACATTAAGAAGCCCAACTTATGTATCTAAAAGAAGCTGGTTCAGACACTGTCCTCACCTTGGCCATCAAGGTTCTAATGATCCTCAATTTTTTGTGGAAATTTCTTTAATTTTATTTGATATTCTATTTGCTATTACATTTTTATGCTTATAGTGACTTATGCATCTTCAGTGAACTGTAATCAAATTGATCTTACTTCACAAGTCGATATTATTTAAAAAAACCCTATATAAACTTTGTGAAGTACGCTGATGATTTAACAGTTTCAATGGCTGTTAACTCCCAGATAGATTGTACCAAAATAAATAGCTTTTTGTAGGGAGTCAGTAAATGGTCTGAGACTAACGATCTTAAACTGAATCCTTCTAAATGTCAGCTTAAGATGTAAAAGACAATTAAAAGAAGTTGTCTGTTCTCATGACAGTTGTAAGATTGACGAAAATGATATAGGAATCAAATCAGAAATTAAGCATCTTGGACTTATTCTCTCTTCTGATCTCTCCTGGCTTTCCCATGTGTTAGTGATCTCCAGTAAAATATTCCGCCTGGCATTTTACATTCAGAAGTTAAGGCACTCAGGTATAACTCAACCCTCCTCTTACAGTTCATAAACTCTTGCTTCCTACCTATTCTTCTTTATTGTTCACCCTTACTCTTTCCTGGTTTGCTTAAAAAGGACTATGTCACAATTCGTAGAATGCTGAAGACTGTCAGTAGGATGAGTGGTGTCCCAGTGGACCACATAGTTAACGTCGTTGTCGATAAGCGCTTGACTTCGTGCAATAAATTTGCTAAAGGGATTTTGTCTGACTTGGAGCATCCACTTTACCCTCAGCTTTCACCTTGCATCTCCCCAGGTAGAACAAGAAGTAACTTCAGAAAACTGCATGCTCGCACGTCTAAGTATAAAAATTCTATGATAACATACTTGGCACGTATCTTATGTGATGAAAATAGTGTCAGGCAAGAATTAACTAACATTTCTTCATCTAGTAAATGAACAATTTCCTCCATCCATCCTTATATACCTTCAAGTTTTACTTTTATTATTTCTATAATATTTATGGTCGTGTCGCTTCTTTGTCTTACTTTCGTAACTGCGGACGCCAGCTTATCTCTTTGACTGCTGCAATCTTTGTTTTTCCCCTCACCATATCATGTACAGAGAACATTATATTCAGTATTTTTAAACATGCTAGGATTTCTATACCGCATCGACAATACTGTGTGAAACAAGCCCACGGCAATTTTCACTTGTATTACTATTACCTTAGCTGTTATCACTATTATTATTATTTCCATTTTATATGCTGCATGTTTTTTTTGGCAGTACCCCTATTGTAAATGTGGAAAATTTTCTGCGTGATTAATTTTATTTATAATTTGAGGAAATTAGATGCAATATTGTGATTAATGCTGAAAATTCCATTCTGTATCACAAGTACTGTTTTTGGAATAAAGTAAATTATTACTATTATTATTATTGTTAATGACGACTATTCTAGAATACTCTACGTATATAATTGTAGAGTTAGAAGAGGAAATTATCGAAAATGTCTTCTTTTTCTGCTCAATTGTGTTTTTAAATGTCTGAATGAATATTTTCGCAATAAAATAAAGTTGTTGTTGTTGTCTAACTTAAAATCTGACTTCTGTGTGTGTTTACTTAGTGGGTGGAATATTTTTTGACTGATCAGTTGTTGTCTCGAGGTGCATTGCCGTCAGAATAGATAACAATCAACAAAAATATTAAAACTCCGTTAAAACTATAATGATAATAGTTTCAATATTAGTGAAAAATTATCAGTTAATGAAGGGATAGAATGGGCTAAGTGCAAATTCAAAGGATGAAAATAGTAGTATGGATGATATCACTTAGAGAACCAAAGATTACTGGACAAGTATTTCGTCCTAGTTTGGGTCTCTTCATCGGTACTCACCCTGGGAACCAGGCGAGGACCGAAACTGGGATCTCCAGATTACTAGGCGAGTCCATTGATGGTTCAGCCAGTCAATAGTAACTGATTCCAGAAAGAAGCTGCCCTGCAGTCCTGATAAGAAGTTGTCGGGATCCAACAGGTTGAGGACGAATATTCTCCTATGAGATTGGCTGGCGGTGGTGCCATGTGTCATAAATTGATAGAAATTAGAATTCATGAACCATAGGTTACCATCGTAGTGGCTCGCCTTGTAACCTGAAGATCCTGAATTCGATTGCTCGTTTAGTCATGTGTACTTAGTGTTGAAAAGGTTTAATCCAGGACGAAGCAGTTGTCAGTTCTTCCTGGTTTTCAATGATTCCCTAAATGATATCAATTTGTGATCTCACCTAAACCAATCAAATTCCCGAGGACCAACACTTTTGAAAATAGTAATATTAAGAGTAATTGTTGTGTGATGTGAAGTAAGTGGAAAAGATGTAAGAAGAATAGAGAAAAGATTGTTAAGCTGTAGAGGGACATAATAAGACATGAAAATATGGAATGATTACACTCATGCTGTTCTTATGG